>JAJJWW010001453.1:0-38835 GCA_023531295.1 Papaver armeniacum | reverse complement strand
GGTTCTCATGACATTCTCTTCTTCAGAGAAGACATGAGAAGAGTCAAGATGTAGGAGCGAGGACATCGCGACATCAATACTTCGAGATTAATAAACGACTACATTGCGAAGGCGTCGCAGTAAGAAATATAAATAACGCAATAGATGACGAAAACCGTACGTGAGAAAAGTGTGAAGACTTGGAGAGATTTAGGAGTGTCGCAAGGAAAAATGTTTATAACACTCGCGACACTTCGCGAATTATTCCCTTAAAATAAAGGACAAATTTTAGCTATCATTGATAGGGTGTAGAATACATCCTATTTATTATCTATTGTTTATGCTTTCTCTGCTATTTTCCTGTAAATTATGTATTTTACGCTTGTTTTGAGTTTTGTAGCTACTATGGAGTCGCACGGAGGAAAAGAAGAAGAAATTACTCTAATTGAGCCAAAAGGGCAAAATTGTCATTTCATGGGCGAGCACTATCCTGGAGCCCAGTCATGGTTAAGGGGCAAAATGCTTTGGTGGAGTACTAAAGCCAGGCCCCCTAGGTTAAGGGGGTTGATATCGTGGTACCCTTTATCATTTGCCGTGGAGTGTATTTATCGTGTCTCATCTATGGGGGTGTACTTATCCGTATCGTCTCAACCCTAAATCGAGAGGAGTCGGCCTCTCATTCATTCCTACGCCTGAAGCCGAGAGAAGCACCATTGCTGCTTTGATAATTTCAAGAAATTGAGAAGAGATGAAGGAATCGAGAATCGATGCCGCAATTGATTCAGAGAGTGGGTTTGATGGTGTTTCTGCAGAGAGACGAGGAAATTAAAATGAGAGGTTGAATCGAGAAGAAATTGATATACTCAGGATCTGTGGAAATCGAAACAGTGAGAAGAAATCGAAGAACGAATTTGTGCGGGGCTTGAGAAATTAGGGTTCTGTCGGATGAGTGAATCATGAGAGATTATGGTTCCGATTTGAAGATGAAATCAGAATAGGGTTCGATTGATGAAAGATGCAGATGGTGGTAGTTTCTTCTGTTGTTAACCGAAGAGAACAAGGACGAGAGGAGAGCAGATGGGTTCGATGTAGATGTGAAATTGGGTAAAGAATGAACAAGGAGTTTGGGTTTGCATTTGAGTTCAACGTAGCCTAGATAGGACTCGTTGTTACCGTATGAGCAATGGGTCGAGTCTCGTATTTTGTTAAAGAGTTGAAGGAAGAGGGGCTAATGGTGGTCTCGTGTCGCTGGTAGCTCAGAGATTGGTATCGAGAAGAGGCAGAGGGTTTGAAGATTCAATAATGAGCTGGGCAAATGAGGATTTTGCAATGGATTAGGGGGGATGAAGCAGGAGGTGTTGCTGCTATAGTGTCAAGTTTCTATTACAGGAAGATTAATGGGTTGTGAGTAATTGAAATCATAGATGAATGTCTAGGAATGATGCGGAATGGAGCTTAAATGAGGCCCGAAATTGGCCGGAAGTCCTATAAACGCAATGAACTCGGCCGATTCTTTATTCTCAAGCGAGTTAACTCAAAGTGCGATGACCGTTCAGTACCGATTCCTGCGACCGATCCGCAACGAGTTCAAGAGCCGATCCGACCCAAATAATCACCAACTCCGGCCGACTAAGAAGCCGACTAAGCTAACTCGTCCTCCTTTGACTTTGACTGAGCGGTTTTGACCTTTGACCGTTAGTCCTAATCATGGACCGGACGGAATATTCCTCGACGGGACAGAATTTTCGGATGGTTTGGCCATGACTTATTCCCGCCGGATTCTACTAAAATACCAGTTTTTCCATGAGCCAAAAATTCCAAAAATTTCTATGGATTTCTCTCATGGGTGTGAAGACTTGGACTAGGAATTGGATGGAGAATTGGGCTCAAATTTGGAAAGAGAAGATGGAAGAGATGAGAAAAGCTTGGATTTGGAAATTGAATTGCAAAAGAAAAAGGATTCTATTCCTCGGAAGATTTGGAGAATATTGAAGCCTATAAATAGAGTTTTTCTACATCTTTTACACACCTCTCTACACACACAACACTTTTCTTTTCCTATTCTTTGTGTGAACTTTTAGCATGAGTAGCTAATTTTCTTATTGATTGAGGATGAATTCCTAGTTCTTAATATATGTTTTGAGTTTTGTTTCAATTCTATCTTGAGTTTTCCACATGATTATCGTTTGTTTTTACTAATAGGAATGATCTTAAAGACATTCATGATTGATTGATAGATTGTTTAGGTGGCCAACTAAATTGATTTGTTAATTTGATCTAAAGCTAGTGAAAGTTAGGAGATAAGTAATCGTTTCTTGACTCTTTACATAAGTAGCAAACACGAGACCTTGCGGAGGTATTCCGTGGAGCAATTGTGTGTAGAAACAACGCTAGAAAGTGAACCAAGCGAACCGAGTTTAACTACTAGTACTAAACCTAAATTCATAAATCTTAACGCATTCAGGGAATTACATCTTGTAAGCGAACCTCAAGGTGGTTCTTTTGGATAGAATCGATAACTAAGCGGACTTGTTACTCGGTGAAATAAGGGATTTTGGGGCTAGCTAAGCGGACTGCTATCCTACGGTTGGTGATAATCTGTGACTAATAACAAGTAGAAAAGAACATAACTTGATTCATTGTTTTGCAACGAAGAAGGATTCCTTGATCTATTCTCTCTTATTGATTTCAACTTTATCCTTTAATTGCTTTATTTACTTTCTTTTGCTTTACACCCCCTTTTTCGTGACAATTTTGACAACTAGAATCTCTTGCTCCTCGTGGGAACGAACTTGACTACACTATATTACTTGTTAATTAGGTGGAAAATCTTGAATTAATTTGTTTTGGTACGACACGCATCAAATTTTTGGCGCCGCTGTCGGAGCAACGGCGATTTTTAGTTGTTTTTATTTTTCTTTTGATTTATTTTTGCTTTGTTAGATTCTATACCGTATCTAACTTAGTTTCGAGAATCTTATTTCGTGTATCGGTTTTCCATGTATGGTGGACAAGAGCAAGCATATTACAACAATCAATACGGTTTTCAACCTCAACATTATGACAACTTCCAACCATCCTTAGGATACAATCAAAACCAATATTTTGGCTATGATAAATTTTCTACGTAACCTTATGGATATTCTCATACATATCAACAACCTTATGACTGGTATGTAAGTGGACAATCACGGGAATGGAAGGATAGTTATGAATCTAATAATTTGTTTTCTAGTAATGTGCGAGACAGAATTTGGAATATACTCCTCTTCATCGTGTTTTTCCTTCACTTTTTCCAAAAGAGGAGATACAATCTAGAAACTCTATAAACGGTGGTAAGCGTGTGAACGTCGGAAACTTGCACGGAAATTATACAAATTGGAAGATGATGGAGACTTGATAGGTGTAGAATACACCTAATTTACTATCTAGTAGTTTATGCTTTCTTTGCTATTTTTCGTGTAAATTATGTATTTTACGCTTGTTTTGAGTTTTATAGCTACTATGGAGTCGCACGGAGGAAAAGAAGAAGAAATCACCCAATTTAAGTCAAAAAGGGCAAAAAGGTCATTTTACGGGCGAACAATATTTGGAGCCAAGTCATGGTTAAGGGGCAACTCTTTTGCAAGAGCACTAAAGACAAATTGAAGTTGTGGTTAAGGGGCTACCAATTTGGTTATCCTTATCAAAATCCACCGATCGCCAATAACCGCCCAACCTATAACCCTAGAATTCGTAGAAATGTTTTCTCTTTCATTTTTATTTCTTCAATCATCATTCTCCTGAAATAGAGACAGATCGGGTATTGGAATCCATTGGCAGCTCGAGAGGATTTCCGTCGAATCGAGAAACCAAAAGTTAAACAGCGTCTCGCTTACTAAAATCGAAGGTTGATACGTGAAGAGGGAATAGATCGAAATTGCTCGACGCGACCGTGATGAAGCTCGAGAGAGATTGAGATTAATGGCAAGAGAGATTAAGAAATCGACGATGAGGCTCGATCTCAGGAAGATACGGATGGTGGTGGCAGCCGTAATTGAGCAAGGGATTGAGTGGAAGAAGGAGTACACAGGGATTGAATCGATTAGGGTCGGTTAGTGTTAATCGGGTATGGTATTGAAGCTCGGAGAAGAAATCGGGGGAGTGAATGGGTTCTCGTGGTGCTTTGTGAGATGGGTATGGTGGCGATTTGAAGACACAGAGAACCGAGTTTACTTTGCCATTAATGGTGTTCTTAAAGCTCGGTGAAAATAGGTGTCGCTGCTAAAGAAATTAGGGTTCCGATCTGTTGCCGTTCGAATTGAGATGGGTTTGTGATGAATCGGTATGAGATTGAATGAAATTGAAGCTCAGAGCAGATGAAGACAGAGACAGATATGGCTCTGCTCTGAAAGTGCTGATGATGTTCTGCCGATTTAGGAAAATGGGATTTGCTCAGATGGGTCTGTGATTCTAATGGGGAGTGATGGATCGAGAACTGGAGGAATTAATGAAGAAATTGGTGGCCGCTGTTTGAAGATTGAAAATGGGTTGTCTCAGAGAGTTTGAGATGGGTGTTGCCATATGTGTCGAATTAAGAGATATGGAAATGGATTGAGCCGGTGATTGAAGCCCATTGATAAATGGAATGAATTGAATAGATGAATAATAGGATTTGCACAGGGAGAAGAATCAGCCTGAAAATGGCTTGCGAATTGTCTAAAATCAGAGGAAACTCTGGCCATTTTTATGATCCAGGCGAGTCAACTCGATGACCACCCAGCATTTACTCAGAACCTAACTCCCGAAATCGGACCACTCGACCCGACTAAGATTGCCGACTTCGTTGTCTAAATCACTCTTCCCCTTGACCGCCGACTAACCGTTGACTGACGGTTGACCTGTTTGACCGTTAGTCCTAACGGAGGATCGATTTTAATATTCCGTCGAATATTCTCTCGACGGAGAAATTTCCGGTGGCCGGGGGTGACGTTTCCGCCACAATCCCGATTTTCCGGCGAGCAAAAATTCGGAATTTTCTATGGACTTCTCTTATGGGTGTGAAGACTTGGGCTAGGAATTGATGGAGAATTGGACTCAAATTTGGAAAGAGAAGATGAAGAGTTGAGAAAGACTTGAATTTGGAAGTTGAATTGCAAAAGGAAAAGGGTTCTATTCCTTGGAAGATTTGGAGAATATTGAAGCCTATAAATAGAGAAGTTTTCTACAACTTCTATACATCTTTCTCTACACCTTTCTACACACACATCTCTACACACACAATTCTTTTCTTTTCTTATTCTTTGTGTGAACTCTTAACTTGAGTAGCTAATTTTATTGATTGAGGATGAATTCCTAGTTCTTAATATGATTTGAGTTTTTGTTTTTAATTCTATCTTGAAGTTTTTCACATAATTATCGTTTGTTTTTACTAATAGGAATGATCTTAAAGACATTCATGATTGATTGATAGATTGTTTAGAATGCATGCTAAATTGATTTGTTAATTTGATCTAAAGCTAGTGAAAGTTAGGGGATAAGTAATCGTTTCTTGACTCTTTACATAAGTAGCAAACACGAGACCTTGCGAGGGATTCCGTGGAGCAATTGTGTGTAAAAACGTTAGCAAGTGGACCTTGAGCTAAGAGTCTAACTACTAATATTAACCTAAGAAATTCACAAAACTTAATGCATGAGCCAAGTTACATCTAGGTTGAGCTAATTCTAGGTGGCTTGGTGATTAGAATCCTAGAGGTCGAGAACTTCCGTGTCCTATGATACAAGGGATTTAGGGGTTTAGCACCTAGGCTAGCGCTTTACCTACGGTTGGTGATAATTTGTGACTAATAACAAGTAGAAAAGAACATAACTTGATTCATTGTTTCGTAACGAAGAAGGATTCCTTGATCTTGTCTCTCTTATTGCTTTCATCTTTCAACTTTCGATTTTAATTGCTTTGTTTATTTTTCTTTTGTTTTTTACACCCCCCTTTCGTGACAACTTTTACAACTAAGATCTCTTGCTCCTCGTGGGAACGAAATTGACTTCCATTATACTATTTTTAATTGAGTGGAAATTTTGAATTAATTTGATTGCACCTACGACACGCATCAAATTTTGGGCGCCATTACTGTAGGGGAGCAACGGATGATTTTAGTTGTTTTTATTTTTCTTTTTGCTTTATTCTTGCTTTGTTGGATTCTATTCCGTATCTAACTTGGTTTTTGAATCTTATTTCAGGTATCGGTTTTCCATGTACGGTGGACAAGAGCAAGCATATTACAACAATCAATACGGTTTTCAACCTCAACATTATGGCAACTTCCAACCATCCTTAGGATACAGACTTTATGGATATTCTCATACATATCAAGAACCTTATGACGGGTATGTAAGTGAACAATCATTAGGACGGGAGGATAGTTATGCTTCTAAATCTATGTATGATCTCCTTGGTGCAAGGAAACCTAGTTTGAGGGAACTTGAGAGAAGGTTCTATCAATTGATCGATGAAGGCATAGCATCGGATGAAGAAATTCTTGAAGCTAAAAGAACTTTAAGAATAGAACGTGAAAAACGTTATTATATGGGTTACGATGATGATTTTGAACCTTATGAAAATTATTGTAACATGGATAAAGTTATTCCAACTCCGGATCATAATAACGATCCTTCACCTATTCAAAAGGAGGAGATTGGGTGTGACTTACCTATTGTTGTAAACGAAGTAACACCCGCACAAGAAGATTTACAATCTATTCCGATGAAAATCATTTTAGTGAATGGCCCGATTCGATGATGAGAATGTTGAAGAGATGATACTAGAGGATGAAACCACATTCATTGATTTTGTGGAAGACCCAATTGAACTTGCTAATGATTATGATGATCTGAGACTATGGTTAAGGTAGAAACGACGAAGAATGGTTGCAAGGTTTAATAGAGGACCACGATATACAAGAGGTAAGTAATTCACTTGAATTTTTTTAAGGATGAAGAGGATTCTATAATACAAGAGATTGTGAAAGGTTTGTCTAACCCTTTGTATATTGATTCTTCTCCTTTACCTCCTATTGGTTTGAATGTATGTGCTTCAAAAGTATTTTTGGATGATTTTGTTTCTAAATATCCACCATTGGAAACACTTGATGCTAACACTATGCAGGTTTGCCAAGAAGAATACATGGAAGTTCCCGAATTCTATGTTCTTTATACACTTCCGAGTGTGGACGAGAATAAGTGTGGGGAAATTTCTATCGAGCGATAATTTCACTATTGTTGTCTTGTGCTAATATTTGTATGGAGTTATTGTTTTCAAAACAGGTATTATGGGTGGATCCCCAAATTTTCCGATTGTTAGTATATGGGGAGTGAATCTTACAAGAGCCAAGTCGGGCCGTCGACTTTAAAACAAGCGCTTAATGGGAGGCAACCCATAGGTTTTGTATTTCTTATCTTTTTTTTGCTTTTTGTTATTTCTTTTTCTTGTTTCTTATCATGTTAAAATCTCCCACCTTGACTTTACTAGGAGGATTCAATTACATTGAGGACAATGTAAGGTTTAAGTGTGGGGGAGTGGTTAAGCATGTTTTTAAAACAAAAATTACAAAAAAATTAAAAAAATTTTGAAAAAAAAAAGTTTTACATAAAAATTCCAACTTTTAAAGATTTTAGAGTCACTAGCATACTTCTAGGTATGTTTACATAGAGATTTTGACCGACATAATTGAACTTGGAAATGTTAGAGAACTACATTCGGATTTCTTGCTTGTTTGAGTGTTAAATAATGGATTTAATCATGCCGGTGATGCGAATTTGGTGCAGGGAGAAGGGCATTATTAGAGTTGTTGATCAATCATTAGTGGAGACTACCCGTATTCATATCATGAGAGGCACCGACCAGAAATTTTCCATCTACTAAAGAGCTTCTTTTGAGTGTGTGTCACCGTACGTTAATTCCGGGTAGAATGGTGAGCTACCCAACCTCCCACCAATAGAAGCACTACTCTTTGATCTCTTGAGTGCTAATTTTGTCAATCATGAGGGTGACGTCCATAGATGAAAGCTTCCTTCTTGTAGTTCGATTTGCAGTTAGCACCATTCTCTCTCACGACAACAACGGATCCATAGAAACACATTCATCATCAACAAGGAGCGACATCAAAATCTACAAGGAAAGTTGGAAAAGTTTAAGGTTTACAAGCAACAAAACGAGAAAAAAAAAAGAGCAAATTTCATATTCAAGTAAAGCAACATACGAAAGAGCGGATTTTTACATATATGTTGAAGACTTACACTACAATGAGGTAATTTTATATTCAAGTATGAAGACTTATTCATGAAAGCGAAGAAAATCAAAAGGTGAGAATTTTTGAAGTTTATGATTTCAAGACGATACAAGTTGTGAAGAATCAAGCGGTAAAATACTTCTTCCACGGCCATGGTTTATTTGTATTTAATTTCTCTTGTTAAAAAAAAAAAAAAAAAAAAAAAAAAAAAAAAAAAAAAAAAAAGTAAAAAAAAAAAGAAGAAAAAAAAAGAAAAACAAGAGAAATATTTGTTCTTATTTAATGAGCCGTGGGGAAGGAAAATTTATAAGGAAGTTTCAAGCGACAAGGATTTCAAGGTAAAGAGTTACAAATTGTTAAGGAATTACGAAGATCAAGAGTTTATCATTAATAGTTGAAACCGAAGACGAGGACCATGAAGATAAGGAGCGGAAGACGTTTCTATTGGATGCCGTGAGAGTGGTGTTATCATAATTGGCGATCGGATGTGAAGGTGAGTAAGTAATCTCATCCTCGATAATAATGGTTGATTTCCTTTCTTAGAGATCGTCGAGGAAAAATGGTTTTTCAAAATATTAAAAGATGTGGGTTTTTCAAAATTTCGGAAGTTATCCTTCCCACCATTCATTGTGTCGCAGGAATTCTCTCTTCATTCCTACCTGCACACTTGTGAGAACCATAAAAAAGCTGTCTTTTTGAGTGCAATTTTCATAAAATCCTTTTTGGTGAGGCAGAAGTCGAGGCGAAATGCTTATTGATCGTTTCTCAAACATGCGTTCTCTCATTATGGTGTGGTTATTTCTCACTCAACATTTAAGAACGAGAATATGTTCTTTAGTATTTCTAACTTCTTATTACTAGCATGCAGAAACTCTATGTCCTCATAACTCTTTGGATGCTTGTGACGCTTGAACGCTTTGAAGTTGTGAGTTTTTAGTTTGATTTGCTCGAGGACTAGCAAAGTCTAAGTGTGGGGGAATTTGATAGGTGTAGAATACACCTAATTTACTATCTAGTAGTTTATGCTTTCTTTGCTATTTTTCGTGTAAATTATGTATTTTACGCTTGTTTTGAGTTTTATAGCTACTATGGAGTCGCACGGAGGAAAAGAAGAAGAAATCACCCAATTTAAGTCAAAAGGGCAAAAAGGTCATTTTACGGGCGAACAATATTTGGAGCCAAGTCATGGTTAAGGGGCAACTCTTTTTGCAAGAGCACTAAAGACAGCTGAAGTTGTGGTTAAGGGGCTACCAATTTGGTTATCCCTTATCAAAATCCACCGACTGCCAATAACCGCCCAACCTATAACCCTAGAATACACCTAATTTACTATCTAGTAGTTTATGCTTTCTTTGCTATTTTTCGTGTAAATTATGTATTTTACGCTTGTTTTGAGTTTTATAGCTACTATGGAGTCGCATGGAGGAAAAGAAGAAGAAATCACCCAATTTAAGTCAAAAGGGCAAAAAGGTCATTTTACGGGCGAACAATATTTGGAGCCAAGTCATGGTTAAGGGGCAACTCTTTTGCAAGAGCACTAAAGACAGCTGAAGTTGTGGTTAAGGGGCTACCAATTTGGTTATCCCTTATCAAAATCCACCGAGTGCCAATAACCGCCCAACCTATAACCCTAGAATTCAGAGAAATGTTTTTCTCTTTCATTTTTATTTCTTCAATCATCATTCTCCTGAAATAGAGACAGACTGGTATTGGAATCCATTGGAAGCTCGAGAGGATTTCCGTCGAATCGAGAACCAAAAGTTAAACGGCGTCTGCCGCTTTACTAAAATCAAAGGTTGATACGTGAAGAGGGAATAGATCGAAATTGCTCGATCGGGCGTGATGAAGCTCGAGAGATTGAGATTAATGGCAAGAGAGATTAAGAAATCGACGATGAGGCTCGATCTGTGGAAGATACAGATGGTGGTGGCAGGTGTAATTGAGCAAGGGATTGAGTGGAAGAAGGAGTACACAGGGGATTGAATCAATTAGGGTCAGTTGGTGTTAATCGGGTATGGTATTGAAGCTCAGAGAAGAAATCAGGGAGTGAATGGGTTCTGGTGGTCTTTGTGAGATGGGTATGGTGGCGATTTGAAGACACGAGAGAACCGAGTTTACTTTGCCATTAATGGTGTTCTTAAAGCTCGGTGAAAATAGGTGTATTGCTAAAGAAATTAGGGTTCCGATCTTTGCCGTTCGAATTGAGATGGGTTTGTGATGAATCGGTATGAGATTGAATGAAATTGAAGCTCGGAGCGGATGAAGACAGAGACAGATATGGCTCACCTTTCTGAAGTCTTGATGATGTTCTACTAGATTTAGGAAAATGGGATTTGCTCGGATGGGTGCATGATTCTAATGGGGAGTGATGGATCGAGAATCGGGAGGAATTAATGAAGAAATTGGTGGCCTCTGTTTGAAGATTGAAAATGGGTTATCTCAGAGAGTTTGAGATGGGTGTTGCCCTGTAATCAGAATTAAGAGATATGGAAATGGATTGGAGCTGGTGATTGAAGCCCTGTTGATAAATGGAATGAATTGAATAGATGAATGATAGGATTTGCACAGGGAGAAGAATCAGCCTGAAAATGGCTTGCGAATTGTCTAAAATCAGAGGAAACTCTGGCCATTTTTATGATCCAGGCGAGTCAACTCGATGACCAGTCCAGACGACTCAGGAACCTAACTCAGAAATCAGACCACTCAGCCGACTAAGATTGCTGACTCGTTGTCTAAATCACTCTTCCCCTTGACCCCTTGACTAACGTTGACCGACCGTTAGTTGACCTGTTTGACCGTTAGTCCTAACGGAGGATCGACGGAATATTCCGTCGAATATTCTCTCGACGGAGAAATTTCCGAGGTGGCCGGGCGGTGACGTTTTAAACCAAATTAGCCACAATCCCGATTTTCCGAGCAAAAATTCGGAATTTTCTATGGACTTCTCTTATGGGTGTGAAGACTTGGGCTAGGAATTGGATGGAGAATTGGACTCAAATTTGGAAAGAGAAGATGAAGAGTTGAGAAAGACTTGAATTTGGAAGTTGAATTGCAAAAGGAAAAGGGTTCTATTCCTTGGAAGATTTGGAGAATATTGAAGCTTATAAATAGAGAAGTTTTCTACAACTTCTATACATCTTTCTCTACACCTTTCTACACACACATCTCTACACACACAATTCTTTTCTTTTCTTATTCTTTGTGTGAACTCTTAACATGAGTAGCTAATTTTATTGATTGAGGATGAATTCCTAGTTCTTAATATGATTTGAGTTTTTGTTTTTAATTCTATCTTGAAGTTTTTCACATAATTATCGTTTGTTTTTACTAATAGGAATGATCTTAAAGACATTCATGATTGATTGATAGATTGTTTAGAATGCATGCTAAATTGATTTGTTAATTTGATCTAAAGCTAGTGAAAGTTAGGGGATAAGTAATCGTTTCTTGACTCTTTACATAAGTAGCAAACACGAGACCTTGCGGAGGGATTCCGTGGAGCAATTGTGTGTAGAAGCAACGTTAGCAAGTGGACCTTGAGCTAAGAGTCTAACTACTAATATTAACCTAAGAAATTCACAAAACTTAATGCATGAGCCAAGTTACATCTAGGTTGAGCTAATTCTAGGTGGCTTGGTGATTAGAATCCGGTGAGTCGAGAACTTCCGTGTCCAAGATACAAGGGATTTAGGGGTTTAGCACTTGAGCCTAGCCGCTTTACCTACGGTTGGTGATAATTTGTGACTAATAACAAGTAGAAAAGAACATAACTTGATTCATTGTTTCGTAACGAAGAAGGATTCCTTGATCTTGTCTCTCTTATTGCTTTCATCTTTCAACTTTCGATTTTAATTGCTTTGTTTATTTTTCTTTGCTTTTTACACCCCCTTTACGTGACAACTTTTACAACTAAGATCTCTTGCTCTCGTGGGAACGAACTTGACTTCCATTATACTATTTTTAATTGAGTGGAAATTTTGAATTAATTTGATTGCACCTACGACACGCATCAAGACTCGGAAGAGCTTGTCGCAGAAAATTAGTAGGACTATTCATATGGAACTTAAACGACGTCTAGATAAAGGTAATGAAACCGATGACGATTCTTATTATGGTGAGTCCGAAAGTGAAGATGATTGTGTTGAAAAGGACCAACCTTTGGAAACTTTTGAAGACGCTAGTGTAGCTTACTCAAGCCTTGATCTTAATAATGATCAAGAACCTATTCAAAAGGTAGAGCTTGAAGATGATGCATTTAGTGCTTGGAAAAAATTCCTTAGGGAAAGATATGAGTCCGCGGAAGTGTATGAGCATTGCAACAATGAGGAAGTTATTTCAACTCCGGATCATAATAACGATCCTTCGCCTATTCAAAAGGAGGAGATTGAGTGTGACTTACCTATTGTTATAAACGGTGTAACACCCTCACAAGAAGATCTTACAATCTATACCGACGAGAATCATTTTAGTGAATGGCCCGATTCCGATGATGAGAATCTTGAAGAGATGATACTAGAGGATGAAACCACATTGATTGATTTTGTGGAAGACCCAATTGAACTTGCCAATGATTTTAATGATGCCAAGACTTTGGTTAAGGTAGAAAACGGCACTAAGAATGGTTGCAAGGTTTAATAGAGGACCACGATATACAAGAGGTAAGTAATTCACTTGAATTTTTTAAGGATGAAGAGGATTCTATAATACAAGAGATTGTGCAAGGTTTGTCTAACCCTTTGCCTATTGATTCTTCTCCTTTACCTCTTATTGGTTTGAATGTATGTGCTTCGAAAGTATTTTTGGATGATTTTGTTTCTAAATATCCACCATTGGAAACACTTGATGCTAATACTATGCAGGTTTGCCAAGAGGAATACATGGAAGTTCCCAAATTCTATGTTCTTTATACACTTCCGAGTGTGGACGAGAATAAGTGTGGGGGAAATTCCTATCGAGCGATAATTTCACTATTATTTTCTTGTGCTAACATTTGTATGGAGTTATTGTTTGCAAAACAGGTATTATGGGTGGATCCCCAAATTTTCCGATTGTTAGTATATGGGGAATGAATCTTGCAAGAGCTAAGTCGGGCCGTCGACTTTAAAACAAGCGCTTAATGGGAGGCAACCCATCGGTTTTGTATTTCTTATCCTTTTGCTTTTTGTTATTTCTTTTTCTTGTTCCTTATCATGTTAAAATTTCCCACCTTGACTTTACTAGGAGGATTCAATTACATTGAGGATAATGTAAGGTTTAAGTGTGGGGGAGTGGTTAAGCATGTATTTTAAAAAAAAAAAAAATTTAAAAAAAAAAAAAAAAAAGTTTTACTTAAAACTCCAACTTTTAAAGATTTTAGAGTCACTAGTATACTTCTAGGTATGTTTACATAGAGATTTTGACCGACATAATTGAACTTGAAATGTTAGAGAACTACGTTGGTTTCTTGCTTGTTAGAGTGTTAAATAATGGATTTAATCATGCCTAGGTGATGTGAATTTGGTGCAGGAGAAGTGCATTATTAGAGTTGCTGATCAATCATTAGTGGAGACTACCCGTATTCATATCATGAGAGGCACCCGACCAGAAATTTTCCATCTACTAAAGAGCTTCTTTTGAGTGTGTGTCACCGTACGTTAATTCCGGTAGAATGGTGAGCTACCCAACCTCCCACCAATAGAAGCACTACTCTTTGATCTCTTGAGTGCTAATTTTGTCAATCATAAGGGTGACGTCTATAGATGAAAGCCACCTTCTTGTAGTTCGATTTGCAGTTAGCACCATTCTCTCTCGCGACAACAACGGGTCCATAGAAACACCATCATCATCAACAATGAGCGACATCAAAATCTACAAGGAAAGTTGGAAAAAGTTCAAGGTTTACAAGCAACGTAATGAGAAAAAGAGCAAATTTCAAATACAAGTAAAGCAACATACAAAGGGCATATTTTTACATATATGTTGAGGACTTACAATACAATGAGGTAATTTTATATTCAAGTATGAAGACTTATTCATGAGAGCGAAGAAAATTAAAAGGTGAGAATTTTTGAAGTTTATGATTTCAAAACGATACAAGTTGTGAAGAATCAAGCGGTAAAATACTTCTTCCACGGCCATGGTTTATTTTGTATTTAATTTCTCTTGTATTTTATTAAAAAAAAAATTAAAAAAAAAAAAAAAAAAAAAAAAAAAAAAAAAAAACAAGAGAAATTTTTGTTGTTAATAAGCGAAGTGGGGAAGGAAAATCTATAAGGTAGTTTCAAGCGACAATGATTTTAAGGTAAAAAGAGTTACAAATTGTTAAGGATTTATGAAATTCAAGAGTTTATCATCAATAGTTAAAACCGAAGACGAAGGAGATCAAGACGAGGAGCGGAAGACGTTTCTATTGGATGCCGTGAGAGTGGTGTTATCATAATTGGCGCTCGGATGTGAAGGTGAGTAAGTAATCTCATCCTCGATAATATGGTTGATTTCCTTTCTTAGAGATCGTCGAGAAAAATGGTTTTCAAAATATTAAAAGATGTGGGTTTTCAAAATATTTCTAAGTAGTCCTTCCCACCATTCAACGTATAACAGAATTCTCTCTTCATTCCTACACTGCACACATGTGAGAACCATAAAAAAGTCAGTCTTTTTGAGTGCAATTATCATAAAATCCTTTTTGGTGAGGCGAAGTCGAGGCGAAATGCTTATTGATCGTTTCTCAAACACGCGTTCTCTCATTATGGTGTGGTTATTTCTCACTCAACATTTAAGAATGAGAATATGTTCTTTAGTATTTCTAACTTCTTATTACTAGCATGCAAACTCTATGTCCTCATAACTCTTTGGATGCTTGTGACGCTGGAACGCTTTGAAGTTGTGAGTTTTTAGTTTGATTTGCTCGAGGACTAGCAAAGTCTAAGTGTGGGGGAATTTGATAGGGTGTAGAATACATCCTATTTACTATCTATTGTTTATGCTTTCTCTCTGCTATTTTCCCGTAAATTATGTATTTTACGCTTGTTTTGAGTTTTGTAGCTACTATGGACTCGCACGGAGGAAAGAAGAAGAAATTACTCTAATTGAGCCAAAAGGGCAAAATTGTCATTTCATGGGCGAGCACTATCCCAGCCCAATCATGGTTAAGGTGCAACTCTTTTGGTGGAGTACTAAAGCCGTTCCCATCTAGGTTAAGGGGGTTGATATCGGGGTACCCTTTATCATTTGCCAGTGAGTGTATTTATCAGGTCTCATCTATGGGGTGTACTTATCCGTATCGTCTCAACCCTAAATCGAGAGGAGTCGGCCTCTCATTCATTCCTACGCCTGAAGCCGAGAGAAGCAGCCATTCTTGCCGATAATTTCAAGAAATTGAGAAGGAGATGAAGGAATCGAAAATCGATCTTGCAATTGATTCGGGTAGAGTGGGTTTGATGGTGTTTCGGTGCGAGACGAGGAAATTAAAATGAGAGGTTGAATCGAGAAGAAATTGATATACGGGGATCCGTGGAAATCGAAGCAAGGTGAGAAGAAATCGAAGAACGAATTTGTGCTTGAGGTCTTGAGAATTAGGGTTCTGATTCGGATGAGTGAATCCACCGAGAGATTATGGTTCGATTTGAAGATGAAATCGAGAATAGGGTTCGATTGATGAAAGATGCAGATGGTGGTAGTTTCTTACATTTGTTAACCGAAGAGAACGGGGACGAGAGGAGAGCAGATGGGTTCGATGTAGATGTGAAATTGGGTAAAGAATGAACAAGGAGTTTGGGTTTGCATTTGAGTTCAACAGTCGAGATAGGACTCGTTGTTATTGTATGAGCAATGGGTCGAGTCTCGATTTTGTTCGAGTTGAAGGAAGAGGGGCTAATGGTGGTGCGGTGCCGCCGGTAGCCGCAGCATTGGTATCGAGAAGAGGCGAGAGGGGTTTGAAGATTCAATAATGAGCTACAACAGAGGATTTTGCGGTCGGATTAGGGGATGAAGCAGGGAGGTGTTGCTGCTATAGTGTTGTTTCTATTACAGGGAAGATTAATGGGTTGTGAGTAATTGAAATCATAGATGAATGTCTAGGAATGATGCAGGAATGGAGCTTAAATGAGGCCTGAAATTGGCCGGGAAGTCCTATAAACGAACGTAACTCGGCCGATTCTTTATTCGGCGAAGTTAACTCGGTGCGGCGATGACCCGTACCGATCCTGTGACCGATCGAACAGTTCGAAGAGCGATCCAGGCCAGGTGAATCGACCCAACTCGAAGCGGACTAAGAAGTCGACTCAAGCTAACTCGTCCCTCCTTGACTTTGACCATCGACGGTTTGACCTTGACCGTTAGTCCTAATCAGGCCGGACGGAATATTCCCTCGACGGACAGAATTTTCGGATGGCCTACGGCGACTTATTCCGCCGGATTCCGCCATAATACCGATTTTCAGCGAGCCAAAAATTCCGAGAATTTTCTATGGATTTCTCTCATGGGTGTGAAGACTTGGACTAGGAATTGGATGGAGAATTGGGCTCAAATTTGGAAAGAGAAGATGGAAGAGATGATAAAAGCTTGGATTTGGAAATTGAATTGCAAAAGAAAAAGGATTCTATTCCTTGGAAGATTTGGAGAATATTGAAGCCTATAAATAGAGAAGTTTTCTACATCTTTTACACACCTCTCTACACACACAACACTTTTCTTTTCCTATTCTTTGTGTGAACTTTTAAAAAACATGAGTAGCTAATTTTCTTATTGATTGAGGATGAATTCCTAGTTCTTAATATATGTTTTGAGTTTTGTTTCAATTCTATCTTGAGTTTTCCACATGATTATCGTTTGTTTTTACTAATAGGAATGATCTTAAAGACATTCATGATTGATTGATAGATTGTTTAGGTGGCCAACTAAATTGATTTGTTAATTTGATCTAAAGCTAGTGAAAGTTAGGAGATAAGTAATCGTTTCTTGACTCTTTACATAAGTAGCAAACACGAGACCTTGCGGAGGGATTCCGTGGAGCAATTGTGTGTAGAAACAACGCTAGAAAGTGAACCAAGCGAACCGAGTTTAACTACTAGTACTAAACCTAAATTCATAAATCTTAACGCATTCAGGAATTACATCTTGTAAAGCGAACCTCAAAATTGGTTCTTTTGGATAGAATCCGATAACTAAGCGGACTTGTTACTCGGTGAAATAAGGGATTTTGGGGCTAGCTAAGCGGACCTGCTATCCTACGGTTGGTGATAATCTGTGACTAATAACAAGTAGAAAAGAACATAACTTGATTCATTGTTTTGCAACGAACAAGGATTCCTTGATCCTCTCTTATTGATTTCAACTTTATCCTTTAATTGCTTTATTTACTTTCTTTTACACCCCCCTTTTCGTGACAATTTTGACAACTAGAATCTCTTGCTCCTCGTGGGAACGAGCTTGACTACACTATATTACATGTTAATTAGGTGGAAAATCTTGAATTAATTTGTTGTGGTACGACACGCATCAGTCATCCACTGTGTATTACCCTATATAAAGGGTTGAGTTAGTCTGGTTGTGGAGGGGGTTCTTTGAATTGTTAAGCAAGTCATTAGGAGAGAAAAATCTAGAGTGATTGTAATTTCTTTAGCCTTGTTCTATCTATCCTTGTAAACATTTCAAGAAGATAATCAATAAAAATATATAGTTATTCACCTTCAAATGGATTAGTAAAGTAAATTCTTGTGAGGGGTGTATTGTGGGATTTCCTGCAACTACAAGTCCCATTCAAGTGGTACCCAAAAAGTCTGGCATTACTGTAGTTCAAAATGACCCGTGTGACCACAGGGTGGCGAGTTTGTATTGATTATAGAAAACTGAACACAGTAACAAAGAAAGACCATTTTCTCCTTCCCTTCATTGACCAAATGCTGGAAAGGTTAGCGAAGCATAGTCACTATTGTTTCTTAGATGGATATTACAGCTACAACCAAATTCACATAAAGACCCAAGACCAACAAAAGACCACATTTACTGTCTTTATGGAACATTTGCTTACCATCGTATGCCTTTTGGGTTGTGTAATGCACCCGCCACTTTTCAACGTTGCATGATGAGCATATTTTCTGACATGGTAGATAAGTTTCTTGAAATTTTCATGGATGATTTTTCTGTGTTTGGGTCTTCTTTTGATGAGTGTTTGCATCACCTCACTTGTGTGATGATTAGGTGTAAGGAAAAGAATTTGGTTTTGAATTGGGAAAAATGTCATTTCATGGTTAAATCAGGCATTGTTCTAGGGCATATCATCTCGGAAAAATGCATAGAAGTCGACAAAGCCAAGGTTGATCTCATTCAACACTTGCCTCAACCTCGTTATAGGAGAGACATAAGATCATTCTTAGGCCATGCGGGTTTTTACCGCCGATTCATCAAAGACTTTAGTAAAATTTCAAGACCTTTGTGTAATCTTCTTGCGAAAGATTTTGCATTTGTCTTTGATGATGCTTGTAAGGAAGCATGGGAGCAACTGAAGGCTCTCCTTACATCTGCCCCTATAGTCAGACCACCTGACTGGACATTGCCATTTGAGATTATGTGTGATGCGTCTGACTATGCTGTAGGAGCTGTTTTGGGCCAGCGAGTAGACAAACTTCCTTATGTGATCTACTATGCTAGTAAAACACTTAATGATGCTCAACCGATTATTCCCTCTTACCGAGAAAGAGTTGCTAGTCATGTCGTGTTTGCATTAGATAAGTTTAGATCTTATTTGATAGGATCTAAGGTCATCATATATTCGACCATGCTTTGCATTGAGATATCTTTTGTCTAAAAAAGATGCTAAGGCTCGTCTAATTCGATGGATACTCTTGTTACAAGAGTTTAACCTCGAAATTCGAGATAAGAAAAGGGCGAGAAAATGTTGTTGCCGATCACTTTTCTAGGTTGAATGTTGAATCTGCCGATGAATCCGTGCTGATTAGAGAGTCATTCCCGATGAACAATTGATGCTTGTGTTCGAAATGCCTTGGTTTGCTGATATTGTGAACTACCTTGCTACAGTGTAGAATTCCTCTTGCATTCGTCTAAACAAGACCGTTCTAAATTCTTGGCTGAAGTTAAACATTTCCTTTGGGATGACCCATATCTGTTTAAGTACTGCCAAGACCAAATCATTAGGAGATGTGTCCCCAATTCTGAACAAAGGGATGTCATCTCTTTCTGTCATCACCATGCATGTGGAGGCCACTTTAGTGCCAAGAAAACTGCTGCAAAGATCTTGCAGAGCGGTTTCTATTGGCCAACATTGTTTAAGGATAGACATGCTTTTTGTGTTGCTTGTGACCGATGCCAGAAATTAGTAAGTATCTCTAAGAGAAACATGATGCCCTTACAACCCATTTTTGATTGTTGAGCGTTTGATGTGTGGGGTATTGATTTCGTGGGTCCATTTCCTAACTCGAAGGTAAGTTATACATTCTTGTTCTTGTTGATTATGTCTCTAAGTGGGTAGAGGCCATTGCATCCAAAACAAATGATCATAAAGTTGTTCTTTCTTTTCTTAAGGAAAATATTTTCTCCCGTTTTGGAACACCTAGAGCAATAATCAGTGATGGAGGTAGTCATTTTTGCAATAGACCCTTTGAATCACTTGTGCGCAAGTATGAAATCACTCATAAGGTAGCTGTAGGATCAGAATATCGCAACCTCAATACTTCGCGAGATTAATAAACGACAGCATCACGAAGGAGTCGCAGGGAAGTAAAATAAATGACGCAATGGATGACGACAAATCGAGGAACACGAGGAAGATGTGAAAATCGGGCGAAGGTTAAGAGTGTCGCGAGGATGAATACTTATACACTTGCGACACTTCGCGAGTCATTCCCGAAAATAAAGGACAGCTTAGCTGTCATCCACTGTGAACTACCCTATATAAAGGGGTGAGTAAGTCTGTCGTAGGGAGAGTTCTTTTTGAATGGTGAAGCAAGTCTTTAGGAGAGAGAAAATTTGTAGTCGTTGTAATTCCTTTAGCTCTGTTCTATCTCTCTTTGTAAATATTTCAAGGAAACAATTAATAAAATTCATAATATTCATCTTTTAAGGATTTAGTTGTGATTAATTCTATTGAGGGGTGTAGTGTAGGATTTCCACCCCCAACTACATATCGTTTGAAAAACAAGGGACGGATTGAAGATCATCATTGTGATTTGGAAAAATTTGGAGTAAAAAGAAAAGAATTTCATATAGTTTTGGGCAAATTGCTGAAATTAAGAAATGGCTAGAAGAAGGAATGTATCAAAACAACCAACAACTGTTAGAAGAAGCAAGATATTAGCTGGAGAAAGGAGAAATGAAGTAGGTGAATCCTCAAGATTAAGAGATAGAGTAGAAGGTCAAATTCAATCACCAATTCAACCAATAACAAATAGAGTAATAGACTATGATAGGGTGAGTGTGCATACATGGAGATCAGATTCTATAGAGGTAAGAGAAGAAGTACAACAATTGATAAATAATGGACAAGAAGAGAGAGACCGAGAAGAGATGGGAGAAACAACTCGTGGAAATGAAGAAATCGCAGCATTAGAAACGTTGAGACAAATAATACATGAAGAAAGGCGGTTAGAAGCGGAGGAACGTGCAAATTTAACAAGGCAAAATCATGAGTTAAGGATGGAAAATATGAGGTTGCAGAATAGAAGGTCAGGTTCAACATCAGTTAGGGAGGAAAGAATGAGAATTTTACCTACAGAAAATGCTTGTAGTTGCAGGAAATCCCACACTACACCCCTCATAATATTTTGTAGATCTAAATCTTATTAATCACCTAAATTTCAAATATAAGTGCTAGAAATATAAATTGACACAAGGATTTTTTACATGGTTCGATCAATGTGATCTACATCCATGGTTCTTCACTATGATTGTTGAGGTTACATAAGAATTACATTTACAATCTCCATTAATAGATATTTTGTAGAGCTCTAGATCTAATTTAAGGGGAAGAAGATGATAAAGAAAAATAATCTCTCTCTCTAAAAATATCTCTCCCTAAAATAATTTCTCTCTCTTACTAAAAATGTCTCCTCCTTACAAAATGTGTATCCTCTTCAAATATATGTTCCCCCTTTACCAAAATGTGTATCCTCTCTAAAAATGTCTATCCCTTTCTCTCTCATGCTCTCCTCTTTATATAGTGTTTACATAGTGGATGACAGCTCACATACAACTCATATTCTCGCAAGCTCTTGTCACCTTCTCGCAGGTTCACTCTATAATTTCGCAAGTTACTCATACTTTCCTCATGAATTATGCTGATGTCATCTTCTACGTCATTCTTTAAGTACTGCGAAGTCTTCGCGAATTCTTATTAGTCATAATTTCGCTGACACATAGTTGTTGCGAGATTCTGCTCCTATATTTTGCCTCTTTTTCCTTGAATATTGCTTGAAGAGCGATCTTTAAGGAAAAATCCATTGTTGTAGTAATCTTTAATCTTTGTTGATGAAGGAACGAGCGAAAGAATACTGGACTTGAAAAGTACGTACTTGCCTCTATTCTTTTGCGAAGTTCCGAAGCTTTGCGAAAATAAGAAGTATCATCTCTTGAAGTATGCGAAGTATAAAGTATCTTTGAAGAAGTATATGAAGTATGAAGTATGAAGTATCCTTGAAGAAATATAAGAAGTATCCATCCTTGATTGCGAATAAGAAGTATTGTGAATTAATCATGCGAAATTAGAAGTATGAAATATAAGAAGTATTAATCCTCGAAATATAAGAAGTATTTATCCTTGAATAAGAGTAGTAAGTATTGGCAAGTATTGCCTCTATTCATGCGAAATTATTACTCCATTTTTGGTGATGATTCTTGTTGTTCATTGGTGAACATCATTGCGCTGCCATTTATATTATCTTGACGTGATTATAAGTTTGCTCGCTCCGCTTTCATCATCTTTCTCTTCCATTTGATTACTTCGTTGTCGAGTCCATCGCCTTTCATCCATTATCCATCATTCAATCGTCATTCTTCTTGTCGCTAGCAACTTATGAGATCCATTTCTTGTCAAGTACCTTGCGAGAGATGCATTTGTCCGGCTATAAGTTCGGCTGCTTGTTGATGATGTCTGCGAAGTGGAACGCTTGTCTTTGTTAGAGTCTTGCTCTTCGCTCATCGATATTCTCTCTTGAGCTCCTTTGTTAGTCTTCTTTGCGAGATAAGTCTACTCAAGGTATTTATCTCGCAAGTTTGTTTCTTTGAAACTAATCTTCTTCTTGCCAGGTAGTATTTGTTGAACTCGATGGTGATTTTCATATCGCCTATTCGCAACTATAGAATTGGTTCGCCACTTTGCTGAATTGACTGGTTTGCTTGGTAGTGATTGAAACTTGAGATTCAAATACTCCCTGTTGGCGTCGTTGCTCGCGGCTCTTTGAACTGGACATCCTTCTTTATACTTGCGTGAACTCGTGGACGAGGATGTAACTTTGACATTTCGTATCTCCCTGTAACGTAACTCGCAGATTTGTGACTTTATTTGTGGTTTGTTGAAGTATTAGCGAGCTCTTCGCAATAATCTCCCTTCTGTCGATGGCTCATAACCTTATTTGCTTTCTTGTACAGTTGTGGGCTCAGTCGCTCTGTTGATGCAAGATATACTGACATAGCTTCGTGTAGCTTCACTTTTATTCTTCTTCACCACTACCTTATCTATCTTCGCCATAGATCGTTAATTCGCAATCAACTATCTCCTCTCGACTGATTGATGATGTTCTCTTCGCTACTGAGTTTAATCTCTCAAAGACCAGTTAAGTTCCAATCCTTACTCCCGTCTTTGGTTGTTCCTGTCATTTCCTTCAACTTTAGAGCCGTCCTGCTGTTTGTCTTCGTCCTGTAAAAAAAAAAATCATAATACGTGCGTTCTTTTCGCCCAATGTTTTAGCCTCGCTAGGGTGACCTTTGATCTTATTCTTTTGACCTTTGAAAGTATATCATCATTCTCTATGCGTTGTTATCGCGTACTTGCTTCCCTTCCTTCGTTGATTCCTTCGCGTGATGGTTCTTCCCACCTCGGCCGACGTCCTTAACTAGGATTTTATTATTCATGATCTGACTTGCCGAAGCAATCTCCGTTGGCTGATTTACTATGGGCTATCTGCGAAGCTATGAAATTTTAACAACAGGAAGATAAGCTAAATTATCTATATTCCCAAATCAAACTGAAATCTTAACATTCAACATTTTCAAAATTGACTAATTAAGTTTATAAGCTAGATTTGATTGTTGTAAAGTCGTAAACAAAACCCATTTTGGATCATAATTTTAAAAGAAGTTCACGTTTTATGAAGGACTAGTATTGGTTTTAATAAATCAAAATCTGCTTTGAAATCCCAAAATTTGAAAAATGAATCAAAAAATGAGAAGGATAAAAGAATTAGTCCTTTTCGATGAGTTTTGGCGTGTAGCTTTATGTGGATTTGCGATTTCTCCCTCTTTGTTTACATTCTTAATATCTCATCTGTTTCCCGACACAGTAAGGTGCGTTTTGTTGTTCTGCGGATGTAGAAAGACTTCGTAGCTTTCATTTCTTCACCAAGCTCACAGATCCATTGATTTGTGTATCCAAATTCTACGAACTTCTACGAAACCAACAAGTGCAGTCCCACTGTTTTCACAAGCGCATGTAGTTGCAGTCCCACACTACACCCCTCCTTAATATTTCATAGATCTAAATCTGTTTCATAATCAAAATAAAGATTAAAATGCTAAAAATTATGAAATGGACACAAGGATTTTTGTGGTTGATCAATGTGATCTACATCCATGGTTCTTCACTATGATTATTGAGATTACATTAGTATTTCATTTACAATCTCCATTAATGGATATTTTGTAGAGCTCTAGATCTATTTGGGAAGATGATAAAGAAAAATAAATCTCTCTTTAAAAATATCTCTCTCCAAAATATCTCTCTCTCTCTTACCAAGTTATCCCTTTCTCTCTCTGCTCTCCCACTCTTTGCTAGGTGTTTTACATAGTGGATGGCAAGCTCATATACAACTAAGCTAACCTCTAATTCCGGAGTTTGACTTGCGATGTCCTGCTTAAGGTATAAATATTAAGTCTCATGAGACCTCTTATTTTCCAAGATCTTGGCGCTTTCTTCATGTTTCTATCACCGCCATCTATTCGCCCATCGATCTGCGACACTTTGATATGTTGTAGATTAAAACTTAACAAATATATCCCCTACAGCGATGTTAGTCCACACAATCAAACAAAAGAAGCGTATTCTTTCCCATAGGAGAAAACACGTCTTAGGCCGGCATTGTTGTGTCGTCTTCCCGTCGGCCATATCGTCGACTCATTTTTGAAGTCAAGGGCTAATGGCGCCCTCCCACAGAATCGCTCTAGGAACCGCTTTAACTTTCTCTCCGAGTAGCTCGGCTGCAGCATTTGCTCTAGGGCAGCTTCAGCGTTCTCTCCAGCCAGCTCGCGTCAGCGTTTAGCTCTCACGGAAGGCTGCTTCAGCATTCTCTCTGGAAGCCTCTCACTTCGTTCGCTCGGGCCGCTTCAACGTTCTCTCCGGTAGCTCCATTTCAGCGTTCGCTCCGAGCTTCGCTTCAATATTTATCCATAGACCTTCAATGTTGGCTCGAGTAAGCTCAGCGTTCTCTCCAAAAGCGCTCACTTCAGCGTTTTGACTCGAGGCAGCTTCCAGCGTTCACTCCAGTCGCTTCCAGCGTCCTCTCCAGCCTGCCGCATTATTCGCTTTATGAAACCGCTTCAACATTGTCTCAAAAAAGCCGCTCGCTTCCACGTTTTGCTCTCAAAGCCGGCTTCGCGTTTGGAAACGCTGGCGTTAAGCTCGTAGCCGCTTCAGCGTTCTCTCGAGGAGCGGCTTCGCGTTCTCTCCGGCCAGCTGCCGCCCGATGCGTTAGCTCGAGGCCGCTTCCAGCGTTCCCTCCGAAGCGCTCAAACGGCGTTTCGCTCGAGCCAGCTGGCGTTTGACTTTCGGGCGCTTCAACGTTTCGCTCCGAAATCCGCTAGCGTTCTCTCCAGCCGTCCTTCAGCGTTCCCTCGACCACTTCAGCGTTCTTTCGAGGTCGTCGCTTCAGCGTTCTCTCGAGGCGCTTCCAGCGTTCCTCCGGAGTCTCTTCAATGTTTTCTCCGGAGAAGCCTAAGCGCTGCGCCTCGACAAACCACACCTTGCCAGCGCCAGTGCCCATCACCTGCAGGAGCTTCGGCGCCGCTACCCCGAGGCATGCACGAATCGCATCAACAACCACATGTTGGCAAAAATCGGATTGGTGTTTATTTCAATTTCATATGGAAGGGTGCATGGGATACTAAGTTTTGGATAAAGTACAGGTTTATCCAAGGCGACTCCAGCCCATTGATTAACAAATGACCGGATCCTAAAGATTGCCACTTTTCCGTCAATTCGTCAACCCACCTTACTAGCAATCAATGATGTACGTCTTTCGGGAGAAAATAAGCTCGAGTCCTGCCAAAAATATGAAAACAAGAAAATAAAAGAGGAGTTCTGCGGAAAATAGGAGCAGCAACAAGAGGGAGGCGTGGCGCGCCTGAGCCAACCCCGATTCGCCCTAACAGGAAGTACTACCGTGGCAGATGACCACGCTCCATGTAGCCCTTCGGCCCCCTTTTTCCATCTACCAATCGGTCGCTCTAAATCACCACACGCACGCACTTGGAATGTTAGTCGGGCCCATCTTCTTTGGACCCCTTCCCCATCAACCAATCAAGTCTCTCGTGCGCCACACACATAGAATATGGCGGGCCCATGCTGTTGCCTCCCCATTCCATCGACCAAGCAATTCGCTCAAATCTCACGCCACCACTTGGGATGTGGCCCGAGGCCCATGCAGCTTTCCGGCCCTTTCCCATCGACCAATCGGTCGCTTTAAACCCCACACGCATTAAGTAAATCAAGTACTAGCAACACCTAATGAGAAGTTGTGTCAACGTGTATATGCCAATTGGCTAATCAACTTGCCAAATTGTCTGGCATGCTAATTGTGGAGCCATCTTTATTCCATGGCGACAATATGCCAACGATGCCATAATAAGCGCGCCGCGTGCTATCTCACTTTTTTGTTGTTAGCAGCCATAACAAAGTCTAACCCAGTGTCGATCAGAATAAAACTCTTCTTTTAATGGAATTGGTCATGGCATGACTATGCCGCCGGGACCACAACATGCCACAAGCCATGTGGGACCAGGAAAGCTAAAAGAATGGGCGCCCGTGCCATATTATGGCTACCATGATCGTTCTGCATTATGGCCTTTCCATAATTTATTTTATTCAACGTGGAAGCAGTAGTATATGCCAAAGATATAGTGACGCAGCCACTCGGAAGCGCCACCACGCGACGGCGAGGCGCCAATCACGCCACTATACCCTTTAGCGGCGCCCGATCCGCATTATGCTGCCCCAAAGCGCGATCCGCCACATTATGCCCTTAACTGGTAGGCGCATATTATACCTATAATGCCAGCAGGCGCCAGATGTAGCGCGTCAGCGACCACCCCTTCTATAAATTGCAATCTCGGTCGTCCAACCCAGCGTAGAATTGACGGCTAGATTAAATCTTAGGCGACCAACCAAGACCTAACCCAATGGCGTCTACCGTTATTTATTGCGGCAAGTCTCATGACTTAGATACTTCACACATGGTTACCAGCAGCTTTGGCACATGTGATTAGTCGAGAATAACTAGGTCTTGCACACAGACCCGCTCGTAATCTATACATATTTTCCGAAAATCTTGAGACATCAAACATGCCCTGAAACTGGGGATGTTCGGCGATATTAGTCTTGGCGGTTTACGGCGTGCGGCATGTGCGCCCATTGGGAGAAAGTTTCGAAGGAAGAGGCGGACGGTTAATGATCGGTGGTGAGTAGTGGGTGTAAGGCTGACAGTCTTC
This sequence comes from Papaver armeniacum, assembly GCA_023531295.1. Taxonomy (NCBI): domain Eukaryota; kingdom Viridiplantae; phylum Streptophyta; class Magnoliopsida; order Ranunculales; family Papaveraceae; genus Papaver; species Papaver armeniacum. The sequence goes on along the minus strand of JAJJWW010001453.1, from coordinate 11,680 downwards.
CCTCGTGATGGAACATGATGGTCTCCACTTTTTACGACTCCACTTCTCCACTGTTATTGTCTCTCCACTTCCTACGAGATCAAGTGTGCTCAATCATGGCTTGTATAAATAGGTTTTGACTGTTTAGAAATGGGAGGAAAAGTGTTATCAACACAAGTATCTGAGGAAAATACCAGTGATAAATTCAGCACCCATTCCATGGTTCCTGATACAAGTCGCCGAAACAACCCACACCTTCAAAATTCAATATTTGATCTCAACACCTTCTTACAAACTTCCCTCCCTAAGATCAGCCATTCTCCTTCACTTTGTGGCCAAAGCAAAGTAGAGCAGCCATTTCTTGGTTTTAGGCCGAGGATTATGCAGTTGATCTCTCGAATTTAAAGTACTCGTTCAATGCATTTGTTTAGGGTTTAGATTCGTTTCTCGGCGGCACACCAAATTTACAAAACCCAGTAGAATCGGTTTTACCCCAAAACACTATCATTAATTTGAATGGTGGTACAACAATAGCTACCACACTAGCCTCAAGCTCACACCATTTGGAAGCACTCTATGGCTACCCTCCTTCCTAATTTAGTATTACTTCAACATCTCGGGGTATAAATGCAAAACTGATGACTATATTCAGCAGAGACAACAGATGGGATAATTACTCAAAGGAGCCTTGGAGGCAGCACAACATAGGATTAAACAGCAGGCTGACAAGAAGAGGACTGAGAGATCCTTTGAGGTGGGAGATTGGGTTTATCTCGGGTTCGACCATACGGGAAAACCTCCCGAGGTTAGAAGAAACCTCAAATTAGCTGCTAAATTCTAGGTCATATCAAGTGTTGGAGAAGGTTGGCAAGGTTGCTTACAAACTACAACTACAGTGGAGTCAAAAATACATCCCACCTTTCTGTTTCTCAGCTCAAGCCAAAGCTAGGAGTGGGTTTGCTACCTGTTTGAGTTACCCTCACATCACCTAAAGAAGGCGTTTGAAGATCGAGACCCTACAAGTGATGGAGTACCCGGTGGTTCGCGGAGACAAGCAGTGTTGCTCAAGTTCTCATTCAATGGGAAGTATTATCCGCTGATGAACCCATGGGAGGATAAGCAGGTCTATAAAGGTACAATTTCAAAATTCATCCCCTTGAGGACAAGGATTGAGTGAAGGAGAGGGATTTGTCATGAAAGACCTTGTTATTTTATTAGTGGGCTTTGTTTTTATTAATTTACTGTTTTAGTAAGGGTTAATGGGTTGAAAGGCCGGTTGTCATTAGGTTAATCGGGTTTAGTAGAGATGTATTGATGCCATCCGATTCGGATGAAAAGGTTGGTCTATTAATAACCAATCATTGTATTCACTTGGTTTATCAATGAAAATACGGCATGGCTGCTTCTTCTCCTCTCTGGTTCGAATTCTTCTCAAGAGTTGTTTTATTGCTAATTTGTAGCATTACATGCGTTACACACACTTCACTGGGATCAATGTGTTTACTATTCTGAAAATATAAATAAGTTCAAAAATACGATGACTAAAGGACAACAATTCTCTAGTGAAACTTTATTTCAATTTCATTGTTCATCAATTTAGAAACCACAACACATCCACAATCCTTGATCATCATTGATCCCACACAATTCTCGCTTCCCTCTACGAGATCAACCCCATCTCCCTCTTTGTGACCGAATTGACTCTGGAACGGCCCATTGACTTGGTTTGAGGCCGGAGTCCTGAGATAAACTCTCGGGCTCAAAGCACTCCTTGTGATGCATCATTTTGGTTAAATTGTTTTGCTCGGTTGAGAGTCTCGTGCATGTGATCGTCTCTTTCACTTTCCCTAAAAAACGATAGGGTGTGTTCCCCTATCTCACTGATTAGCGACACGGTGGGAGATTAATGATGGTTTATTTATGTGCGTCAAAATAATTTCACTTTCTCACTCTACTAAATATAAATGAAGTACGTAGTAGAAGAGTTGGATTTCCCCTAGAGAGACTTTTGTTGTTATAAAATTTGATTCTTAGTAACCAATGGGGATTTTTGTTTTAGAAATGCAATGAAAGTAATTAAAACAATAAAACAATTTGAATAATCAATATGAAAAGATATTAGTCAGGATATATCATTCCCAAACATGTATTTTCCACCAATGACTAGAATTGATATTTTATAATCTCATTTACTAAAAGTCTAAGGATACCTTGATCTTAAGTATATCCCGCTAAATCCACAGTTTCATCACAACCACATTAAAAGATGCATATTGTAGTTGTGAAATCCCACACTACACCCCTTACTCAATTTTGCTTAATTAGTCCATTGAAAGATGTAAGATCAAGAATATTTATTGATTGAATCTATGAATAGTTTACACAAGGAAAATAGAATTACACTTAGAAATTAATACACTCTTAAACTTTCTCTCTCCTAATGACTTGCCCAACAACTCTCCCAAAGATCCTCCCCTTTTTACAGACTCACTTAACCCTTTATATAGGGTACTACATAGTGGATGACAAATAAGCTACCCTTTATTTTCTGAATGTCTCGCGAAGTGTCGCAGATGCACAAACATTCACTCTCGCGACACTTCTTAACCCTCGCCGATCTCACGTCTTCTTTATGTCTCTGCTTTGTCGTTATTCTTTTGCGTCGTTTATTTTAGCTCTCTGCGACTGCCTCGCGACATCGTTGTTTATTAACCCCATGAGTCCCGTACGTTGCGATATTATGGTCCTACATCTTGCCTCTTTTTCCTTGAATATTGCTTGAAGAGCGATCTTTAAGGAAAAAAATCTGTTGTTGTAGTAATCTTTGGTCTTTGCTGATGAGGGAATGAGCAGAAGAATACTGTTCTTGAAAAGTACGTACTTGCCTCTATTCTTTTGCGAAATTCCGAAGCTCCTATATTCGAAGTGTCATTTCTTGCCTCATGTGTTACAGAGAATAATCGATTTCGCAATCTCTTCTCGCCTATTAGGAAATATGCCATATATTTGAATTCTGCTAAATTTCTTTTCGTCAAGTTTCCTTGGATTTGGGTAGTGACCGTTAACACGTGTCTATATTTACCTCTTTTACCGGTGCATTTAATGTTATCCGGTCATAACATTTTTCTCATCTATTTATAGGAGCATCCCCTGTGAAGAACTTTCTTTTTCCTTTTCATCTTCTTCATCGTGCCCCTAAGTGTTCTTCTTCTTCATCGTTCCGCAAGTGCTCTTCTTCTTCATCACTTTAGCTATTCTCTTCCAATTGTTACTCTCTATGGCGTCCAGGTTTGTTAATTTTACCATATCTGATCGATTTTGTGGTTGATTAAATTTGAGATTGGCTTTTCTTGTTGAAATCACGGTATGATTAACTTTGTGATTCTTTTTCCGCCATTGTTGTTTAGCAAGAACCAACCCGAACAAAATTTACCGTGAAGGACCCTCTTCTTTCTTTGGGCTCGCCATCGAAATCTTCATCACAACAAGAATCCCCCATACAACCAAAGCCCACTTCGCAAGCAAAACCTACGGTTACAAAAAGACAGTCTGCGAGCGACAAGGTATTTAAAGGACATTTGTTTTTATTAACCACGTGTTGTTGCCTCTGTTTCTTATTTAATTTGTCATTCGCAGGGTGATAAAACTACTGGTCGCATTCCCAAGAGGCTTCGCTACTCTAAACCTGTTACCCCCGACGTTCCATTTCCTTCATTCACACCTTCGTCTCTGCTCATGAAATCTTCGCAAGATAATTTTGTGCCTCTTTCTTCTGATAATATTACTAGCGACAACATTTCTATACCTCAACTCCTCATAGACCAAGTTCCTCATAATAACCCTACTACAAACAATCTTACGCCTCTTCCTGTTACCAATACCCCTACTATTTCTCCAATCAGTTCCCTTCCTGAAACCTCTTCTTCTCCTAAGGCTCCTTTGACAAAGGATGACTCCTCTTTTTGGTGGAGCAAATTCCTCTTACGGCGGAAAATTTAGAGGGTATAGATGTGGCCTTCAAGGTTCTTTCAGATCTTGTGAATGATGCCAAAAGGACTTCTGCTGATCCTGTCAAATCCAACGTCTGCGAGATTTTAAGTAAGCACCTAGGTCCTGATAAGGTCTCGCAAACGTCTTTAGTTCAAGAAATTAGTAAGTTGAAGGATGATCTCCGAGTTATGACCGCGAAATGTAATAGTCTCCACCTTGAAAATCAAAAATTTCACAACATCTCACTAGATCGTGATAACCTTCGCAGGAAGAATGAAGAATTAAAAGGTATGCCCTCGCCACCCACCTTTTTTTTTTTTTTTTTTTTTTTTTTTTTTTTTTTTTTACAACTCAAACTCCCCTGTTCGTCCTCCAAGCATTAAACCAGAAACGAATAATGGAGATATATCAAACGGAGTCTGTCGTTGAAGAAGTTCGAGTGGAAAGAGATGCTTGGATGGAGCAATATAATCTCTTAGATAATCTTCACACCTATGCAAAATTGATCAAATAAATAACTTGTCTAAAGAGAATTTTGATTTATCGCAAAAGCAAGATTCATTAAGTAATGACTTATCTCGCCTCTCTTATGCTTTGACTAAAACTAATTTGGAGTTGGAAACTTTATCAGATGAGAATCGAGTTCTTTCTCAAGAGAAACGTTCTCTATTGAATAAGATGGCGAGCTACTCGCAAAGAAAGATAACGCTTGTCAAAAGTTATGTGAAGAACACGAACAAGCTAAACATACTTTGAAAAACCAACTTGAAGAAATTACTGTCGAGAGAGATAAACTCATTCAAGGTAGAATAACTTTGAGTGTAAAAGCGAAGCAATTCCAAGAACAATGTGTCAGATTAGAAAAATCCAACTCTACTTTGGCGACTGAAAATTCCATACTTATTTCCAATGAAAAGAATTTGCGATCTCGATTAAAAGGCTTAGTTGAGATTCATTTGATGATGTCATGGACCGTTTGGGAATAACTTCAGCTTTAATTCAACATCTTACTTCTCAAAAGAAGGTAGTCAAATTATTTGACTATCTTAATTTAGGCATTTATTCCATGAATGCCAATAATGTTCGATAAGAATTTTCTCGATCTTGTGTATTTGTTATGCAGACTCTGAGAGAAAGCTTCGTCCACTATTTCCACCCTCAGGTCTGATTATTCTAAAATTCGCAAGGAAAATGGACTACTCTCCGCGCATCTTGCTCGTTCTCGCGACCGTGCAGAGCGAAGATTTGATTATATGTCTTATTGTAAGGACATTGATAGTAAGAATCGTCAAAAGGCATTACTTCGCCGCCCTCTAAAGGCGGAAGTTCTTGTGAATAACATTTTGCTGTCGAAGTCTCTTGATCCTATTCACGTCGCTCCTTTGGAAGTAAGTGATGATGAAGTTCCTAATGCTCCAGATAGTGATTATGAATATGAAAGCTGCGAAGATCTCCCTGATAAGGAAGTCGTCGATGAAGATCCAAGTAAAAAGACTCCTGATGAAAATCCAAGATTCAAGTGAGAACGAAGGTAATGAAAACATTTCATGAAAATCAACCAATTGGAGGAGGCGAAGCCGATAAGGGCGCGTAAAAGTCTCAACCATCCCTCTGTATTTGATAATGTTGATGTGGAGAGTTAAATGCTCTTTGTAATTTGCCAGAATTTCTTTTTGTGTGAACGATTTAACTCTTTCATGGAGTAATTTCCATATTTCTTTCTTCCTTTCTTAGTTAATACCTCTGTGAGCGTAGTTGCTCATTGAATATTTTATTAAGTAAATCTATCCCAATTAGGGATTTGATTTTAATTTTTCTCTCTCATGACAAAGTCGCAGCCGCCTTTACATTTTCCTGCAGAGGCCCATTGACCCTGCCTTATCATTTTTGTGTGGTCTTCCCAGTTAGACCTCCCTAATTAGAGGTCCTCCCCTCACCTTTTCATCGCGACAAAATCGCAGACGTCTTTACACTCGCATGTAAGGACCCATTGATCTTGCCTTATCATTTTCCAAGTATTTTTGCCTCTCATAGGATGTTTTATTTGCGACAATATGACAGGCCTAAGTCTTCTTGCGAAAACAAAGCCCCATGACATTGATGCCGTGCGACGAAATCGCAGACGTCCGTACACTCTCGTGTAAAGACCCATTGATCTCGTCTTACCTCGCGTTAGTATTATTGCCTCTTCAGATCATTGCACAAATATGACAAGCCTAAGTCTCCTTGCGAAAACAAAGCCTCATGACATTTGTGTCTCTGCTTTGACACTCCCCTATTGGAGAGCGTCGCCTTATCATCTCCCTTTGCCCCTTCAAGGAGGCGAAACATCGGCCATACAAGACTAGCTCCTCCCATCCGGTCTTAACAACAACCAGTTGTTTTCGCAGCCTCTTATCCCTTATACCTATATGGTTTATGGTTACGAGACTCGCACCCTAAGTGGAGTTTTCTTCTAGTAGTGCAACGCATGCCAAGACTTGCCAAGAATGGCCAGGGTAGGTTCATCCATCCTGGCACTCGCTCAACCGTACCCTCGGCGCCTTGAGCATGCACTGACTCCTGGAAGAGACCCTCGGTCGCCCAACCAGGGTATAACCTACATATATAGTTGGGAATCCAAGGTACCTCTCCTGGATAGGCTTTCATGGGCCCCAAATTTTCATGACTCAAGCTTGGGAGCGGTGTAACCTTCCCCGAGCCATGTCGAGAGATACCCCTTATGACGCACTTTAGGTCTTACATTTGCCTCTTACGAAATGTTATTCGCGAACTAGGTGTACGCCATAAAGGTTCGTCCCATTCATTCATTCTTTTTAATCATTCTTCATCATTTGCTATTTTGTCTGCGAGATACTCGCCAATTTATTCATTTAATCATTCCTTATCTCTTGTTGTTTTGTTAAGCCATTCATGACTTTTTTGTTATTCTTGTCGCGAGATCTTCGCGGATTCTCTCTGCATTTTACTGAATGTCGCAAATATCTGGCGAAGAAGTACTTCATCTTGATTCCTTTTTCCTCTCTCATTATTACGGGTAATATTTCTTTAGATATAACCTATTCCATGGTCTATCCAATTTTTGTCCCACATCTCTTCCTTCTGGGTCCATCAATCTATATGCCCCCTGTACCAACTACCTCTTTGATGATATAAGGTCCATCCCATTTTCTCGCCAGCTTGCCTCCGTTTTCACGTTGATATATTGGGGTTTCTCGCAACACCAAGTCTCCTGGTTGGAACTCACGTATTTTTACACGCTTGTTATATTCTCTAGCCGCCTCGCCGATAATTCTCCATGTGTCGCAAGGCTTTTTCTCGTTTTTCTTCCAATTCATCCAACTTGATTAGAATGTTGCCTGCGCTAAGATTTTTACTCCCAGACCTTTTTTGGTTGTCGGAATCACGACCTCTGTTGGGAGTACTGCTTCAACTCCATAAGTTAGGCAAAAAGGGGACATTCTCGTGGCTTCTCTTCTAGTTGTATTATAGGCCCATACCGCATTGGGTACTTGTTCGCACCATCCCTTGTTGTGTCCTTCCAACTTTTTCTTCAAGATATCGGCAATTGTTTTGTTTGTTGCCTCCGCTTGGCCATTAGCTTGTGGATATAATGGAGTCGATTTTCCACATTTTATCTCGAAATGCATTGAGCAAAGAACTCTATATTTTGCCCTTCAAACTGCTTCCCATTATCATATACCAATTGTGCAGGGATCCCAAATCTTCATATAATATTTTCAAATATGAAAGTAAAAACATCCTTATCACGAATGTGCTGGACCGCTTTCACCTCTGCCCATTTTGTGAAATAATCCGTTGCGACAATTAAGTATCTCCTTTGTCCAGCTCCCTTGAAAATGGTCCCACAATATCTAAACCCCATTTTCCAAAAGGCCACACACTTCTTTGAAGAATTTAACCGTGCTCCCGGTGCATGTATCTTCTTCCCGTGTCTTTGACAATCTTCGCAATTCAAGCTATTGCTCTCGCGTCCTCATGCATATATGGCCAATAATATCCTTGCGTCTTTGCCTTATATGCCAAAGATCTTCCGCCGCTATGATTTCCGCATCCCCACTATGCAAAGATCTTCAATATGGTTTCTCCTTCTTTCCTTGTTAGACATCGGCGAAGGTCCATCAAAAGAACGCCGATAAAGCACGCCATCTCGCAATTCATAATTTGTTGCCCGGCTCTTTAACTTGTGTGCTTCCAATCTATTTCTTGGTATCTCGCCTTTCATTAAGTACGCGTGAAGTTCTACCCTCCAGTCTTCTTCGCGACATTGCATTTCATCTACCACCATCATTATATCTCGCTTCTTGTCCCTCCTCTTTATTAATCGATGGCGCTAGTAGCGCTCGTATTTTGATATTCCTCTGTGTTGGGTCTGTCATCATACTTGATATAAAGGCAAAAGCGTCTGCATGAGCCTATTATCTCTCCTTGATATGTGTCTCCATTTTATTTTCGGTATTCAGATCGACAAAGACTTCTACAAGTTTCCGTATTTCGTAGGGATGGATCATTTGTAGCATACTTCTCTCGTTATCCGACAGATTGCCAATTGCGAGTCACTGGTAATCCTCACATTCTCCAATTTCATTTCTATTGCAAATCTTAAAGCATGTATTATAGCTTCATACTCCGTTTCATTATTAGTAGACTCAAATTCCAATCTAAAAGCAAAAGCTAATTTATTGCCTTCTCGCGAAATCACAACAATTCCCACTCCTTTACCTTCTCCGTTGGATGATCCATCCACTAATATTTCCCACCGATCTGGCTCGCTTAACAAATCTTTTTGGATCTCCATGCTCTTCTTCTACATCCATCATTTCATCCACTGCTTCCTCTTCTTCCAAAGGAAATTCCGCCAGAAAGTCTGCGACAACCTGTGACTTGGTTGAAGATAATATTTCATATTTGAGTTTATAATGGTTTATTTGAGCGTTCCATCTTTCAACTCTTCCTGATCTTTTTGAATTTTTCATTACTCGACTGATTGGTACCTTCGTTACCACTCTAATAATATGTGCTTGAAAATATATGCGAAGTTTAAACGACGCATAAACTAACGCCAGGATTAACTTTTCAATCTTCGAATAATTTCTTTCGGCAGCGTTAAAAGTTTTGCTGATATAATAAATTGGTCTTTCTACTCCTGCGTCCACTCGCAGTAAAACTGCACTTAAGGCATGCGATGTTGTCGCGAGGTATATTAATAATTCCTCTCCTGGTTCTGCCTTCTGCATAATGGATATATCCATTAAATGCTCTTTGATCCCTTGTAAAGCCTTTTCACATTCATCCGTCCATTTAAATTTCGACCTTTTTTCGTAACACCGAAAAAGTGTTTACATTTATCGATGACCGCGAAATGAACCTTCCTAGCGATGCTAGTAACCCATTCAGCTTTTGAACATCCTTTTATCCGTCGCAGTGTCGGCATATCGCGAATGGCTTTTACTTTCTCCGGTCAACATGTATTCCTTCTTTGATATAATGTAACCCAAGAACTTCCCCCGACGCAACTCCGAAGGTACATTTTTCCTGGATTGACTTTGATGTTGAAACGCCTCATTTGTTCAAAAATTTCTCTCAAGTCTTGCACGTGATCTTCGCTTTTTACTTTTCACTAGCATGTCATCTACGTATACCTCTAGTGTTTTGTGTATCCATTCTCGCGAATACATTTTCTACCATCCTTTGATACGTTGCTCCAAAGATTTCAAACCAAACTACATTTTAGTATAACAAAGATAATCCTCTTGGAGCGAAGAAAGCAAGTGTGTTCTTGGTCTTCCTCATGAGAGGAATTTGATTGTAACCTTTGTATCCGTCCAAATGATACTCTTTTCATTCCCGGCCGCCGATTCGACTAGCCGTGGGATGTCTGGGTAATGGAAAACCGTTTTTAGGGCAAGCTTTATTTAGATCAAAGAAATCAATGCAAATCCTTATTCCCTTGTTCTTCTTGGAACTATAACCATATTCGCTATCCACTCGTGGTATTTTGCTTGTCTAATAATTCCCTACTCCAAAGATCTTCTCGCAGCTTCTTCTTCTATCTCGAGAGTGATATGTCAGTTGCTATCTTTCTAATTCTTTGTTTAAATGGCTTCACATTTTTATCAATTTCTAACTTGTGACAAAGCATCGACGGATCTATACTGTGCATTTCATCCATATCCCATGCGAAGATGTCTTTATAATCTCGCAATGATCGACGCTTCTTTTCTCTTCATCTGCTTCCATGCTAGTTCCAATCTTTAGCATCTTGGGATTTTCCTTAGTTCCAATATTCACTTCTTTGGTTTGTTCTCGCCGCGACGAATCGGCCTTCTTGTTCTCCCATAGGGGTTGGTCCTTTTGGTTCTTTCGCAAGATCATCTTCTTCTCCCGAGATCTCGCTGTGTATGCCTTTTCCTTCCTTCGCTCTTATCATGTAAACTCTGAATTCTTCTTCTTTCTTAGCCACCTTTGCTAGCTTTTTTATGATACTTTGATATACTCCTTCGCTTGTTTACTTGTTCTTCGCAACATTTTTACTTCATTTTGATAGTATATTCTTCCTTTAAAAGATCTCCTTTGATCTCGCCGACTTCTGCCAGTGTAGGAAATTTGATACATTGATGAAGCCGACGCCACAGCTTTTATATTGCATGTACCCATGGTCTTCCTAGTAATAAGTTATACGGTGATTCCATATCTACTACGCTCAATGTCATCTCGTGTTTCGATTTTTCCTAATGGAATACGTATCTTTATCTCCCCTCTAACTTTGTTATGGATTTACCAAAACCTTGAATATTATATGCCGCGAAAGTCATATCTTCGTCTTTATATCCCATCTTTTTGTAAGCGTGATAGAACATGATGTTCACCGACTCTGTCATCAATTAAAACTCCATTCACCACCCATGTTTTCACCCGTGTTCTCCGATTCTCTTTCCTTATACGCGTTAATCAGTAATTACCAATGGAGATGCGTGATCCAAATTTTCTTTGGATATTTCCCTCCGTGAATGTTATCTCTTGCTTTTCCCAATCTTTCAAAGGTGACGTTATTTCTCGATCCGTAATCTTCTTTCCTTCAAAATCTCGTTTGTGTATTCTTCCTCCGATATTTTCATGAAATTCATTAACCATTACTCTCATACCCGTGCCGTATGCCATATCTTTTCATCCGATCTAAAATTTTTCTTTCTCATTTTTCCTGATTCAAACAATTTTAATTGCAATCTTCTCTCCTTTATCAACGATCTCCTGTTTCTAGCGCATATGTAGTTGCGAAATCCCACACTACACCCCTTACTCAATTTTGCTTAATTAGTCCATTGAAAGATGTAAGATCAAGAATATTTATTGATTGAATCTATGAATAGTTCACACCAGGAAATAGAATTACACTTAGAAATTAATACACTCTTAAACTTTCTCTCTCCTAATGACTTGCCCAACAACTCTCAAAAAGATCCCCCCTCTTTACAGACTCACTTAACCCTTTATATAGGGTACTACATAGTGGATGACAAACATTATCCTTTATTTTCTGGAATGTCTCGCGAAGTGTCGCAGATGCACAAACATTCACTCTCGCGACACTTAACCCTCGCCGATCTCACGTCTTCTTTATGTCTCGCCTGTCGTTATTCTTTTGCGTCGTTTATTTTAGCTCTCATGATCGCCTGCGACATCGTTGTTT
>JAJJWW010001452.1:0-328616 GCA_023531295.1 Papaver armeniacum | reverse complement strand
ATGGAATCATACTTAGTATAGTCAGATTGATTGTCTGACAAAGAAACTGACTTAGGAAGAGAAGTAGATAAGTCATTAAAAGGGAAGATATTCTCATGGAATACCACATCACAAGAGACATATGTGGATTTAGATTCGAGATCATAAATTGTGTATCCTTTTTGGTCATAAGGATATCCAATAAAAATGCCCGGCTTGGCACGTTGATCAAACTTGTGAATTGGTCGAGCGTTTCTACCAAAACAGATGCAGCCAAAGACTCGGAGAGAAGAATAATTAGGGGGAGCATGTAAAAGAACTTCATGTGGAGATTTATGGTATAGGCAGTTTATTGATGAGGTAAGTTGCAGCCAATATGCATTCACCCCAGAATTGGATAGGTAGATTCGCTTGAAATCATAAGGCACGCACAACATTGATCAACTGACAATGCTTCCTTTCGACAATGCCATTTTTTTGTGGAGTATAGACACAACTTGTTTGATGTAAAATTCCATTTTCATGAAACCAAGATTCAAGTGCATTGGATTTGAACTCAGAGCCATTGTCGGGGCCTAAAGGTCTGAAGTTGTGGGATGAGTAATGTATTAATACCGAGAGGATATCTTTGTGATTTTGAGTCCAAATTGTTTGACAACAAAAGCAAAGAAATATTTGAGAAACTTTAAAGTTTGGATTTGACTTTCATCAAAAATACCCAAGTACATCGAGAGTAGTCATCCACAATTGTAAGAAAGTACTTTGCATTAGTTAGAGATGCGGTAGAAAAAAAGGTCCCCAAATGTCGGCATGAACCAATTGAAAAGGATGTTTAGATAAAGAAACACTTTTATTAAATTCGAGTCGAGATTGCTTAGCCCTGGGGCATACATCACACAAGTGTTTAAAAGAAGAACTAATGTAAACAAAATTGCGAGCTAAAAATTCAAAAAAAATCCACATGTGGATGGCCTAGACGACAGTGCCATTTGTCGAATGGCTTATTTGCAGCTAGAAGAAACATATGGCTGAAAAATAAAATGGTAGAGTCCAACAATTCGCTTACTCCATCCAATCTCCATTCTCGTTTGAAGGTCCTGGAAGACACAAGACTCATGTGAGAAGGTAATACAACATTTTGCCGATCTTGTAAGTCAACGACCAAATCAAGTTGAATTTAAAACTTGGAATGTAAAATACATTAAGCAACGTAATAGTTGGAGAAAGTTTAATGATCCCCGGTATGTGTTCTTGAGATGTTAGAGCCATCGTGCAACTCAACCATGATAGGATTCAAGACGGATTTATAAGATGTAAAACATGACAAAGTAGAACAAATGTGGTATGTAGCACCACCGTCGATAATCCAAGTAAGAGAATAACACGAGAGAATCATACCTGCGAAGTTGGCATACGAGGCTATGTTGTTTCCAGCATTGTCAGGTTCAAGCAATGTCATAAGCCTAGCATACTGTGCAACTGAGATGGTTGGAGCTGCTGGTATAGGTTCAACAGCATTAGGTGAAGGAGCAACAACAGCAGATAAGGGCGTGACGATTGGGTTCTCGGCTTTGGTGGATTACTCGGATAACCATTCAACTTCCAGCAGGTTTGACGGGTGTGACCATGTTTAGTGCAATGATCACAGAAGGGACGAGGGCGTTTGTTGTTGCTATTCCCATTGCCAGAGTTGTGGAAAGAATGATGTTGTGATCTATTGGAATCGCTGCGAGAAACATTCAACGTAGCGGAATCAACCTGAGGAATAGAGGAGGAGTTAATACCTTGTTGCTCTTCCTCCTGGCGTACCAGTTGTGGAGCTTAGCGGCCAGACGACATCGGTTCCATCAACAAACATTGATCGCGAAGTGCCGAGAATCTATCATGTAACCCTTGAAGGAATTCCATGAACCGATCTTGATTATGATGATCCACAAAATCCTTCCAAACACCGCAGATATATGGCACCAAAGGTCTGAACGAATCTATCTGATCCCGAAGAGTCTTCAAGTGGGTAAAATATATTGCAACACTTAGGTTTTCCTGCTTCAGGGAAGATATAGATTGTTTCAGGGAAAATAGCTTAAGGGCATTCTTATGGAAAAACGGTTTTTGATTTCCAACCATTGAGCTCTTGCGGAAGGAAAGGCCATGACACTGGATCGGATTACTGGATCCACAGAATTTGCAACCCAGCTACCAACCAGGTCAACTGCACGAGTCCAATGGAGGAGATCAATTGGATCTTCGAGTTTTGTGACGGAGCCATCAATGTAGCCGAGTTTAGCCTTAGCACTTGGGGCTTTTGTGACTCCTCTTTCCCAGATGCAGTAATTATCACTGGTGAGGAAGGGTGTGAATATGACAGTTGAAGGGTTGTCAGCCGGATGCACATAATAGGGAGATGATGGAGATAGAGACGAATCCTTCTTGGATGTGTTGGAATCCTTCTTGGGTGAAGAGGTATTTGAAGAAGGAGGGGTTTGAGTTTCATCCTCAAGTGCCATGATTGATCAGTTGCAGAGAAAAGAAAGAAAAAAAAAATTACCTAGCTCTAGATTACCATAAAGAAATCTGGTTTTGGTTTTTGTATCTCATACAACTGTATTGAGATTTACTGCATTGATATGTTTATATACACGGTACATCAGTGAAAAGATAAAGATTACAACGGAACAAATGTAAAAGAATAAGTACATCTTAGACTAAACTAATGTGCTGAAGAATAGGCAAAGTATAGGAGCTACAACAGAAGAATAGAATGACTAAGTTATGGTATAACAGTCTTGTAAACGTAACAACCTGTACGTGTGAAGTTTAATACAATACAAAAGCATTCTTAAATTTGAGTATAAGATGAAGAATCTTGTTTCGGTTCGCAGTGTGAGCTTAGCTTTCAATCCACTTGCATCACCTCATTACAAAGTTGTCTGCGTTTGGGAGGTTGGTAAAAACCAACTCCAGATTGATATTTTCGATTCGGAAACTGCTACCTGGAAGCTCTCCGGAGACCCTTTCCTTGGACATTATGATTCTTTTGGCATGTCTGGTGTGTTCTGGAATGGCTCATTGCACTAGATCAATGCAACTCAGTTTGGCGAATGGATTAGCTCAAGTAACTCTTTTGGGTATTTTGATATGGAGCAAGAACTACTGATGGAAATGCCAGTGCCATCGATACCGGAGGTTGATGAATTGTATGACCTAAAGGTTGGGTATTTTGGTGCATACAAGGGTTGTTTGCATCTCATACCAATTTATGATCACTATTCAACATGTTTTGAGATACTGGAAATGGAAATCGATTACAAGTGCTGGAACATTAAGTTCAAAGTCGATATCTAAAATCTTATAATTTCGTACCCGGAGATAATTCCACATGATTATGACTATTTTCAGGACTAAGGATCATTCCATGAAGTGGAATTCTCAATCTTGCTTGTTCGAGAAGAAGATAAAGAAGAAGAATCAAATCTAGTAATTCATATACCAAGCAAGGTTATTCGCTACGAGTTCAAGGATATGAGGTTCACAGCAGCACATCATTTGTCGCCGAGTCTTCTTGGGGAGGAATCAATTGAGTACAGGTGGTTTGACGCCCATCAATATGTCGAGTCACTCGCTATTGTATAACTATAACCGCTCATTTATAAACTCCATGCATCGCCAATGCGCAGACGAACCAAAATTGTGCAGCATTTTGATAATTTAAGGTGTACATTTGATCTTCAAACTTTTTCGGACTCTTCTTCTTCTATTCTATTGACTAGGTACTGATGGCACCCATATTTTCTTCTCTAATTCTGGATATGTCAAAGACTGACACGAGTTACTTGAATTGCAACATAAGGTGAACAATTCAATTAACCATTCTAAAACACACCAGGCTGAAGGATTTCAAGGTAGCCTTTTAAATGGGCGTTTTTTTGGCCATTCTCTAAATACAAACAACTTCAGTGAGACTTGGAAATCAGCAGCACCGCAAATCAGAAAGGAAGAACTGAGATTAAGCAAGAGTACCAAAAGAAGTTACAAAAGAGGGAAACACAAAAAGTTAGTAGTAGCCACAGATGACCACTTAGCTAACAAAACAACTAAAAGTATTCACAGACGACTACTAAACAAACAAATCATCTGACTGCAAAATAGTCTCAGAAGGCCATTGAAGTCTTGTAAGGAACTGAGGTCTGGACTCTGAAGTTAAATCTTACAGACTGACCACGACTTAACATCACTCCTTTTTTTTGCAAGGAGATCAGCAGAAAAAAATTCCCTCTCTATAAATCCATGTCTAAACTGCAACCAAGGTGAGGATCTGCTGATTCTATCCCTCTCGACATAAAGATCCAACGTATATTCCCAGAAACAAAAGCACTCCGAATCAAAATGCACAAGAATATGCAACAAAAGCAACTTCAGTAGCCTACAACTTCAGCAAGAAAGTTTGTTGCCGCTCCCAAACCACCATACTTTGCAAAAAGGAAACTGCCAGTACTATTTCAGCCAACAAAGCATATCCTGCAGTACCAGGATTTCCTCGTGCCTCCATCACAGCAAACAAGAGTAACGTTCAGGAGGAAGATTAAACTTGCATTCAACAGACCTTATAACCTTTAGATCTTCTGTTTGAATCCCAAAATGTTTCAGAATCAACAGGTCATAGGAAGATTTCCACATACAGACTCTCCCATTTCAAAGTGTGATCTTCTTAACATCAGCATCCCCAGACGAAACAAGTTTCTTATGATATTCACACTCAAGAATGGCCATATATAAACAGCCATGTTAAACACAGGAATGCTACTTAAAACAAATGTAATGAGTCACTCTATCCTGGAAAGCTAGCAGATTACCCTTTCAGTTAGCTAATCTCTCCTACAACATTACGACAGCAGGCCACACTGATTAGATTTAACACTACCTGGCATAAGTACTACTCCAATGTATTTATCAGGGAAAGAAGTTAATTCCATATGTCGCTGCTTGCAATATGTCTTCTTCTGCCATTTATAACACCATCCACAAAGCATCAGCTTTCTCTACTCGCTACTTGACCAGAAGATTGTTGACAATCTATAAGAAGTTTCATTTAAAATTAATGAAAATGTCATCAGCAAAAAGATAAGTGGGTAGGATGCATACCTTTTCAAGAGACTATAGGCTGAATACTACCATTCTCCACCAACTGAGTTAACTTGCTGCTCAAAATATCTTCAGCTATCTCAAATAAAACAGGGGAGAGAGGATCTCCCTGTTTTAAGCCTCTTCCCGCAACAAAATAACCCACTGGACCTCCATTTAGCATGATGGAAACTTTTCAGGTTTAAACAACTCATCAGCCAAAGACAAAGTCTATTTGAGAAACCAAATTGCTTCAAGACTTCACAAATGAACTCCCAACTTACAGTATCACAGGCTTGTGGGATATCCAGTTTCAACAGTCATCTTACAAGCCCATAAGCTAAAAGAATCTTTTCATGGATACACCTTGTTGAGTAGAAACAAGCTTGTGCATAAGAAGACCAAACCTGGAAGTTTGGTAAACACTTCAAAACAGAAATTATTTAGACCAATGGATCTAAATTGTGAAGCTTTCGTAACACCTTTGATCTTGAGAATAAGCACAAGGAAGTTGGAGTTCAGACCCTTTCAAATAAATTTATGCCACCAACAATATTTCACTGAATTGAGACTATAAAAAACCGGGTAAAGTTTATAAAGGGTATGCAGATGTAATTGTGTTGTATTACATCTGATACTGAGCTACTATACAACAGAAAAGACCACCTCAAGAATGCTAGATCTTTATACCTTTGGGAGCATTCCTGAAATTTAGGATTAAGAAAGGCATACTAGTACTACTAAAGAAATTTCAATCAAGATATTTCCAGGGGGAAACTTCTGCAGGTAAAATCCAGGAAGAACTGAATGGTGAATAGACACAAATGGGAGGCCAAACTTTGGGTAAGGAATGAGTCAATACTAGATCTCTGAAAACTAAAACAAACTAGTTTTGGGTATTCATTACCAAATGCAGACCTTAATCTTTTAACTCAGTCAGACATTAACGAGTCCCGCATATGACCCTGAAGGGTCTTATAGAGACTGCTTCAAGTTAAAGACATGAAAAGGCATGAGCAGTGAACTTCTTCCTAGTGTACTTGGTGGCCATTCAATTAAAAGTTTTTAGTAAACGAGTTCTAAAACTTCAAACGGAGCAAGAATTAGGACGACATCAAGACAAGAAATAAAGTTCAAAACAGTGTAAAAATATCCAAACTGATGGCATTATAAACTATGCTTAATTTCACATCCCTTTTGATCCATAATCTGAATGTAAGAGTTTCTTCTTCTTATGTTAAAAAAAAAAACAGAAAAATTAAGGAACACTAAAGACAGATTGTCTGAACTCCTTGCGTGCGTCTAAGTTCTTATAGACTTCGAATTCTCATAACCTCACCAAAGCCTTGAATGCACATCGTAGCCAGTGTGGAAGCTAGATGTAAATTGTCTGTGAGAGAGCTTTGATGAACAAACACAAAAGTGAAAGAATGGCGACAGTTGGTATGCAATCAAGGTTGTCTACATCCTAATAATCAAGATAACTGAAATGTAGAATTTTCCATTTCTTGGATTATAAGCCTTGAGTTCACTCTATAAAGATCAAAATGTATCATCTTACTCATTTAGTCATAGAATTATAATAATAAAAGATGCAATCTAACTTGACTAATTGAGACAAACTACACTATCATGTAACTAGGGATTTAACTGACCTTGGGTATACCAGCAATAGTTCCGGAGCTTCTTTCTCAAACTTGATCACAAACTTCTCCACAAACGCCTTCTCAGCTATTATTAAAAGCGATGTCAGGGGAATTTGATACTTAACCAGACCCCTGGAGATCAAAATATGGCTAACACAACACCTCGGTACAATCCTCTTCTCCAAGCTATAAGTAAGTATTTGTGGAAATTTAGCAATAACCAATGCACTATAACCCATTTGATTCACAAGATAATCCATTACCATTACTATCTTCTTCTCAGACACCCTTATACACATGGGTTGTTTCTTAATTGCACTGCGAATTTCGCCTTCCGACAAGCCCAACCTCCTAAACAAATTCAATTTTGCTTCCCAAGTTGATTTCCTTGCTGTCAGCCCTTGCAGGGCATGAAGAAATGTACTTTCTAAAGGATTAAACCCCATTTCCTTAACCTTTTCTATAATTCCAGTAAACCGAACATGCGTAATAGTAAGCGTTCTTGGCTGGGATACAAGAAACCAAGTGATTTTTTCACTAGGCACACCCACATTTCTCAAAAGCTCAATGTTTAGCATCACACTTCTATTCAAATCAATCCTAAGAAGTACTGAACACCGCTTCACAGCCCGATTACGACAAATGTTATTGAGCATACCAAATGAAGGTATAATCTTATTCTGTAAGCTACATTTCAAAATTGATGGGTTTGCAGAAATGAACTTGGCAAGGTCAATTCCAGAAAGGCCTTTAGTGTTGAAAAAATCAAGCTTTGGTTTCAGGGTTTTATGAGGTTTAGATAAAAGTAGTGATGGATCTTTATTGATGAGTTTTGAGATGTGGGGTTTGGCGAATCCATAAGTTTCAAGTAGGGTTAGGATTAAATCTGGTTCTAGAGTGGTTTTGAAATTGAGTTTTTTTGAAGCAGTGATAGCTTCATCTATTGATAATCCACATGAATCCATTAGGTAAGAAACTACAAATGAAGAAGAAGAGTTCTGATTTTTGGAGGAATGAGCAATACTAATACTGGATTTTGAGGAGATGGAGATGGATCTAAGTTGAATGAAAAGAGAGGGGTTTTGAGTTTGATGAAAAGATAAAATATGGGTTTTTGAAGGATGAACAACATTGTTAATGATGGTTATTTGAGGTACTTGTACTGGGTTTATAAGAAAAATAAATGACATTTGGTAGATGAAGAAGAAGAAGGAGAAGAGGAGGAGGAGGGTCTCGTCTTTAGCTTGGCAGGAGGAGATGCAAACTTTGAACTGGGTCTGAAGTTCGAATCCCTTTGGTGCCAACATTAACAACAATTATCTTGCATTAATTGGGGTTTTACCTATTAATAGGAAAACCGTAGGTGGTACATAGAGGAAATCCTAATTAGGACGAAGGCAAATCAAGAAGAAACTGAGATTGTATTCTATTTACAGTTAACGGATAAGAATGAAAATGTTGTTTGATTTTTACATTGGTAATTAGTATAAAATAAAGTACTTTTCCTTGATCTACCTTCTCCATATTGATCATTCCTCGAAACGAGTTTCTTCGTATTTTGCTATTCCAATGAGAATCTCGTACGAACATATATAAATGAAAATATAAAAGAAGAAAAAAGTCAAATGTCAACTGTACTCATGAAATATACCGCTAGGTTCGCGATGGTATAAATGCCTAGCTATTCAGACTTAAAAAGTTTCTAACAGTTTCCACCAACATCCAAACTTTCCAACAAGCGCAACAGAGTAATTTTAGGTCGATAAGCAATTTGATCTTTTTTTTTTCGTACTCAAATTCATCTTGAAGCAGAAATTACAATAGTTTGTAGGAGAAGATTGTATATATTGTATAATCTTGAAGAAGAATGAGATAGCAAGCAGAATATGTGTGATCCTAACAAACAATCATGAAAACTCTACTTTGACGTACATTTGCAAAAGTTACATTTCAAGTAGCTAAAGTTTCACACTTATATAAACACAAACTTTGACCTTTATCATTTAAATCACCGGGTGATGATACCAAAGTGACTTTTCCGAGTGAAAAAGCGGGGGTCTAACAACCACACCCAATATTTCGCTTAGCAATCTGTATGGACTAACTCCAATACACTTTTAAGAGAATCAATTAGACAGTCAGACTCAATCTTAAGAAAACTATATCAAAGAGTTTTATTTCAGTTTCTTAACGTAATCAGCAAATCAAACATATAGAAATCTGTGAGCCTGATTAATATAAGAAACAACTTGGACGGTATCAAAAACCAATATCCAAGTGTCAATCAATTTAATCAACAACCAAAGGTTGGATTCACAATTGATTGAACTTACACACAACCTGTGATATTTCAATTATATAAACAAATATAATGCGGAAAATAAACAACACAAACACCAAAAGTTTTGTTAACGAGGAAACCGCAAATGCAGAAAAACCCCGGGACCTAGTCCAGATTTGAACACCAAACTATATTAAGCCGCTACAGACACTAGCCTACTCCAAGTTAACTTTGGACTGGAATGTAGTTGAGCCCTAACCATTCTCACACTGATCAAGGTACAATTGCGCTCCTTACGTCTCTGAATCCCAGCAAGACTCTATGCACTTGATTCCCTTAGTTGATGTCACCCACAACTAAGAGTTGTTACGGCCCAAAGTCAAGGACTTGATAAACCAATCTGTCTCACATAGAAAAGTCTATTGAATAGTTAAATTTGTCTCCCACAGATAAACCTACGAGTTTTGTTCCGTCTTTTGATAAACCAAGGTGAACAAGAACAAATTGATATACCAGAATTATATTCCCGAAGAACAACCTAGAAATATCAATCACCTCACAATAATCTTAATCGTATGGTATCTAAACAAGATATTGTAGAATCACAAACGATGAGACGAAGATATTTGTGACTACTTTTTATCTTTCCCATCGGAGATTAAATCTCGAGCAAATCTTAGAGAAGATATTACTCAATCATGATAGAAAACAGCAAGATCAGAACACGCAACTACATAGAAAATAGTTGGGTCTGGCTTCACAATCCCAATATAGTCCTCAAGTCGTTAACCTACAGGGTTTTAGAAAAACCTAAGGTTAAAGGAGAATCGACTCTAGTCGCAACTAGTATCACACAGGAGGTGTGTGGATTAGGTTTCCCAGTTGCTAAAATTCTCCTTTACATAGTCTTCAAATTAGGGTTTGCAATCAATGTTACCTTGGTAACAAAGCATTCAATATTCATCGTTAGGTGAAAACCTGATTAGACTCAAGCTAATATATTTCAACCGTTAGATCGAACTTAGTTGTTACACACAAATGAAAAGTGACTTCATTTAGATATTAGTAACCGTACCTAAACGTGTACACCTTTGTTGGCTCAATAATAGTTAACCAAATTTAGCCATATGAACACTTTTATATCAACCATATTCATCTTAACCATAACTAGTTCAAATGACTCTAATGAAACTAGTTCTAGAGTTGTTCAATTGTTTATATTCTCATAGAAGTATACAAGACACAATTGAAGAAAAATCGATTTTGATTCACTCGAATCAAGTCATGAACATTATAGCCACGGTATGCAAAAGATTGCATTCCTTAATATATAAATGTATTAGTTCATGAACAAACCGATTTTAGAACATAACCCACTCAATTATGCAAACGGGTACGCATACCTTATTGGCCGGACTAAGTTTGGGTTCGCCAGTACGCGAACTTACCACAAACTCAGTAAAGTCCCGGAACTTGAACCTCACGCCAGTACGCGTACCGGTATGCGTACTGAGTTCCTTGACCTAGACTAAACCAAATAGTACGCATACTTGTATGCATACCATGGTTCCCAGACTTGGATCACACATATGCAAGTACGCATATTGTGCTTATATCCAATTGTTCTAAACTCTCATTTCAACCATTGAAACATTCTCGGAAGACGACAATAGCTGTCTCACACAAACTATTAGCTTCAAAGCAATTTTCAAGTGATCGAATGATCAATACGAAATATTCTGAGTCTACATCAAATGACTGTCTCA
This sequence comes from Papaver armeniacum, assembly GCA_023531295.1. NCBI lineage: Eukaryota > Viridiplantae > Streptophyta > Magnoliopsida > Ranunculales > Papaveraceae > Papaver > Papaver armeniacum. The sequence continues at coordinate 317,823 of JAJJWW010001452.1, read as the reverse complement.
CACAAATCATGTAAGATGTTACCATGTGATTTTCACATGATCATCTTTTGAATTTCGCCAAGAATATAAGATGAACTTGGTTAAAACGAAAGCTTACCAACACATATTTCGAGAAATATGTAAGCGATTTAAACTCAGCTCGAAATATCAAATGTGTATAATTGAAGTCTATATAGCTACAACTTTTGTCTCAAATAGGAGATAGAGTAGATAGAATTTTGAGTGATAGATGAGTTCAAGTGTCCACATACCTTTTTTTGATGAAGTTCCGGAAGATCCCCTTAGTATTTCTTCATCTTCAATCGATGAACGCCGTGAAGTATAATGCTCAACTACACTTTATATCCTAATCCGAGACTTAGCTATAAGTAGACTAGAAATCAAGACTTATAGTTTTGGCAACTAAACTTGACAACAAGCTTGAGATAGCAACGCTTGCGAGTTCGACCGAGCAGTGCTCTAACACTGAGCTCGAAACTCGCCAACACCAAATTGTTTACCGATGAAAAAAAAAATCTACCTTCCTACCGAAAATGAGCGCATTCTAAGATTTGAAAACTCATCATTTAGAAATTTTAGTTTCAAACCTTAATCTTCGGCAGTTGAGCGCTGTCTTTGTACATTTCGGGAAGCACTCTTTTTGGTACGAAGGTAGATCTTTATAAAAGGAAAATGTCACCCAAATTCATTACTATTTGAGTTTTACAATGAAAATGTAACCTACAATCTATAATCTACAATCTACAATGGTGCATAATGTAACCTACAATCATTGTCGAGTTAAAAACTATACAACTTAAAACAGAAAGCATAGATCTAGAAACCCGTAGTTTAAAATTCATACATGCACGCACACAAACATAACATATAAACACACAACAACAAAAACCATGTTTGGAAAAAGAAATCAATGAACATCTCTCGTCTAGAAAATTATAACCAGCCAAGAGTCATAAATGTGCTTGGGCTCACATTGACTGGATTGGTAAACTTGCAATGCCTAGTATGTGGAGAATCTAAATATCTAATTGGTATTGATATGATTTCCATCAATAGATACTGCAACAAATATTGTATGTGAAACAAATATGAGGAAATTAATTTATTAAGGAATGCATAACTATTTTAACAACATCACTAAAGTTCAATGTATTTAATAGCAGTTCAGAGAACTTACAGTACAATTCAATCTTTTTCTTCTTCTTCATCATCTATGTCAATGTGGATGAACTTAGAATTTGCAAGAGAACCTAAAAATTCTGCAAGAATACAATAAGTGACAAACAATGAGTAGAGAAAATAACAAATCAGAATTTTACAAACAATGAGTAGGGAAAATACCTGAAATATCTTCGACATCATCAGTTCCTAAGGTGTTTGGATTAAGATCAACCGGTGTCCGTAACCATATTTGCGTGCAAATCAATGCCTCAACTGTCCTAGGCAGCAGTGAACTTCGATATGGATCAATAACGTGCCTTCCAGTACTAAAAGAAGATTCTGAGGCAACATAAGAGACTGTTATGGATAGTATATATCTCGCCATGTGTGATAATACATGATACCTTGTAGAATTAGTTTTACACCAACCTAAAATACAAACTGAACACCGATATGTCTAATTATCGGTTCACGTTTCTCCTCTAAATATAACTCCAACTCAGATTTCCCCTCAATAGCGCCATCTTACTCATCTTCTCTTGCTCTCTCTCTCTCTCTTCTATAAGACTAGCATACGCAGAATCTTCATCATCAGTTACCCCAGAAGATTGAGTAACATTATCATTAGCACTTGCTACACTAGACATGTTTTCATCATTTGCAAACAGACACTTGTACTCTTCGAAAAGATCTTCAAAATCAGTTCTCACATAAGTCGATAAATGTTTACGTAATGACGGACCCGTGATATCTAAAGTATCATGAATAAAATTTAAACCTTTCATTTTGTCACGTGGATCAAGCAAAACAGTAATGAACAAGAGAGTGTTGATTTTCTCATATGCTCCCCAATACTTATTAAACTTTTCTAGCATTTTAACGCCCATACCAGACATAAATGGATCTGCACTTTTTACCCATGTGTTCATTGTTCTATGAATGACACTTACGTTAAACAAAAACTCATGTAAAGTAACAATAATAAAACTTGACAGTTGAATTATAGAATACCTTTAGAAATTTCCCAAATGATCTTGCATTGGCCCAATCTTCCATATATGTATCATGTATCGGAGGTGGAGGCGGAGGATGAGCCATATTCTTGCCTTTCTTTTGATTTCTTGAAGAATTTGTATTAGCATGCATAGGTACAATCTTCTTCCATGCCAACATCATCACCAGAAATAGTAGAAGTAGAAAATACAAGGGGAATTGAACTTTCGTTGAAACAAAACTTCTTTTTGAAAGTCATATCATCCCGTGCTAGACTTTCAAAGGCTTACTATCTACAAGCAGCTTCCAACATCATGTAAGTTGAATTCCATCTGGTATCCACATCTAAAACTAAACCTTTTTTGAAATGTATCTTTTCTTATCTAGCACAATCTGTAAACTTATTCAACATAGCAGGAGAACTCATCACATACTTCACCACTGCCATTATTCTCTTAACAATCATGTGATACTCTCCCAAGCCAGCATTCACAACAAGTGCAAGCACATGAGAAACACATCTAACTTGCAAAAACTTAGAATTCAGTACAACATTCGAACTAAACACTCTCTCCTTTAGAAAACCAACAGTTATATCGTTAGAAGTAGCATTAACATGGACATCCTCCATTAGATAATCAATAGCTAAATCATTAGCACTAACATTGTCAAGAGTAATAGTAAAAATACCAGGAAGATCCCAATCTAACAAACATTCCTCTAACATCTTCCCAATCACCTTACCTGAATGACCTAAAATTTGGAAAAAGTTGATTACCAGTTTGTGCAACTTCCAACTTTATCAATGAAATGAGAAGTTACAACCATGTAGCTTTTATTTTGGGCATTTGAGGTCCATGTGTCAGTGGTGAGGCAAACTCTCACATTTTTTTCCTTGAAGTATTTCTGCATTTTCTCCTTTTCAGCTTCATACAAACTCAATACACCCCACGCGCGAAATGGTCATACGAGAAGGTATCATGAATATGGATTCAAGTAACCTACAAAGTTCCTTGAACCCTTCTCCTTCAACCACTCTAAACTTCTGCTCATCTAAAATCATTTCCTTTGCACATGCATCTTGATTAAAATTTACTGCGACCAATTTTCCTTCCTGTCATAGCCTAGCCAGTTGAAAATCAAGAGGTTTCTTTCCTTCTCAGGCTTCCTCTTACATATCTTCAAATAATTATTCAAACCACATGTCCCATTCTTGACACTGTGAGCTGATATTCTTGCCTTACAGTGGCGACATCTTGCATGTATCGAAGGCTTGGGTTCCATATCAAAGTGATTCTACACATCATATTTCTTTCCTTGTGGTTATGTCAATTCTGTGTCAACTTCAGTTGCATCTTCAGGGGTTTTACGCTTCTTTCTTTGTGGTTCTGTCACTTCTACGCCGGCTTCATTTGCATCTCCAGTTGCACTAGCATCTCTAGTTGTACTTGCATCTCCAACTACACTTGTAACTCCAACTGAACTTGCATTAGGTGGAGGTCAAGGTGGCCACTTATTAGAAGAAACAGAGGCAATAGGTGTTGGATTAGATCCTTGCATTGTCAAACAACAAGTCAGCAATATGATAAACCATACATTTGTCAATTGGTATTTGAAACCACACATTTATGTTAAACAAACAACAAGAAATGTGTTTTGCCACCATATGTTAACATTTTAACAAGAAATGACTGAGCACAAATTAAGGGAATGACTGAGCACAAATTATCGAAAACAGGCAGAAGACTGAAATTAAATTAAAGAATTAAGATAAAAGCTTATCCATTGGAACATATCAAAGCCAACTGAGACACATCCATGAGATAGAAAAAAATAATTGGAAAGATACGATCAGGGACCAACTAAAACTAGTTCACTCTCAGATGTTCCAATGTCATTTTCACTCAATTTCTACCGCTTCCTCAAAGTCTCAATCTCCATCTCCTAGTTCATCTCAAAAGATGAAACAAATTTATGTGACTAAAACCTCCATCTTTGTTATCTAATGTGAAGCTAATAAAGATAGACCATCATCAATATAACCATGAAATCAAACTACCAACCGGAAACTCGAACCCTAATTTTCAAATTTGTAAATACCCTAACCAATAGTATCAAAATCATAGATGATCTAATGTGAAGCTAATAAAAGATAGGACCATCAGAATCAATATAACCATGAAATTTAATTGATTATTTTCTCTCCAATGTAATTGATGTGTGTTGTTTTTGCAAACCCTAATATCATCTTTTTTGTGCTTCTCTGTCTGACTTCGAGTTTCTTTGGGTTCTTAGTTTTTCGATTTCAAATCGAAGATTTGAGTTTTAATCAAGTGAGTGATTCATAGGAGTCTTGTAGCTTGATTAATCGAGGGGGACGTATCGATTCATGGTGGTGGTGCTAAATCAAGTATCGATTCAAACTCGTTTGGAAATGATTAATTCATGAAATATTACTAGCAAAACTATCAAGGTTGACTCGTGGTGAATTGTTATCTTAGTTATATTTGAAACTAACTCTTGAAAATTTCAAGAACACTTGGATTGATAGTAATTGATATGGACCGAATTGAAGAGTGTATTCAAGTTGCCATGACCCCTTTTATGATCCATAATGACTAATGAGTTTTGTCACGTTGCACATTTTCTTGATCCGCGCTAGGATTCTTTTGTATAAATAATAACAAAACCTGTAATTTAACATTTCAATAAAATGCTACACCTGAAAGAATTAAAATTCAAGTGCCTCTCTCTTAAAATAAACCTTAACCAAAATACTTTGTCTTGCTCATCATCGGTCATAAATTAATTTTTGTTCTATATGTTTCTATCTAAATCAATAAACCGTAGATTCATATTCAACCTTAATTTTAAATTTCAAAAATCCCTTTTTTTATGAACCTTCTAATTTTTGATTCTCGGGTTTCTTATATTTTTTGTAACACCCCACTAACCAATATTATCAAAATCAAAGAACATTAAAGATCAAATTATTTTTCTCATAACGAGATAAAACACAAGATATACAATACCTTTTTCCTTAGTTCCATCAATATTATACTCACTCCATTTGAGATTGATCGATCCGAGAACTAACCATCTTTGAGTTATCTAATGTGAAGCTAATAAAGATAGACCATCATCAATATAACATGCAAAATCTATAAATTGAAGACTTTATGAAATTGAAACTACCAACCGTTTGATTTGATTTCTTGGCTCACACCCTATACTCTTTTCTCCATGGTATTTTTTCAGTGATGGTCTATGTATCTATGAGTTAGCATGTGCCTAAGCCTAATCATCTCGTTTTTAAATATGATGAGTTACAACTTTGAAAGTTCAATTTCAATATTGGCCAAATCTTCCCAGTATCCATTCACTTTGTACTCTTCATAGGAAGTTTGGAAATGATTGAAATATTACTAGCAAAACTATCAAGGACTACGACTAACTCATAGGAACATTAGTCTTTGACTCAATCTTTATAACTTTACGATCCATAATGACTAATGAGACATTTCTTTGTATACCAATAATCTCTTTTGTGAAAGAACTTAAAAGTTCTCAAAATAAACCTTAACCCAAGTATGTTTCTAATGTCATACTACTATCTAAATCAACATATTCAACCTTAATTTTCAAAAATCCCTTTTTTTTGATGAACCTAATTTTATTAGCAAATTTGTAACACCCCTAACCAATATTATCAAAATCAAAGAACATTAAGGAGATAAAACGATATACAATACCTTTTTAGTCAATATTATTCACTCATTTCGATCCGAGAACTTCAAACCTTTTAGTCAATAAACTCTTAACTTCAAAATTTCAAACTATTAACTTCCAGGGATCGATTGATAAGCTGGTGGTGAGTCTGGTGATTGGTGGTTGAGAAGTTATGACTTCTTACTTGAACAAGAAGAAGAAAATGAATAATAAGGTGGTGATGGTAGTTAGGGTAGTGGTATAAGTTGGATTTGGACACGTCGAAGAAGGAGAGAAGGAGAGAAAGTATAGATAGCATTGATCGACACTAATGAGTTATAACTTAGGGTTGTATGTATCGACGGCTATGATCTGTTGAGATCTAACGGCTCATACAAATCGATTTCACCGATGGTTTTTGGTTCGATTTTGCACAAAAACCAGAACTGAAACCTAATCTGTCGGTTATATGAAACTAACAACTGAACATGGACCATTAGATTTCGGTTTCGGTTCGGTTCGATTAAAAATATTATGGTTTCGGTTCGGTCCATGGTTATGGTTCGTTTTTGTGCAGCCCTACTCATGATACTGCAACAATGGAAATAAAAATGTTAAAACTCAAAAGAGATTCATCAATTGCATTATCTTCCAACATGATATTATAGCATTAACATAATTGATAATATTTCTTCCGAAACTACAATCTAATTATCTACTTACATTGAAGCTTCATAATTATTTATAGTTATATCCGTTAGAGCCCAACCCGCTGTCTTCTTTACACCTGCCCAATAAACATATCAATGTTGGCAACAAAGGAATATATATGAAGAAAATGAATTAAACTATAAAAGTAAGTGGTTAAAGTTAATACATACACTTTCATTTGAAAGATCTTGATCTTTTATGCATAGTGTTTCGAGGTTATCATACTAAATGAAAGATCTTGATCTTTTATGAATAGTGCTTCGATGTTATTGATATTCCAATCCTTTCCACTTATAAAAACGTGAAAACGGTAGATTTTATATTATTAGCTTCTCATAATAATATATGTACACTACCAGAGACTTTTGTCAGAGTTTCAGCGTCACTAATGGTTTGACTGGTTCATGAATATTTTGAGACGTGAATTTATAACTATCAAAAGTAACTTAAATGTATGCCAACAATGTTTGACTTTGTTGTTAGAGTTCCAATATCATATTTTAATTATTGTTTCAAATGTAAAAATAGAGTTACATCCTGCCACAACTCAACATTAAACACATGTATTATATCGATGGTTATGAAAATATATATATATATAACTTATAAGATAATACATATCTAGTATGAACTACACAATCCAGATTCCAAACCTATGGTCGATGTGTTGTTAGTTCATTTGGAAAAAGACGAGTGAGTTCCTTTATTGTCTCAGGCTTCTTTATGCATTCCTTATGCGTATGAGAACCAATCACAATTACCCTTTTAGGCATATTGTTTTTGAAAGTTGTATACATGCATCGGGATTTGCTACCAAAAACGTCTATATTTCTTTCGGAAAGAGTATTAGTCCAGCTCTTTTACTATCAGAAGAAACAACTTATGAAAAAAGTAGTTTTATATCATAACATGAAATTTATTTTCTACTTCTAGAAACCAATATAGTCCACGCACAAGCATATTAACCTCAAAAAAGTTATATTTTACAATAGCAACTAAATGTACATCATCAAAAAAAGAGATTTTCGATTCATTTTTTTTTTTTTTTTTTTTTTTTTTTTACACGATTAGCAAGTGGTGATACTGATTATTTATTGTAACACAACACCCAAAAGTATTAATCAAGAAACAAAAATATCCTCATCATTAACAATATTAGTAGGCATATTCGCGGTAATAAACCAAAACAAGCCATATCTCTTAGTTGGTGGTAAGGTGAATGTACTATTAACTTTATCCCAAGATGTGTATAACCTACAAGAAATATCCACACTTAAGCAAAATCTTAGTTTTGACTTTTTCGGTAAGTGGCATGCTTTTTAAATGTAAGAATGTTTGTATAAAAAGATGTATATGCTAAGCTCAATCAAATGGACATCCCCAAATCTTTTTTCTTTTTAATAACAATCCACTAAGTTCTTTTGTAAGAAAAATCAAAACCTTACATACATTTGTGGATAAACTTGGACAATGAAAAGGTCAAAAGTAACATGTTTGGCTAACAATTTTTCGCATAGAACCATTCTATATGGTTTGAAAATTCGTTTGAAAATTTAGATAATAGTTAAGTTTGAAATTTCTTTTGTTAAAATTTAATACAAAAAAAAATAAAAAATAAAAAATAAAAAAATCATTTATCTATTTATTATTTATGGAGGGAGGGATGATCCACTCTCACCTTTATTCTCACACACACTTTGGACGCGATTGTTCTTATAAAACCTAAACGGTAAAGGATTTGAGAAGCTAATATTTTGGGGATTAAATCTGGTACATGCTCTTAAAATCTTTCCCTACAACAATGGAGTTGAAAGAGAGTTTTTGCTGACTTTTTAATTTAATACGCAGTATTCCATATTTGTTTTTGCGAAAAAAAATCTAGCCCATCTGGAAAAAAAATATTTAAAATGATAAAGCAAAAATTGGTACATTCCTTCGTGAAGGAGTGTGTGGATTTAGTTTTATGTGTTGTTGATGTTTCCAATTTACAGTGATCAATAAAGGCGGGGTTGCTTAGGATGTAGGCAATGAGTTTCTTGCAACCCAAGCTAATTCTCAATTTTTATCCTAAGATACAAAGATTTGTTTCTATGGAAACAACTAGATTTTCTAAGAGGTTCTTTTCATGGTTTGAAGTTCTAGACAACTGTCAGCCAAAGTGAATTTTATGAAAATAATTACATCCAAAGATAACTTCAAACTTTCAAGAAAAGACCAGATTTTCTACCAAAGCATTCGTAAGTGTGACGAAAGTTCGTCTTGAAATCCAAAGACGAAGAAGAAGGAATGATCGCAAGGATAGTAGAGTTATCGATCGGCTTATTAAGCTTTAGTTCATGACTAATTAACAGAGTGTTAAATCCGTGAACAAAAGAGAAAACTTTCCCTTTGTAGGTTCGAGAACTCAAATAGGTAAGTTCATGAACTCAATTGCAAAAAGGTTACAAAAAAACAGTATTCTTGTTAGGTTCGCGAACTCAAATATTCAAAAGTCTCAGGAGCTCAAAACCCGAGAACTCGCCCATTTAGATTCGCAAACTCAAAAGACAAAAATTCTTAGAGAATTTCTCTATAGTAGGCTCGCGAACTTACCATGTTAGGTGCATAAACTCAAAGACTTTATTTGACTTATATTTTGAGTTATACAAGCTTATTGATTCACAAATTAAACTTAATTCATGATTTTGCTAACTTAAATGATTCAAAATCATTAATAGCAACTACAAAAAAAAAATACTAGAAAATCAAGAATGGATTTGCAAGCCTTGGATTTTCATTAGTACTCGTGCTTTTCTCTTAATCATGAAACTGCTTGGAAGCCGAAACATCATTAGAAATATGATAATCTCGTAAATCCTCGACATTTTCTATGATTGATATATATATATATATATATATATATATATGTGTTTCAAAGGATATACCAATCTTAGTTACTTACCTCGATGAAGCTTCTACATATAGATGTCTTCATGTGATCTTTAACTCTTCAATCATCTTGAATAACTTGGAAAATTCTAAGACTCTATTCTCAAATCAAGAAATGCTAAATTAAAATTGAAGATGACTTTAGTAGGCTAAATCAAAAAAAAAAAAAAAAATTGGAAATTAAAATATGATAGCAAACTTGACATACAAGGTATGTAGGTTCAATTGAGCATTCGCTCTAACAGACTTTTTATTTAAACGTTTAGGTTTTGGCCTCATTTTTTGTTTTTCGATTTTCAAATTTATCTCTTTAGATTTTGGAAAGTGATTACATGCTTTAGGTAGTATAACTTTGCAATGGAGGTCATAGTCTTTCTAGGAATCATTCTGATATGAAATGAACTAATACTGGAAATTTTAGATATTAAATCTATTTATGTTTGCAAATTGTAACCCAAAATCTAGGCTGTAACCCGAACAATATAATAGGTTACTACTCACCAGGCAAGCTTCACGTATCATATATTTTGAATTACAAGAAATTTTCTTAGGTCACAATTAAAAACTTTAGGCTACGAGGCATAATTGAGGTCACCTAGCCACAATCTAGGGTCATCAAGCATACATCATGTCATATAGAAATTTTGTGGCACAATAGCATTATTTCGAAGAAGCACATTTCAAATCACTAACATATATTAGGTCATAATAGCATATTTAAATATTACAACGCGAGACTTCTTATCATGAGGCAAATTTTGGGACAGATAGAAAATACTTTAGTCCAAATGAAGATAGATGTGATAAATTATGAGTCACGAGATAGAAATTTAATAATGTAGCAAATTTTAAGCCATAAGGCAGGTGTTGAATTTTTAAGACTAACAAGGCAGAACTAAGATCACACGTTAAATTTTGAAATCGCGTGCTAGGCTTGAGGTTATCATCTCAAAACATATTTTGGGTTAAATTTCAACTTCAGATTACAATAAAGTTGGGATATCCGGATAAATTTGGGCTACGAGTAAAACTCTAGCTATTTGCCACATGTCGATTTTTGTTCTTTGAGTGAATTTTAGTTTCCGAGTCAAATTTTAAATCGCAATGGTAAGTTTTATATCACATGAAACAATTTGATCCACAACACTCATTTTTGACAACAATGTACAATTTAAATTAGAGAATAAATTTTAGGTCATATATTAAATTCAAGAACGAAGTCAGAAATATTTTTTAGGGGAGACTAATTAGCCAAAACAAAAATTAAACGGGGGCTAATTAACAAATTTTTCTTTCCGAAAAATTTATAATGAATTAACCAGAAACAGGGAGGCAGGGCCACCCTTGAACTACACTTAGCTCCCTCCCTGATTAAATTATGGATTTCAAGATAATCTTTGGGTACAAGATGCTCTTCAGAGACAAAAACGTTTCAAACTTTATTTAAAGATTTATTCTAAGTTTCTAACCATTACGACCAAAGATGAGCTGACCCCCTAGGCAGGGCCGGGCCACTGCTAGCACAGCCCGCCAAAACCTATTGAAGATTTCAAGGCAAAAAAGAGTTGTGTTTTGAGCCTTACGTGTCGTGAATATTTTGTGGCTACCACCAATTTCAACAATATCAGAATGATTCCCTCAATTTTAATGGCATCAAACCAACTATGGCCGTCCTCTGCGTTGCAAGAGAGATTTAAAGACATCTCTCTGGAGACCTCTGATCACTTGGTGCCGAGAAAATGAAAAGGCTACACATATATAGATTGTTTATGCAAAAGAATCACACTAGCATTGCTTGTACTTTTTTTTTTATACATCACGGTTTTTTTCTCTATATCTCCATTTCTGGATTTCACATATACCAGTTGAATATATATATCACAAACGAATTGATCCCGGGCACGAAAACTATGTTACAATAAGCAAGCCTCAATAATTAAAGAATACTCATTCAGGTCAGGCGGTCTCATTAACATCCGGCAGCTTTTAAGAATTTGTCATAAGGGCTTGAAGGCGGTAACCTAAAGGACTGTATATACTCACTTGAATAGAAGAGTTGGTTTTGACTCTGGACTTTATTATCTTTCGGTTTTGGATAACCCCCTATAGGATCCGCTATCTGAAAAGCGAGAAAAGAAGAGCAATGAGAAAACGAAGTACTGTACATATAATACTGTATGAAACAAACCATCATTTTGATTCTGAAACCCGCGATCAAGAAATGTCATACCATGTCTAAAAAAGCTGAAACTTTATCTTCATTTCGTGAGGAAAAGCCAATACCAACAACTTCCTTTCCATTCTTAAAACTTCTAAGCACTGACATCTTCTGATACTTTCCAGTCACAAGGGCCTCACATTGATTTTTCATTTCGTCATAAGGTACGGGGGTAGTGGAAACAGGATGGTTCGAAACTTGCCTTGCAGTTTCCAGAACCTGTAAGTTAGGTAATGTAGTAATGAGTATATATCACAAAAGCATAATTCATGTATTCTCAAATGAACACATGCCCTGTTCTCCGTACTACGTAATTCTCTATTAAACAAGATTAATCAGATAAAGCTGGCAGTAGCTCATACTCAATTATTCGTGATGTCAAGGACAAACTAAACATAGAGGTAGCAAGCATACCGAGTCCAATAATTGGTTAACGCTTATAATGTCGAGCGTGTTGATTGAGAGCGATGACCTGCGCTCTGATTGATCTCCATCTCCTTCAGGGAAGGCTTCTTCATCTGTTAAGGCATCCGGCATGACCTGGGAGAGCGAGAGAGAGTTAGGCAATTAACATAATCTTGTCACATTATTCATAGAAAATGATAGAGAAAACGAAAAACAACTGAATAAGAAGTCGAGTTTTAACCTCATCAAAAGCCTGATAAACCATTTTTGCAAGCGGAGAACACGCTCGGGGTGTCTCCATGAACAAAGAAGCTCCCAAAGGATATGCATCATCAGGTGAAAACCTCTGTAGAATTTGCTCCTTGATTCCTGATATTTCATCCTGCAAGCGACAAAAATAGTTGGTATATTTGTAGACTGTAGTAGTACTACTTATTGTTTCTAAGGCCAATCGCAATAAGTTGTGATTCATCTACAGATTATAATTTTCCATACTTCAAGTGGTCCTCACTATTGACACTTCATTGGAGTGATTTGAGTACATAATTAACGTAAGGTCACAGCATGTTAAATTACCTCTGATAATTTTCCGTACTTCGTGAAGTGGGATATAACAATTCCTTTCATTTCTATATCACCCGCACCCGCTTCAACTGCAGCAAGAGATTTTATAGCTTCAATTTCATCTTCCTGTGATCCGTATGCTGGTTTTCCACTATCTGAAGTCACGCATACAGCTTGCAACCTAGTATCTTCTATCAGCTCAAGGAAAGGATCACCCTGCCATGGAATTTTGTTAAATTAATATCAAGGTTTGAACTGTCTAAGTAATAAAACAGGACTGACTGCTTATGTTTGCCATCAGTCGTTTGGAAATATGTCTCATAACTTTTGTGTTACACCAGGTATCAATATTGAAAGAATGAACAAATCGTTTTTTAGTATTTTCTTTAGATTTAAAGTAACGCAAAGGAATAAGAATTCATAACAACAAGGTATAATATCAACCGTTATATCTGTGAGAGTTTCTTTGACACAGGGAAGTAGTTCTGGAAGATTCGCTGCCTTGGCCGAAAATATAAGCATGGATGACCCCAAGGTAAAGATAGACCTCCTACGAGATGCCTCCAAGCCTCCTATATCTTGTAAAGAATCATATTCGAAAGTAACCACATTATTAGTTCCTCAACTGTTGAGAGAGAGAGAAAAGACGGCAAATGAATCTATTAAACTTACCTTCTGGCTCGAGAGAGATGCTTCGAAGTGAGAATGCCAGCTGGAAACACTGAATTAGAGCCGTATGATTGAAAGTCTGTCATGATGGCCAAAACAGTTCCAGGAAAGTCATTAAGCAGCTTATCAAAGAACATACAGGACAATTTCTTGAATCCAAATGAACACGTACTTCTGAAGGAACAATGAGACAGTAGAAATATCATTTTGTTCGCCAAACATGAAATGAACATTTTGGTAGTAAATGTGGCAGGAATCTCACCTTGGGCTTGGAAAACAAAAGAACAAGGTTAAAAGTGTGAGACATCGCCTCAAAATTTGTAGGAGTGTTATCTGTGGATGCTGCCTGAACCCAGATCAGCGAAAGCACAAAATCCACTTGGTGACTACTCAACCGAAGGGAACTTAAACCCTGAAAAATGCAGATAAAGCAAATAAACAGTAAGATGGTTGAATATAGATTATCTCAATGAAGCCTAGTTATTGACAAAAGGAATCCCTTATCAATTATATAAGCTACATCCATCAACTTCAAACCCACCTCCAAATTTTGGCTTCTGTTATCTCTTATAGCTCCATAGACATCTGGTTGATCCCTAATTTGTCCATGTTCAGCAATGCTACCATTGGTCTCCTTCTCAGAGAGACCATCTGAAGAAGAAAGACCTGGTAGAGGTAGTGAAGATTTTCCACAAGGATCCGACCAAGGAAACTTAAGTGAAGGCATGAGCACAGCAGAGAACACACGGTGGGCTCCAACTCGTGTTTCAGGATCTGGGTGGCCCATGCATAACATCAGCTGCTGAAACAGAGCTTCAGGGAAAGCCTGAAAAGAAACACACAGTATTATGATCTCCAAAACTTGTTTCTATACCAGCAATGGAGTCATCTAAGATTTTTATTAAACAAGGATCTAAATGTGGGCAAGAGATGAAACTTGCCTGTTTGCGATAAGATAAATTACGGATGGTAGATATTATTTGCACCGTGCAGTAAAGAGCTGACATAGTTGCTCTGGCCATCTCAGGTGTAGTAGGAACTTTCTCTAACATCAATGCCATCATTTCAAGAATTGAACTCACATCCCCAACCTGGTAATTAACAATCAATTCTCATAATCAATAAGTAGACACTCGTTGACAATTAAACATTAGAATTGCACAAATTTAATAATCTATCTGGCCGTAGTTATCGAAAATGGTCTCAATAACAAGATGAGGACAACATATTAGACTTTGGTATTTTTTTCTGTTGAAAGATGGAAATTTACGACAAACACCTGGACACACAAGCAGGACGTGAGAACAAAAAATACAAGTAGAAATAGTTAAATACCTTATTTGAGAGTTGTGCAAGGCACTCTTCTATCGCAGAACGAAGATCCATGTTCCACTTATCTGTATCATCCTTGTCTGCGGACGGAGTCATTGATAATTGCATGCATTTACGTAAATGTCTGATCAAGTCATTTATTGCATTAAGGATTGCAATCGAGGCGTGAACCTTTGCATGTTGAGCAAGGAAAGTGGTAAGGTTAACAATGTCAATCTGCATACAGGGTTGTTTAGAGACAGAATTGTGATCCAAGTGCTTGACTAGCATGGATAATAAAATATGGGTGTTTTGCCCTGCATGTAAAGAAGCTGGTATTAGTTAAAGGCTACACATTATAAGTCTTAGAAAACTTCTGAATAGGATAAGATAGAAAATGGAACTTCAATTGTCACCTGACTTCTCCATATGCAATTGCAAATCTGATAAAACAGAAGAAGCAATCCCAGTCTCGGAAGACCAGTGGTTCCCAGAATCAAAAGTACGAAAAAGAGGCTCTAAAACTCGCCGCACTGTAGTTGCTTCCTTTGCAAATCCGGCCATATTGTGTAGGCAAACCTTAGACCAGTATGTGGGGCTCCTGGTAACATCGCAATAAAAAGTGAGAAAAATGAAACGAAGAGCTTTTGCAGCATGAGCAGCAAAGTTAATATAGTTAGACATGAAGAACATAAGTACATAAAAAACATTACATTGGTAAGGGGGTCTCACATTGCAGGATCCAACGCACGCTTGGTATTTACAGAGTCTGGTAATGCTCCACCAGCCTTGTGCACGACCAATTGGCCATGAGGCTCAGAATTTTGAGGCTGCTGCGTGCTATTCTCAGGATTCATTTCGAGATCAGTATAGTTCTCTAATGTTACTGCAATTATCTGTTTACAAATGAAAACAAAAAATGTTTTATGAAATTGAACATTGTGATGAGATATCGATGTGAAATTAAACAGAACATAAGAAGAGATACTTGAGAGAAGGATAACTCACATTGTTAAAGTCCATTGAGAGATGGGAATATTCACCCATGAACCACACCTAGAAACAAGCATATTATGTTAGAAAATGAGAAAAAAATGTCCCACGAAATACACCTAAAAAGCACAGTTCCATGAAACAAATGGAAGCAATTGGAATTCTACAACGGGATTAAATTGGAAAGCAGAAAATAGAAGATAGAAACTGAGGCACTAAAAAAAATAGTTTACCATGAAAGCAAGTGCCTGCAATCCAGCTGAGCGTAAACGAAGAGCTCTTTCGTCCTCCCCAGGTTCTTCAGCCAGTTCACAAAGTTTAGGAATGAGGCCTTCTAAATTGAACATGTGTGTGCTATCTATCTAATTAACACCAAATTTTTGAGTTAGTTTTAGAGTAGAGTTTTACTTCATCATTCTTTCATCTTCGAGACTGGCTAACCCACTTGTAATCAAATATTACAATCCACAGAGAAGTAGAAAGTGGTAAAGTACCTGGCAATTTATAAAATCAACAAGTGTGTGGCACCCTAAAATGCGCATCTCATCTTGTCGAGTTTGCTCAAGAAGAATCCGTACAATAGACAATAAACTACTGGCAAATAATGGCCTGCAAGAATTGGAAGGGTTTCATAAGTATCATAAACAAACGAGTTGTAGTTTCTGTTTAACTGAGAAACTAAAAGATGCAAGCGTAAGATTTACCAAATTCATCCAAATAAATGAGTTACAGGATTTATTAGACTTACATATGATCCTTGCATGACGATAGCAATTTCCTATAAATGCATAATACAACTTTTGCAGAACCAAAATGCTCAATCCGCAAATCTTTATAACATCTCTGCTCTAAGTACTCCGTAATCTGCAGAAATGAAATGAGATAAACACACCATAACATAGTTAGTTCTGAGCAAAGAAGCTAAGAGATGCGCTGGAACGACGTTTGTAAGTACGCAGAATATTTTAGTTTGAACCGCGTGGCATCACAGCACAATACTGTCCATATAACTGAGGATTTTTCTTTTATAAAAGAACAAGTCTTAACACTAGATTCCAACTGCTATGTTTCCAACAATATACAAAGTGTAGACCATAAACGACGCGTTTACTGAAAAGAGAGATTAAACAATACCTTGGGGATTCGCAAAGGGTTCTTCGAAGCATATTCACATAGCTTGCCAATTTTCCTATCATTCAACTCCGCGTCCTACCAAATTACAAAGCGAAAGCAGTAAGCAATCCAAATCCCTAAACTAAATTCCTAACTGATCTTAACCAATACAGCAACAGCACAATATTGAAGATTATGTCAACCAAATAAACCCATTTATCTATCTCTCTTCAAGTCAACATTTTTCCGCTCTAGAAACCTAAGTAACATCAAATTCATCAACAAATTTGTACTACATTTCAAGGTCCTGAACTAATATTATTGCTGTTTGAAACTGAGAACAATTTTACCTGATTCTTTGGGAAGATATTGGATAGAATTTTCTTGTAACGTTTAACAGGTTGTCTTGATCTAGCTCTCATAGCAGGACACAAGTAACAGATGTTGCCGCAGACGGGCACTACCCGTCTCGACATTACTCCCATCTTTACACCACCACAATCCCCTTCACCTTCTTCTCCACAAATTCACTTCTGAAACACAAAAATTATTTACACCAATCAAAACTTCAAAATTCAGCAGACCAAGATCACAATAATCAACCCAGTCCATCAATATCAATAAAAACTCAACCTTTCATCAAATTAAAGACCACCCGGACCAGATCAAATTGATAAACTTGAAGAAATTGAAGAAAATTCTCAAAAAGTCAAAAAACAACTGAAGAATGTTTCAAAGACATTAAAGTTTCTTCCTTTATCATTTAAAATTCACAAAATTGAACAGAAATTTCTCAAAATCAAGCTACCCCATGTCTTAGATGATTGATATACTAAGTTTCCAGTAAAAAAACATATCAGAATTCCCCAAATTGAACAGAAAAATTTGTCAAAATCACATATAAACTAGAGAAGGAACCAAAAATGGGTATAGAAATTAAAACAAGCTCCAAAAAGGGATTTACAAATCTTCCAAAAATTCTGAAAATGATTAGAAAGACTGACAGTCAAATAAAAATGTGAAGAAGAATTTTTTTCTTCCTTTATTTGGATTTTGGTACATTAAATCCCGAAAGATTGATGATATTTGGAAGGAAAAAAATAAAGAAACGTTTTAATAATTTTTAATTGAGAAACGGCATTTGCTCACCTAAATACAGCACATACTTTTTCCATATTACTGGCTAGTCAGTCATGGCCATGATTTGTGACGTTGACAATTTACATACCTGACAAAATTATCCCTTTGTTTTTTTACCTTTTTGGTTTGTTACCTTTGGTGGGGGTTTGTATGATTTGTAGCTACCCATTTTGCACTAAGCATGTCAATGAGCATGTTTTTCGGTATATCGGATTTACTATCACCTTCTATTAGCTCATAGTTTGTTTCTTCTGGTTCTACTGACTCGTATGGATTTGACTCATCTAAATCTAATTCACAGAAAAAAAATTATTCCAAATCACATATAAACTTAACGAGTCGGGTACAAGATGATATCTAACTCAAATAGCTTTGAGTCAGATGTTGAATCGAGTCAAACCTCGAGTCATACATCAGAAAAACAGTAACAACAAAAAAATTGACATCAGACTCGGTCTGAATTAGATGCCCCGAACACAAGTCAGACCCAAACTAACATAATTCACACGAAAAATGGAGGGAAAAAGCGTTGTTACATCCTGAAATCCTATGATTCAAGTTGTGATTCACATTTTGCTTGAACTTTCAATTATATATTGGCACATGTTTCAAAGGTAGTCCCATTTTAAAGATAAAATCCCAAAACGCGCAATCATTATGCGCCCAACACACACACACAAAAAAAAATCTCCCAGTCCAAAATTTTTACGTAGTGGAAGTTGAATCGGAAGGGACCATGACTCCATAGAAACTAGCCTAAAAAATACGACAACCTAAAAGTTTACCAAATTCTACGGAGATTACGAATCCAGTGGATCTAGGAGTGCTAATCGTTTGTTTTATATCTTGGAATCTTTTAATCTTGTGAACCCCTTGGCCCGGACTTCCTTGTTGCAAATAGCAAAGTCCGTCAGAAAAGACACCTAACATCGTGGACAATGATGGGAGTATGCTATTAATAAGAGCATCTCCACTGAGAGGATGTGATGTTCCTCTTTTCATGGATTAAGCTATTTTTTCCAAAAAACAATCTCCAACGGGAATTTAAAAGGAGGATGTGAAGCTTACATGGCAGGCAGTTGGTAATACATCCTCTAGCCCATCCTCTTGTTTTAGAGGATCTGTTAGAGGATTTAGACAATCAAATTCCTAGTATTTAGCAAAAATAAAACTCCCAACGTATGAACATATGACAACTGTAAATTTACTTCTTCACAATTGTAGACGGTTGGAGATGATAATCTTGAACTTCCTAAAACCAAGGAAAGTTTCAATGAAAAAGAGCAATTTTACCCATCCGAATACGAAGAAAACGGATGTCCCGTTGGAGATGCTCTAAGAGTCGTCCAAGAAATTGCCTTGCTTGCTTCCAGTTTTGATACTTTTACTTTTTATCATCTTTTTATACTGCTTTCCGGTGAGAGGTAGAAAATGAATGGCCCTTTTCTACAAAATGAAATGTCATGTGCTAAAATAAATAAAAAAAATGTATTAAAGCCAAAGCAAAGGGGGACAGGAAAAATATTGTTGAATATTAAAGTTTGGGACACCACAAAATGAGTAAGTGGTACAACACTAATTAGTTAGCCTTAATTTGGGCATTAGCATCGTATTGATGATGGAATATCTTTTTAGCTAATCCTAGTCTGCGAGTCTAATTAGCATTTATTTATTTATTTATTTTTAATATTAAAGTAGGTTTTTTTTTTTTTTTTTAAGAAAGAAACCATTCAAACAACCAAACCAACAGGTAAGATTTACAGCACAGAGAGCAGCTTATCTACGATACAAACATGGGATGTTAAAGTAGGTTTAGAATATCAACCAACACGAAAAAAAGACAAGATTAAAACCGTCATTAGTTTGGGCCTGCCCCATTGGGAATTGCAGGGAACCCGCTTCGTGGAGCCTATCATGTCTCTATACGGTTTTTAGAGATTCTAAAAACGCGGTTCGTAAAGAATTTTCAAAAAATATATATTCATCAAAATTTCATTACAAAGGTGGTGACAAGCAAAAAACGCAATTCGTAAAGAATTTTCAAAAAAATATATATTCATCAAAATTTCATTACAAAGGTGGTGACAAGCAAATATAGTGCAAATGTGCAAGGGAAACTCTCTCTAGTACAAGAGTCAAGACTCAATCAATCTAATCCGTCATCTAGCAGAACAATGTGATTGCTAAAACCGTTTTGCCATTTTGATTTTTTTCTTTCTTTCTGTGAGACCGCTTCAGCATTCTCGTGTAATTTAGAGCTAATCGCTTTTTTTTTTCTAATGTAGTATGGGTTTGGTGGATTTTCTTTCTTTTCTTCGGATGTTTGTCTAGGATGTCACTTTACGATATGATATTCCATTGTTAATGCACTAATAATCGTTCGGTGCAACAACGCGCCACAATGATGTTGAACTAAGTAGATTTTTCAATATGTATATTGAATTACACCTAGACCTTATGGAAAATCCGAGAATAAAATAATCGTCAACAAGATAAATTTATCTTTTACCTGCAACAGAATGGTCTTCGTTTTCATAGTATTTCATTCGTTGCATTTTCAGTACAAATTATGAAAGGCGTAGCGTGTAAATAAATTTTTACGAAGTAACTACAAATGAAGAATTTGTAATTTTCCCCAAAGTGAAAGAGTCTTCTTAAACAATTTCACTTTTTTTTTTTTTTGGTAATTCAACTTTCATTAATGGAAATCAAGATTACATAGATCTCAAGTACATCAAATTCAAAAAGTAAAAAGAAACAACAAGCTTGTAGCGGTACATGATTGAAAATTCCGACAAGGAAAAGAGAAGGAATTCCAAATACTGACCTAATACAAGAATGCAAGAACCGATTGAATCGGAGAGAAGATGATCTTCATAATATTCATGGACCATTTGATAAGTCGTCTTCCTGATGAAGTAATGCTCCAATGGTATAGGAGTAATCTGCAAATTTTTTGACCGGAGAATAGAGAGTAATCTGAATATGGCGATGTACTTGAACAAACATGTAATCAAGATCAAGTAACCATTAAAATAAAAGAGAATCACCATGAAGGTGAAGAAAAGAATCACCATGAAGGTGAAGATAAAAATCACCATGAAGGTGAAGAAAATAAGCCTATTAGGAAAGAATCCTTTTATACTAAAACTAAAACACAAAAAAACTAAGATCCTTGCTTAGATCTAGCCCCAAATGGACTAGATCTTAGCAAGAAGATGAAGTTGGGTTTTTTTTTTTCTTGGAGAAGAGGAGAGAGAGGGAGGAGATGAAAAGAAAAAGTATGCATAATAAATCTTACTAAATTTTCATGCAATACACTTATCGTTCAATAAAAATATTTGCGAGATAACTAAATGGCCAAAGATATTTTATTTATAATAAGCACTCACTTATAGAAACTAGAACAAAAACGGAAACAACCACCAACCTCCACAAAATATATATATATATGAAAAGTAGAAAAGAAAATCCTAATGAAACCTATAAACATATTTGTAGAAAGCTTATGTGCTTTACAATTGAGTTTGGTGGGCTTGTTGTATGTTAAATAATGTACCCCTCGATACACTGCTACCTAGAATCATCCATATCATCAAAAACGCCCAAAAGAGCGTTTTATATAATGAATTTTATCCGCAACCACCTAAAACATATTTAGGACAATATATTATTTAACTGCTTAAGTATTTTTAAACAGCTTCCACCAACATCTATGAACTTCATGTAGCTTGATTTTACTTCATGCGTGATTTTTCTTAATTCTGAAAGAAATCTCTTACCGAAATTAAAGATGGATTACAATAGAGATTTTATATATAAACTAAGGGATGCAAAACATAATTTAAGTGAACCTAACTAATATTGCTACAAACTGGACCTCTACATGTCGAGTGTATACTAAACCAAACCAAAAGGATATTGCATGTAACATGCATATGTAAAGGGTATTGACTTTATATTGTGATTTACCTGTAATTAATTTTTTTATTTGTATACAACAACAAAAAAAATAAAAAATGGGCACCTTATCCGAAAAGTCGATTTTCAAAATTAAGGTTGCTCAAAGCTTATTAACACCGTGCGCAAGTGACCACTGTCCTATCTTACTATATATATAAAAAAAGGAACTTTGGGAAACCATATATGGAGAGTGATTATCATTTTGTTTTATTAAGAAAAAACGATCTTAATTGTGGGTTTTAAAGTCGGGTCGTATATTCAGTAGGTGGTAAGCCCACACGAAACATAAAGGTCATAAAATCTGTGGCGAACTAAAGTAACGAATCATTCGCGAATAATGCGAAAAAGCGATATAATACACGTATTGAGCTCGTAATTGTAAACGTTCGCGAACGATGTGTAAAAATTTGTGATGTGGAAAATTTCGTGAATCATTCACGAATTTACCAACTAGGATATGCCATCAAATGGAACAATGTTAGATTGTCGATTTAAATTTATCTTTTTTGGGAGACCATTTCCGCATTCATGTAATTTAGAGTTAACTACCTTTTTCTAATACATAATGTTAATTTTCGTGGTTTTATTTTTTTTGTATGTTTGTCTAGAAGGCATTAATGCACTGATAATCCTATGGTGCAACAATGATGCCTACGAAGTAATTTTTTCTTATATGTATATTGAAATACATTCATACCTCAAGGAAAATCCGAGAATGAATGTCCAGCAGGATAAAATGATCTTTAACCTACTACATGCAACATAAACCATTATATTTCAATTGTTCGATTTTTATTACAAATTTATAAAAAGGCACAAGTGTATAAATATATTTTCCCAAAGTAACACAGAAGAAGAAACAATAAGTTTTTCCGACTAGGCATCAAAGAGACTTTAGTTTTTCTAGTAAACACTCATTTAATAGATTCAGGAAAAAAAAAGAGAGAAAACCATTTAACTTCCAAAAAGGATATAAGAATACATGAAACATGAAAAGAAATTCTAACGAAACCTATAAGCATTTGCAGAAAGTTATTTCGCTTTAAGAACTAAACTTGACGGGCATGTTGTATGTTGAATAATGTACTCCTTCTATACATTGCTACCTAAAATCATCCATACCACCAAAAATGTCCAAGAGAGAGTTTAGATGATGTACTTATTTCTAGAACCTCCTTAAACATATTTGGGACAATATCATGATCGTTCGTCCTAAGCATTTAAAATAGTTCCCACCAACATCTCTGAATTCCCCACATATGTAGCCGGATATAAATACACTTTTTCCTTTTTAATTCTCAAGAATCTGTAATTGATGTAAAAGATAGATTACGATATAAATGGAAGTAAATATATATATAAAATAATATGTGAAGTTAACTAATAATCATGAAAACTGTACAGTCACATATAAAATGTGTACCAAAGGAAACAAAATAATGGTGTGCGGCATGTATATACTGAGGATAATAATCTCATGTTGTTTATATCCTTATAATAAACACTCAGTATAATATGAAATAGCTCCTCCACTAATTGTAAACAGGTTTGAGTTGAATATTCAGATACTTTAACATTATTTCAACCAGTTAAAGAGCTAGCGTTTTCTTACACACATATACTCCTGACATAACAATACCTCCATCTTATTTTTAATGCTAGTGTTTTCTTGTGTACAACTACTCCTGACTAACAATTCCTCCATCTATTTAATCCAGCTAGATAAAATGCTAGTTTTTCTTATGTATATCGTTACTCTAGACATAACAATTCTTCCATTTTTTTCCTTGTAATTTATCTCAGTATACTTGTTTAACAAACCAGTCAAGCATGTTTTTTGATGTATTGGTGATGCGCATTGAACTCCTGCTATATCCTCTTGGCTTGCAGCCTGGTAGCCCAACGTGCATGTCCTGGCTATGAATTGATAATCTTAGAAATTATGCTGAACCTTTAAATTTAAATAATTCATGTCTAAATTGTTGTTCACTTTTACAATTATATTTCACTTTATGTAGAATTTTAATTGTAATAAGCGCATACTAATCAAGTGGCTGATAGTTTTTCGAAATTTTACTTTAATGGCATATCAACCCGAAAAAGGGGCATAGTGTCTACCCATGGATCCGGTTGGGTAAAATAAATTTAGTTGTTGTCGATAATTTTTAATAGCTAATGAATTCTTCTTCCACATTAAAAATGTTTCTTTTTGGAGAATTGTGGGTCCCTGAATACCGCTAGACATAATAAAAGAACAAAATTTCTGGGCATACAGCCGTTTTAAACAAAGTTAAAACCGTGATCTCATAAGTAGCCACATAAACCAGGACCCCTACTATTAGAGCATAGCTCGTTTGAGCCCACCAAGAGTTGGTATGTCAAGTTTGGTTGTCATTTTAGTGAACCAAAACTCACCTAAGAGTCGCTTGATTATGTACTAGAGACAACTTCGTATAGGTTAGACTAGAAATTCTAGGATTATGATACATACAAGTATTACTAGAAACCCTGGAGAATGTGAAGAAGTAACAAGCTACAACGACGACATCATCCTTCCTATTGAGGTTAGTAATATTGACTTGAACTGTTTCATTCCTAACGTATCTTTCAAGTCGTGCTATATTGAAAACATGACTGCGAAGCTATGAATGATTATACTCTAGTAGTGAGACATGATCACATGATCATAGTGTTAAGGAATTAGAATACGAAGTATAATGCTTATCGTTTGAACTTCGTATATATGACATCGACATAATCGTATGAATGTTATTATGATTATGTGTATGGGTAAAGGTGAATATTTCATCCTAGGAAACAATTTTTACATTTGTTTAAAGGAAGTACATTCATGAACTTGTTTTATGAATCGAAATGGAAATCGCTAGGCTTATTGGTATTGTTATTGATTGCATACCTTTGGATTACCAATATGTGTGAGTTAGTAGAACCTATCATAACTTGTTATGTATCTTGGTATAACTAATCACAAAGGCGACTTATGATTTGGTATGACCGGTTTTATTAATTAGTGTAACCGATCCTAAGTAATCACCGAGATGGTATGATCGATATTTGTAATTGGTGTGACCGATCCTAGTAATTGGTGTAATCGATCCTTGTAATTGGTGTAACCGGTCCTAGTAATTGGTGTAAACGGTCCTGGTAAGTGGTGTAACCGATTCTAGTGACTTGTGTAACCAATCACAAGCAATACCATGAGTATATGGTAACCGATCCTGGTAATTGACGTAACCGATCCTGGTAACTGATGTAACCGATCCTGGTAACTTGTGTGTTCGATCACAAGTAATCCATATTGAGGTATAACTGATCCTACTGATTGGTATAACCGATTGAACCCATGATTGTGATTTGATATTCGATTAATCACATAGTTGTCTTGGAATACAAATGCACCAATTATAAACTTGTTTGAAAGTATGGTATAATTGATTCCAAGATTGTAAGTATGAAGGAGGATTTACAAAGAAAAGATGTCAACATACTTTGAACACGAACAATAACTCTTATCTTTTATTGTTTAAAGATATTCCTTAATTACTCAAGAAGATCACGGTCTGAAATAAATTAAGAATCTTTTAATTAAGGTTGTTAGTTTTATATGCTTTAATTAACAACAGTTAAATGCATATCTCTAGAAAATAAAAATTGGTAATGTGCATTTACTAATTGGAGATTTTCTATTGATAGATTTAAGAAAATATTGGACAAAGCATTTCCAGGAATTATGTAACCGATTTGGGAATTTATTGCATATCTTGAGAATATTCGGTTTTGGAAATTCCTTGGTGTCCAAACATCCTTGGTCTATAAATAACTAAGTTTGCATCTCTAGAAAACTATCCTAAGAGCCAGGAAAACTTCATCTTGTTGTTGTTTCTGGTGGAGCCGTCTATCCGGAGAGGAAAGTACCCTAATTAGGCGAAATCTGTTACAATCGCTCGTTTAAAGACTTCTGTGGGATCAAGAAGCTCTACGGTGGGAAAACTAGATAATTGCAGTTTATTAGTTTCCGATTGATTTGATTGACTAACGGTCTTTGAACTTTGATTGCACCTAGTTTGTTTATTCTTGAGAATCTTCTCTTCTGATATAAGATTCATTCAAACTAGATCGAAGTGTGGACGAGATCTTTAGAACTGTTTGTAGATCTAAAGACATCTTGTGATAATCCATTATTAACAGACTCCGTTCTGTGTGTGATTGATCACAAGAGATTCAAGTGGTGTTGTGCATGTTTAATTGAAGATTAAAAAAGATTTGAAGACGAAGAAGATTTCTTATTGGTTTCTCATATCTTTGTGTAGAACAAACCTTGATCGGATGGGATCCAACTAGAATCGAATTTATTCAATTGATTAGTTGCATGAGATCGGCTTCGCTTTATAGTTCCTTGATTGGGTTCTATATTGATTGATTGCAAATAGAAACTCTGCTACTTCGGTAGTTTTTGGATAGATTGATCTAACCAAGTAAAGGAGTTTATTAGTTTAAACAAAAGAGCCTTTGCATATGACTTGAGATGTCTTTACTGGAAAGAATCAATAGAGTTGTTACCAAACATATTTGTTGTTCCTTTACTGTTTGGAATACGATCCAAAGGAATTGTTCATGTGCGTGCACTTATTGAATGTCAGAAGCACAGGGACACTGAAGAAACTAAGTAAACTAGGTTTAGTTGCGTGGTCTCAACTATACGAAGTTTTGTTTTATATTTTGTATAGCGTCTTAATTTCTGAGACTATTTAATTCTGGACTTGGTCCCGTGGTTTTTCTGCATTTGCGGTTTCCTCGTTAACAAAATCTTGCCGTGTATTTTACTTTTTTATTTCCGCAATTGTAATTGTTTATTATAATTAAAAGTAAAATACACAAACTTTAACTCTGTATTACTTGATAGTGATCCTATAGAGCTTGGTTGAGTCTGAACCTATTATCAAGTAATCACACTTTGATTGTTGTATTGTCTCGAACTCGTATCCATAGACGATCACACAAAGTGTGAATAACGATTTGTCGTATTGTCTCGACTTTGTCCATAGACAATCACTTTCGGTAAGAGGACTTATAGATGGATAATTTAAAGATTGTGGTGTATTTGGGTACCCTCATCTTTTCACCTACAAAATCTTAGGGAATGGATCATTTTTTTTTTGTGGACGATTTTAATGATGTCCAAAACAACAGTACATCTAGCACAACTCTAAAAAGAAATAAGGTGAGAGGGATATCTTTTAGGCCGTTTTTTTCTTCTTCCCGTACGTCCATCAAGAACTCTTGTTACAAATATGATGTTCCATTGTTAATCAATAATAATTATGTGGTGCAACAATGTCCAACGATGATGCTTGTTCATAGTCAAAGATTTATAAATCTTTATTCGTATTTTGAAGTACATCCGGACTATATGGTTAAATATTTGACTGCAATAAAGGGTTTCCTGAACTCTATAAAAGCTAGTTTAACAAATATGACTGCAATAAATCACGAAGGTTACCAATCCAGTAATCAAGGAGTGCTAATTGTTTTGCTTACGCTTGTGTAATTTGGTAACACTGTAAGTCTGTAACCCCATGTAGCAGTCTTATTGTTTCCAATGTCATGAAAAAATAAAGGCACTTAACATCGTCAATGATGATGGCGAGGAAGTCTTCGAGAAATCAATTAAAAAGGAGAAACAATAAATTTTGAGAAGAAAGTTTCCCAACTTGTCAAAAGATATAACTTGTACCGAACATAAGAAAGTAAAAAAAACAGAGAGGGGCTTCTAACTAAACATAAAATACCATACATGTTTCTAGGCTTAACTAACCGAACTCCGTGGGGTTGTTGTATGTTGAGTAAATGTGTTCTCACGGTGTACTACTATTAAATGTCATTCATACCATCAGAAATGGCCAAGAGGGTGCTACATAATGAATTTGTTTCCTCAACTTTCTAATGCTCATTTGGGACCATAACATGATTGTTTGGTTTAAGTAATTTAAACAGTTTCCACCAACATCTTCGATTTCCTACGTACAAGGCTCGATGCCAACTTCCAGCATTTTTTCCTAAATTCTTAAAGAAATCTGTAGGAGAAGTAGAAGATATATTATAATAAAGATTTTATATGTAAAATTTGAGAAAGAAAAACATAACAACTATGTGTGAACCTATACTAATAATTATGAAAAGCTTCACCACCACGTATCAAGTGTACGCTAAACAATTCATAGAAATTAAGGAAACAAAAAGAATAGACAACGTGTGTGATCACATGTTTTATGATGCATTTAGTGCATGCACATTGAACTCCTCATATATCCTTTAACAACTTCAACTTTTTTTTTTCAACCTTCTTTTCTTTTCCTTTACGGTTTTGCTTCATTTCATGTTTTTCTGCCTAAATGATTGCCAGATTCTTACTGAATATTGGATTGCAACATGAGAATTTCGTTGCCTAAATTTGAATTCCCATGGTCTTGTAAAAAGATTAAGACAATATTGATAATAACATAACAGAAAATCAGTATCCATGGAAATGAATAAAGACACTCTTCATTTCCGGACTCTATCATGTATAGTTCCGTTCCAATTTTATGCAGAACATGCAATTGAGGGATATGCTAATAAGACAAAATATGGATTTAAATAGTAATTCACAGGTTCTCCATATTCATATATTTTATGTAATTTCTAATTTACCCTCACTGATCATACTTAGTAGTTCATGTTTAGTTAAGTTAATAGATTAGTTTGATAATGATTAGTATGAATCATCATCATTGATTTGTTGATGCAACATCATTAAATCAAGATATTTATGATCATGAAGGTTTAGATGAAGAACCAATCTGGGAAAGTAAACAAGCTGAACTTACAAGTGTTCCAAATACATGTGTAAGTATTATTAATGTATTGAAATTTGATTAATTTGTCATTGAATTCGCCGTTGTTACGCCTGAAAAACTCAGTGTCGGCATGGAAAAATTATGAATACCATGCTGGCAGGGACCTAATCGGCATGGTATTCATACTTTCACCATGCGAACACACAATATCCCCCAAATTTA
Source organism: Papaver armeniacum (assembly GCA_023531295.1). Taxonomy (NCBI): domain Eukaryota; kingdom Viridiplantae; phylum Streptophyta; class Magnoliopsida; order Ranunculales; family Papaveraceae; genus Papaver; species Papaver armeniacum. Next base: position 288,867 of record JAJJWW010001452.1, on the reverse strand, counting down.
AAATTGTAGTCTCCATTTTTCATATGAAGAGTGCTCCTTAAGTACACTACTGGCAAAGAATGTTCATTATCGAGCATGTCGGTAGTGGTGACGACATGGTACATTGCTCAACTTGCTATGCCGGCACATGATGCAAATGTCCCAGAAACTTGAGTTTTTTTCACTTGGCTATCGGCATTGATAGATTTCTATCGAGCATGCCGGTAATTAATTTCGACATAGTATTCATACCAAAAATAGTGCCAGCTTAGTAAAACGGCATGGTGTTCATAATAAAACTATGCCGGTATAACTGAAACTGAAAATTTTCAGTTACAATGTTTCATTCTAACCTAAGCGAGTTCTTTTAAAATAAATTAATGATTAAGTTTCTTTCAAGTAGGCATGTTATATAATCGATTAATCGCCGAAGATATTTTTGAATCAACAATGAAACCGTCTTGAAATTGATGATGGAGAAAAATCAAAAAGAGGAGTCGACTGAGAAAGGAAAGAGAAGTTGAAAGAAAATATGGGGTATGAGAAGAATGGATTTAGGTTTTCAGATTTAGTTTTATTTGTTTTAAAGGGTGTTTTAGTATGAACTTTCTGCACCTAACAGGAACTATATATTGGATGGGAATATTCATTCATATCCCCAATTAAATTGCATATCCCCCAAATTATGTGTTCTTCATAAAGGCTTGGATTCTGTGGGAGATAAAGTTGAGAGAGAAAACTCTAAATCTTGTTTAAGGCTTACGACTCATGGATTTTGGATACACACTTTTTAAACACGGAATCACAGGTATAAAACTAAAATTGTAAGCTTGAATTTTCCAGGCCAAAATTGCATACATGAACTATTAAAAGGCATTAATAACAAATGATTACTTTTCTTTTATCAGATCTAGCATCCCTTCGGTACAATACAAGTTAATTATTTGTAACTAATAAGAGATATCTGCAGAAATAAGCCTAGTATATTCTATTTAGAAAACAATATTGGGCTTGTTTTTTTACACTTTGCAAAACTAGGCCTCCATCCAAGAAGCCGAAACTCAATTTGTGTAAAGCAAGTTTTCAGACGGAAACTTAGCTTAAAGGAAGTTTCCACTTTATAATGAAGCCAAAAGAATTCACCGGATTAAAACTTAGCGAAACGCCATAATAATTAGATTTCATTACAATTATGCTATAATTAAGTGAGAACACCACCCATAGGTCTTGACGTAAGTAAAGGAGGATTTGAATAAGGAGGATTTGAACAAGGACGTGAATGGATCATTTGGGAGAAATTGGAAGCACCAATTGCATGACAAAGGTAACGACCATAATGACAACCAAATATAGTGCAAGTACGACCCTGTGGTACCAGTCTCAATCAATCTAACAGGTGATCTGGTCTGGCAGATCAATGTTGATCGCTAAAACCGAAGCTGCTACATTTTCCCCACCCCCTTCTCCATTCCTTTATTCCACCACTAGATGGCACCATTTAAACATTTGATTTCATCGTCTTTGATCTCTATGGAGAAGCAGGGGTCCATTATTATTGGCTTTGGCCAATGCCCACATGACACGTAGGGTATCATTTTTCGCTTCTTTTGTTTTGTTCTGGTGTTTATTTATTTTATTTTTTTTCCTATAAGCAAAGGCCTTCAAAAAGGCTAATGATCCCCTCTACAATTGGCATCATCCATATTGGAGGAACAGACCAGTACATAGTAGAATTGTTTGTTTTGGTCCAAATGGCAAATTCATGAGCCACAGAATTACAGGTACGTGGTTGAAAAATAAACAGACATGCTACAAGATTAGAAGAGAAAAACTGGATATCCTTAAAGATAGCATCCGTTCTAGAGTTTTCATCAAACAATCCAGCAAAAAATTGATTGATCAGACTATGAGCATCACTCTCTATAATTAGTGGGTAAGCTTTTGCTCCACAACTTTTTTCGAGGCCGCCCAAATAGCTCTGGCTTCAACTTCTTCAGTAGACTCTACTCGAAAAACTGTCGAAGCAAAAAACGAGGCAGTGTTGGAGAAGTCCCTCATCACAAAGCCTACACAATTGTTCCCAGAAAATTCATCATAAGCACCTTCAGTATTACATTTTATCCAGCAAGTTGGTGGGGGCATCCATTTGTCACATACACTAACAGGGACCATAGGGGAAACAATATCACTAGTTTTTCTAGTTAATAAAATGGCTCTAGCTCTCATCAGAACAACAATATAGTTTTCTTTGATATTTTGAAAAACCAGGTGTTTGTGGGTGAAAACCGTTTCTGCTGATTTTGGTAATTTCGGGTGTGTGGATGAGAAACGAATCTAAACCCTAAACAATGCACTGCACGGGAGTACTTTTGATTCGAGAGATCAATCTGTACAATCCTGGCCTAAACCAAGAAATGACTATTCCAGGCTTGCTTCGGTCACAAAGTGAAGGAGAAGGGTTGGTCTTAGGGAGGGAAGCGAAGAGAGTGTTGAGACCAGAATAGTTGATTCTGAAGTTGTGGTTTGTTTTATGACTTGTATCGGAAGTAGAACTGGTTAGCAAAATGGAAAGCTATCAGGTGATTTCTAGATACTGAATTGTTACCGACCAAAACTTTTTTTTGTTTGGTGAAAATAGGTGAAGTCTATTTATACAAGCCATATTGAAACATACCCTGGTCTTGTAGGAAGTGGAAACGATTGAGTGGTGTAAGAATAGAGTAACGTGTAACCGTCAGACATTATGCTTCCATGATGAGGGAAGTGAATCCGTGTAACCGTCAGTCATTACGCTTCCACGATGAAGGAAATGAATTGTTTACACCGTTACTTTTCATTACCACTAATTGTCCTACTTCATGACACTTTCTTGTAACGGGCGCATTGCACGCCGCACGCTTTAAACCGCCGCACCAATACCCCGATGAGTATCCCCGCCAGTGACATGTTTGATATCTCGAGTGTTTTCGTGGAAAACGTGTAGCAGTTGCTATGTGTGGCAAGTCAAAGTCAAGAGACTTTTCCATAGGAAAATAGCATGTGATGATATTAGGCTTGCCTTGGTCGGCCGCCTAAAACTTGCCACAAGTCCGTCAGTTTGGTGGCGAACTTGAATGGCTGAGATTACATCTCATGAGGAAGGGTAGCCGTTGATTATGGACAGATCTTTGTTGTGTAACAAAGTGGCGCCATTAAAATAGTGGCGCCTGGCGTAGCCGTGGCGTAGAGGGTTTCCTGGGACTTACCGCAAGTCCGTCAGTTCAGTGGCGAACTTGGATGGCTGAGATTGCATCTCATGAGGAAGAGTGGTCGTTGATTATGGCCACATCTTTTTTGTGTAATAAAGTGGCGCCATTATCATAGTGGTGCCTGGCGTAGCCGTGGCGGAAGCAAGTTGCCTGGGACTTGCCGCAAGTCCGTCAGTTCAGTGGCGAACTTTGATGGCTGAGATTGCATCTCATGAGGAAGAGTGGCCATCGATTATGGCCGCATATTTTTGTATAGCGAAGTGGCGCCATTGGCATAGTAGCGCCTGGTGGAGTCATGGCATAGCAGCATGCCAGTGGCGTGGCATAGCTGCATACTAGTAGCCGTGGCATGGCGGCATGCCAGTGGCGTTGTGGCATGTCTACGCCTGTGGCGTTGTGGCATGGCCAAAGCTAGGATTTGGTGACGTGGTAAGAATTAGGGCTTGGCGGCGTGGCCAAGGCTATTATTTGGCATCGTGGTAAGAATTAGGGCTTGGCGGCGTGGCCAAAGCTAGGTTTTGGCGCCGTGATAAGAATTAGGGCTTGGCGGCGTGGCCAAGGCTAGGTTTTGGCGGCATGGCCAAGGCCAAGGTTTGGCGCCGTGGTGTTGGACCCACATGTGGCGTGTCAACTTTGCTCAAATTAAGGTTTGGTATGTCGAAAACCTAATTAGTGTGTGTGGCATGCGGCCGCGGCATGGCGATTATTTTGTGCAAATGGCGCCATGGCTATGCCAAAGGAACTATGTCAAGGCCATAGTGTGGAAACTGGCCACAGGGGTAGGAATTGCCATGAGTGGCTATTTACGGCAGGTTGCCACGAAGTGGCATGTTACCGCGGCAGAGTGGTATGTTGGCATGACAAAATATGTTGTCGTGGCAGGGCGCGTTTGGTTTTCCAGTTAGTATGGTGTCTTGGCAGGGTGTGTTTGGCCTTTAATGTGTGGTGGCAAGTTTAGAGAAACTTGATTGGCCACGAAAAGGGGGTCGGTCAAACATAAGGAGCGGCTACACTTCTAGCGAGAGTGCGGCGGCTTTAGAGCGACCTGATTGGTCGATTAAAAGAGGGCCGGCCAAGCATGGGCGTGGCTACACTTATGGCGAGAGTGTGACGGCTTTAGAGCGACCTGATTGGTCAAGGGGAAGTGGGGCCGGCAAGTATGGGCCCCGCCACAACTGGCGAGAGTGTGGCGAGTTTAAAGTAACCTGATTGGTTGAGGGAGATAGGGCCGGATTAGGATGGGGCGTGGCCAATGGGAAGTGGCTCCAGCTGGCCTAAGGCATGGCCACGCCTCCCCTTGCTGCTGCGGCTCCCTGTTTTTCTGATTATGGGCGAGGTTTTGCATATGCTGATCCATGGCGGATTAATTACGTAGTTCGACCTAGGCTTATTTTTGACAAGCAAGGTCGGGTTATTTTGCGCGAGGCACGAAACCCTAACTTCTACAAGTTAGTTAAGACAATTGATTGAATTATATGTGTTCACACAGAGTTCTTTTAAGTTCATTGCCAGAGAGCATCATGCTTTTCTGATTCAAATACCTTATGCAAAAACCTTATCCTAGATACTTGGAGATTTGTGCTACTCTGCTGCGAGTGAACACAAATCGTCATGCCATATCAACATTAAGGGTTCAGCTGGAGAACATAGCATAGAAGCCATTCATAGGAACTTATATTAAGTAAATATGCGCGAGGCACCGAAATTTACAGAATATCTGGGATGGTTTCTACATTCGCCAGTCTGGATAAATTTCATGTAAATATATTGAATGGCTCAATAAATATGTCGGTGGAGAGGTTAGCACTCACGGCACCGTTTCCTTGCAGAGTGACGTCACATCTGATGCAAGGTTTTACGACTTTAACCCTAAGCTAAAAAACACCATCAACATTAAGTCCCCTGCTTAGCACGTAATTGTGGCATTGTTACGGGGTAAGTATGAGATGGTGACGGACAAGAGTAAAATCGAAAGAGCAAGGCGTGAAGAGATTGCCAAGGAAATCTAACTAACCTTTGGTGGAAGGCATGGGGAATTCGTGATCCGTGTATTTGAGGCTCCACGTATTCCGACTTGGCCATTGATGCTGGCGTCAGCGTTGAAATTTTGGCTACCGGAAGAGATGACATTGCAATTTGGTCCGCGAATCGGTGAATGACGCTAGCTGGCCAGGTCACGAAATGTATGGAGATGGCGCTGCTTCGAACGGCCAGGATGGCGCTTCCTTGGTTGGTGGAGATGGAAAGGTGGATGGCGCTGCTGGCTTGGACGTGGATTTCCGATGCGGGCTTGGTGCTATTGGCTTGGCTACGTCCGCGGCATGGTGGATGGCGATGCATTGAACGGTCAAGATGGCGCTGCGTTTAACGACTAAGATGGCGTCGTTTTGGCTGGCTATGGAAAGGTGGATAACGTGGATAGCTTGGACTTGTGGCTGGCGCGACCTGTTTGGGATGTCCGTGGAGTGGTACGGCTAGCTTGGTCGTACGGAGATGGTGCCAGTGGCTTGGACACATGCGGGTTTGGACAAGGACTGTTGGCGCTGGCGTGGAACGGTAGAGATGGCTTCTTGGAGGCGGACTGTTTGGCATTGTCTTGGCCACGGACTGGTGGCGCCATGGAGCGTTGCCTCCGCGGGCCCGGTTGCCTTTTTCCGTGCATAGCTTAAACAAGAAACCTTTTTCCACTCGAATTCCAAAAGTGTTGTGCTTATAAAAGGAAATCTTCTTCTAATCAAACTCCAAAAGTAACATGTATATAAAAGGTGTCGCTCCTCTTTTATTTTTGTAATATTGGTTTTGTTTCCATGTCTCCGCGTTAGCAGCAAAGCAGAGGAGTAGGCGAGCGCACTCCAGGTATGTGTTCCAATGTTTTTTTTTTTTTTTTTGTTGGTGTAAACCCTAGCCATAAACATGTACTCCATACCCGTATAAATACTTTTGTATGAATGATTCTTCTCTGCTAGCAGTATCGTAGTGATATTAGCCATCACATTGATAGTAATGAAGTCAATTATTATGCAAAAGTAGGCTTGCACGAATGGGTGGCTGCCATTAGTTCTTTCCCCATGAAAACCTAGCTTTAGGGTTTCCTTTTCCTTTTGTGGCCGTGTGAACAATTTCCTTGGCCAAGCGTAACTTGGTCGAGGTCATACTTTCCGCGGCTTCACATGTTCCCTACGGCATTGTCTAGTTTCGGCCATGAGTGTACTTCCCACGACGTCACGTTATCCCGTTGAGCAGGAATCGGTCCCCATTCCTTTTAGCCGTGAGTGCCATGACATGTGGCCAAAGGAGAAATTTTCGTAGCAAATATGTTGTTGACTCTTGATTATTGTAACCAATTTTTGATAAAATCTCTATGCATACTTTTCTTCAAAGTAGTAATTTTTGTTTTGCTTTGTTGTAGTTACTTCAAAAGCATAAGGAATTTTGTTAAGATGTCACCTGAAAGTAGTTCCGCCGCCGCGTTGAGAAGTGCCAACAACTCCAAACCGAACACAAATGATGAGTTTTTTACGAAGTATGCTACGATTACAAGGACCCATCCCAAATTTATGCCAACTCTTCCGATCGATTCAGAGAATGATGGAGAAGTTCAATCGGTCACTCCAGTGCGTATAATTAGGTTTTGCCTTCAGAAGAAAGAGTATCCAAATTCTTCCATAGATTTCAAAATCTGTCATAGTTCATTGCGTTCTTATGACAAATGAATGAAGTTCATGATGAGCCGAGAACATGTAAGAGCTAATCTGACTGAGGCGCAAATTGTGAATGTTGTCATGGCTTATGCAACACTTCAAATCAGGAAAGATGCTGCAGGCTTGATTACTTTCATTTTCAGATGGTGTCCGAAAACTCAAACGGCTATATGTAGATGGGGTGAGATGACTATTTCTTTGGAAAGCGTATCCGTCCTGTTGAGTCTTCCAATAATTGGGAAACTTGACGTTGTCTTGTCTGAGGAAGAAGAAGAAATACACACCGCCTTGGTCACGAAATCAACATGATATGTTCGAAATAATTATGAGGAAATGTGCTTCTATAATTGGTGGGTGTCTGAGTGGTTCCCTGAGCCGGAGTCGGGTTTGGTGCTGGATGATACACTCCATGTTGCTGCATTTTTAGTTCCGTGGCTATCCAGAGATATTTTTGATGATGGTTCTGGAAAGAAAGAGATAAGGCAGAAGCTCATTAAATTTGCTATCAAATTAGCGAAAGGCGTTGCCCTTGCCATCGGAAGTTTGTTTCTCGGCTCTTTGTATGCCCATCTGGATCGTTTAGCGGCGGACATGTACGTCTCTAATGGGTACATGAAAGTGAACTCGTACATCCATGTTTCTTTTCTCCAAGCATGGTTGTGGGAGAACTTCATACATTACGCTCCTAACCCGAAAACCTCATTTACTGATACGTATGGCGGCTCCAGGATACTCCGTTGGTAATGCAGTTAACTTTCATACCTGGTCTTCGGTCCACGACTCCATAGTTCAACCAAACACTTTTACTTCCGCACCAAACATAATATTGCATTCTGCTGATGAAAATATGAGCATTGGGGAAGTTGTGTTCTTGCGAAGCTGCATATCTAGGTATGTGCCATCTTTTTTCAGAGGATCTTGTGGGGTAGTCTCTTACAACATTGACAGGGCTGCTCGACATATGGGTTTTGATCAGGGAGTCCCATTCCGTCGCCCAGCAACAACTTCAGATGAATCGTTACCCGCTATTCTTGATTACAACGTCTTTGCACCGGGTAAAAGTCTTCCTTTCTTGCTCTCAGAATGAAAACCTGTGACGACTCCAAAATATAACGTCTTCTGGTAAGATGAGTTCCTCGTCATTCATCAGTTCGTGCAGGATGTTGTGACAAAGCCACGTGGAAAACCTTGTTCTCTGGTTCTAGCAAAGCACAAATTATTGAAAGAGCTTCCTTCGGGTAAGCGAAAATCCTCTATCTTGGATGCAGATAGTCCCCAGAAAAAGGAGCAAAGGACGAAGAATCGTGCGGGTGGCTTCCAATCGGATTCGACGACTCTTGTGACTTTCAGTTCTTTCAACACGCAGGTGTGTATGATTCTCTTCATTTACTTGGCTGAATTATATAAATTTTCCATTTCGTCACTGAATCTTCTTTTGACTCGGGGTCTTGGAGACTCGAATATCTTTTCCGTACTTGCCCACGGCCGAAAGACGACGCCTCTTGAGAGAGGAAGCGACAAGACTGAATCTCTTGAAGAAGAATCCGAAGAGGAAGAGAGTTCGAGATCCGGTGATAAGAGGAGTACTTCTGAATATAACATTGAGTCTTCCTCAGGTGGGCCCACAAACGAGTCGGTAAGTTTTCTACGTTTTTATAGGCCATTTATTTATTCAGAATAAATACTCAATCGGTGTTATCACAGGAGGAAGCCATCAAAGATAACCCTGAGATGGAGGTTCGTCATGATGAATATGTGGTGTTGTCTCTAACCATGGAAGCTGTACCTGCTAGCAATCTGGAAATAGAGACTGATCGTCGTGAAGATGCTTCCACGATTCAGATGATGGAAAACGCCCCTGCAGCTGTGGGTGCGATTGTTTCCAAGGAACCCATCTTTGGTCGCGGGTTACATTGCGCGCCACTTTGACCCTCCATCTTTGACTCCTCATGAAGATCATGTGTTGATCGAAGGTTTCAGTGTACCAGCTAAGTATGCGGAGTTGTATACCATAATATGGAAGAGGTACGGACATATCGCAACGACCAAAAAGGTCACTAGCCGGTTTGCGTTGGTTAAGCAGGTGGAGGAAATATTATCTTCAATTCGTGATATGTGCAACGTGACTGGCCATACTGTTTCTCGAGATGTAATCTCAAACTGGGAGTTCCACTGGATATGTGTGTAAACTTTGAGTTTAACGCCTCCCGGTTCTCCAAAGAGGGATTTTGCGAGATCCAAAGGCTGTAGGCCGAAGCGGTTGATGGTCCTTCCGCGGATTCGATTAATCAACAGGAGGCAGAAGTCGAGAAGTTGTCCTAGGAGTTGAATCAGAAACAGGAGACTCTTCAAAGCATGAAAGACATTTTCTCCAAGAAGAATGAGCCGTTGTTGGGCAATTTTCCTTGAGTTTTTTTTTTCATTTTCTGAACTTCCTTCCCTTAGGTTTTTTTTTGAAAGAAAAAAGAAACGCCTAGTTTGTGGTTTGGTTTTCTGGTTTTTGGATTGATGGATGATTGCTTTTTATAAGAGTTTTTGGATTATTTTTGGAATAATGGCCCTTTGATCAATCGATATGTCAAAAACTGAATTGCGAATGCAAGCAGCAAAATCATTCAGGAAAATTGTAGGACCATGAACGTTTCGTGAGAAAGGAAGAGATATGAAATCTTGGGATAATTGGGTTATCAGTTTCTATGGTAAATATGAAAACCCAGACAATAGGTCGTGTAAACATTATCTGGCAAACTTACTCGCTTTAGGGTCTTTCACCAAAATTGAATCTTCGGGGAGTGAATCCGAGTCTTCATGTGACGCCCTCCTTGCCTTGAAAAGTCCCCAGTCATTCTTCATTGTCTGTGAAACATCTTTATGTCGATCCGCGGTAAGGCGGAGAATCTCTAGTCCCCAGACGTAATTCTCCTGAATCCCTCTGTTCTTGAATGATGCACTTCGAAGCATTGCATTTACTGGTAGGATGATGGAATTGAGAGTTGAATATGCAACCGAGAGATTAATCTCCCACCGTGGTCACCAATTGTATGTGGGTGAAAACTGTTTCTGCTGATTTTGGTAATTTCGGGTGTGTGGATGAGAAACGAATCTAAACCCTAAACAATGCACTGCACGGGAGTACTTTCGATTCGAGAGATTAATCTGTACAATCCTGGCCTAAACCAAGAAATGGCCGTTCCAGGCTTGCTTCGGTCACAAAGTGAAGGAGAAGGGTTGGTCTTAGGGAGGGAAGCGAAGAGAGTGTTTAGACCAGAATAGTTGATTCTGAAGGTGTGGTTTGTTTTATGACTTGTATCGGAAGTAGAACTGGTTAGGAGAATGAAAAGCTACCAGGTGATTTCTAGATACTGTATAGTTGCCGACCATAACTTTTTTTTGTTTGGTGAAAATAGGTAAAGCCTATTTATACAAGCCATATTGAACGTACCCTGGTCTCGTTGGAAGTGGAAACGATTGAGTGGTGGAAGAATAGAGTAACGTGTAACCGTCAGACGTTATGCTTCCATGATGAGGGAAGTGAATCCGTGTAACCGTCAGTCATTACACATCCATGATGAAGGAAATGAATTGTTTACACCGTTACTTTTCACCACCAATAATTGTCCTACTTCACTGACAATTTCTTGTAACGGGCGCATTGCACGCCGCACGCTGTAAACTACCAGATCAATACCCTGATGAGTATCCCCCAGTTTGTGACATGTTTGATGTCTCGAGTGTTTTCGTGGAAAACGTGTAGCAGGTTGCTATGTGTGGCAATTCTAAGTCAAGAGACTTTTCCATAGTAAAATAACATGTGATGATATTAGGCTTGCCTTGGTCGGCCGCCTAAAACTTTCCACAAGTCCGTCAGTTTGGTGGCGAACTTGAATGGATGAGATTACATCTCATGAAGAAGGGTAGCCGTTGATTATGGCCACATCTTTGTTGTGTAACAAAGTGCCGCCATTAGCATAGTGGCGCATGGCGTAGCGGGTTGCCTGGGACTTGCCGCAAGTTCTTCAGTTTAGTGGCGAACTTGGATGGCTGAGATTGTATCTTATGAGGAAGAGTGGCCGTTGATTATGGCCACATCTTTGTTGTGTAAAAAAGTGGTGCCATTAGCATAGTGGCGCTTGGCGTAGCCGTGGCGTAACGGGTTGCCTGGGACTTGCAGTTCAGTGGCGAACTTGGATGGCTGAGATTGTATCTCATGAGGAAAAGTGGCCATCGATTAGGGCCGCATCTTGTTGTATAGAGAAGTGGCGCCATTGGCATAGTAGCGCCTGGTGGAGCCATGGCATAGCGGCATGCCAGTGGTGTGGCATAGCGGCATACTAGTAGCTGTGGCATGGCGGCATGCCAGTGGCGTTGTGGCATGGCCACGCCTGTGGCGCTGTAGCATGGCCAAAGCTAGGATTTGGCGTCGTGGTAAGAATTAGGGCTTGGCGGCGTGCCAAGGCTAGGATTTGGCGTCGTGGTAAGAATTAGGGCTTGGCGTCGTGGTAAGAATTAGGGCTTGGCGGCTTAGCTAAGGCTAGGTTGTGGCGGCATGGCCAAGGCCAAGGTTTGGCGCCGTGGTGTTGGACCCACATGTGGCGTGGCAATTTTGCTCAAATTAGGGTTTGATATGTCGAAAACCTAATTAGTGCTTGTGGCATGTGGCCGCGACATGGCGATTACTTTTGTGCAAATGGCGCCATGGCTATGCCAAAGGAAATATGGCAATGCCATAGTGTGGAAACTGGCCACAGGGGCAGGGATTTCCATGGTTGGCTATTTACGGCAGGTTTCCACGAAGTGGCATGTTACCGCGGCAGAGTGGCATGTTGGCATGTTACCGCGGCAGAGTGGTATGTTAGCATGCCAAAATATATTGTCGTGGCAAAGAGCGTTTGGTTTGCCAGTTAGTATGGTGTCGTGGCAGGGTACGTTTGGTCTTTAATGTGTGGTGGAAAGTTTAGAGCAACTTGATTGGCCACGAAAATGGGGCCGGCCAAACATAAGGCGCGGCTACACTTCTGGTGAGAGTGTGGCGGCTTTAGAGCGACCTGATTGGTTGATTAAAAGAGGGCCAGACAAGTATGGGTGTAACACTCCAAACCTTTTTCTCGGGTTTAGTCAAACCCATTGGTCAATTTAAGCACTTACAGTGCCTAAATCTCTAACATTCAAGTGTATTTAACACTCTGTGGTTGCCTCAGAAAATAAATGTTACACCTATACATAGAGATATGCCTCACTACAAACCCTTGGGTGCCCAAATAGATCACATGCATGTAAAACACATGTCAAGTAGAGAAGTGCTAGGGGCACTTTGGTCTTCTCATACTCAATGATATAAACAAGAAAAAGAGTTTTCTTTGGAAAAAACATTTTCTCTTCTCTTTCAATGGTTAGCTAAGATATTTCTAATGGAAGAACTTGAGCATGTGTTGTTGGAAAATCGTAGGTTGAGATTTCCCTATTCTCCTATTTCTTTCAAACAATTTTAGTTTCGTCTTTCTCAAAACCGAGTACTGGAATAAATTGTTTGAAAGATTGGTGAGGCAGGGGCTGTGTAGTTGATGATTCCAAGCTATGTGGTTGGTTTACAAGCAAAGGTAATCGAAATTTTAGTCAGCAATTTCATTCTTAATGATGATTTGGATTTGATTTCATTCTTAGTACAAGATATGAGATTTAGGGTTCTTATGAAAGTTGGGGATTTTCCTCATATATGTTCATAATGTCATATTCAAAGTAAATGGCTGAATGGGTTTGTGTAGTTCCACCCAAATTCAGGTCGTGATGAAGAGATTTGCTAACTTGATATTTTTCACTTGTAAACCCTAGAAAGGTCTGTTTTTGTTTTATTGATATATTGAAATCCAGTGGTTGGATTTCAATGAAATTTATGTATGTAAGAGCTAGTCGTGCAATGAAAGTACTATAAAATTTTTAAGAAGATCTGATCACTTTAGATACCCCTAAGTGTGAGCCAAACGTGACTGCATTCTGCAGACTAAAATGCTGGACAGTTTCGGTGATTATCATGATTCTCTTTATCTGCTTATCGGTTATAGCTGACATTTGGATATGTTGTTTATTACATTATAACATACTTTCTGTATAATTTTCACGAAGATTAGATTAGTTTTGATTTCCCAAAGTGCGAGTGAATCGGGACTGATTTCTGCAGGATCGTAGTGCAATCAGTCTAGTTCGAGTAAACACATCTTTTTAACCGACCATTAAAATACTTTGAGTTTTTGATATGTTTTAGTTTTATGAGTCATACAGCTTCTGTAAAATTTTTATGATGATCGGATAACGTTGGATACTGAAAACCTTAAATAAACTGTGGGGGTGTTTTGTAAAACGAGAATTCTTTACATCCTGTTCATTGAACTTTATCTCGATTAAATGGTTATTGTATAAGGTGTGATGTAAGTTGCAGGAGAAACAAAACATGTTTTATAGTCCAAAAATGTATGAAAGGTGTGAAGGAATTACGTAGTACCTTAATACTAATAGTATAGTTCAATACCAAGTCCATGATATTTTAAATCGTCAGTATCGGTAAACTAATAAAGATTTGCTCATGAATGAATGGATATCGGATTATTAACCTCGAATGTAGTGGTGTGAATGGTTTGGTCTATCCTATATAGCTTGGGCGTGATAGCAAATTCATTATAACTTTTAAAATAAATTCCTTTTAAATCCAGGAGCCGTTAAACTTGTAATAATTTTATTCTACTTGTACACATTTGGGGTAATATTTTAGATCATAAGTGGCCTTATGGGTAAATAGTTATATACCCATGTTTAGCTTTGTAACGTTTAGTAGCAAGAATGGGGACTTGTTTATTCCACTGCGTACTAAATGCTTGACTATTAGTTGATGAATGCTCATAATGGGACTGGTCTTTAAATGCTTAGATGATGGTTATAGTTGATTAACTAAGTCGGAGAATGATTTAGTTTCCTTGAATTGATATGTGTCTGTGAGAAGAAACATTGTGCAGTAGTTACCTTGAATTGGATTAATGATCTTAGGAGTTTGAACTGTTGGCTGAAATATTTGTCATTGTATTTAATGAAAAGAATGGATGAATGTGAGGACAAATAAAATTATCTATAGATAAATCTCTGCATACATGTCAAAAATGTTAATGCCTTATTTGGATTGTATTTACAAAGGGAATACATCTTACTTGAGAACTAAAGTAATATCATCAGCTATTGATTCACTTAAAGGTCGACTCCCTAGCGACATGTAAAGTTTCTTTTTGAATGATTCATTTGATAAAATAGCTAGAATCACACCCATTATATGTGTTCATTTTCTCACTGTTTATTTTCTATTTGTTAGTTATTCTCATTTTAGTACGAACTTATATTATGGAATTTATGTGGTTCGAGGTGGTACTTTGAGTTATGTACATAACAAATGATATAATGAATAAGTTGTAATGTGACGAGTATGTGATAATTGTTGCTGATAAGAGGTAATTGCTACGATAAGGGTAGTTCATATTATCAAAAGAACTTTGACGAACTACGGTCGTGCTTGATCCCTTCAGCAACGCAAAAGGGGTACGTGGGCGACCGCCCATGCGGTTTCAAAGACAACTCTACAAGGGTGTTCATATCATTTGAAAGATTGGTTGCTATTTGGGCGCCTTCATACCATCTATTCGGAGATGATTGCAACCTTGTCACCGACAATCGCCATGGAAATATTAGTGGTGGCAACTGGCCATGAGAGTCATTAGTGGTGGCAACTGGCCATGTTATTAGTGGTGGCAACTGGCCATGGAAATATTAGTGGTGGCAACTGGCCATGAGAGTTATTAGTGGTGGCAACTGGCCATGTTATTAATGGTGGCAACTGGCCATGGAAATATTAGTGGTGGCAACTGGCCATGAGAGTTATTAGTGTGGCAACTGGCCATGTTATTAGTAGTGGCAACTGGCCATGAGAGTTATTAGTGTGGCAACTGGCCATGTTATTAGTAGTGGCAACTGGCCATGAGAGTTATTAGTGGTGGCAACTAGCCATGTTATTAGTAGTGGAAACTGGCCATGGAAATCCTAGAATTGGCAACTGGCCATATAAGTCCATTATTTTGACAACTGGTCGTCTCTCATAATTGGAGAATAAATACTAAGTGTGCTTTCTTATAATGCAGTTTGAGTGATTCAAATTTGAGTTGCTCAGAAGAAATTGAAGGTCTGGTTACTTGAGTGGCGTATCGGAGAGTTGGAGTTTGCTAAGCGGGCGAAACCGGTTATTGGAAGTCAGTTTTCGATCCGTCCACAGTTGGTATCGGAAACGATTCCGCCTTCATTCGGGTCGTGAGTTTGGGACTCGTCAGCGCTTTATTGCATTGCGACTACAGGTAATCCTCCTTACTTCTAAATTCTATTTTGAACTTTGGGGACAAAGTTCATTTTAAGGGGTTAATGGTGTAACACTCCAAACCTTTTTCTCGGGTTTAGTCAAACCCATTGGTCAATTTAAGCACTTACAGTGCCTAAATCTCTAACATTCAAGTGTATTTAACACTCTGTGGTTGCCTCAGAAAATAAATGTTACACCTATACATAGAGATATGCCTCACTACAAACCCTTGGGTGCCCAAATAGATCACATGCATGTAAAACACATGTCAAGTAGAGAAGTGCTAGGGGCACTTTGGTCTTCTCATACTCAATGATATAAACAAGAAAAAGAGTTTTCTTTTGGAAAAAACATTTTCTCTTCTCTTTCAATGGTTAGCTAAGATATTTCTAATGGAAGAACTTGAGCATGTGTTGTTGGAAAATCGTAGGCCGAGATTTCCTATTCTCTATTTCTTTCAAACAATTTTAGTTTCGTCTTTCTCAAACCGAGTCTTGGAATAAATTGTTTGAAAGATTGGTGAGGCAGGGGCTGTGTAGTTGATGATTCCAAGCTATGTGGTTGGTTTACAAGCAAAGGTAATCGAAATTTTAGTCACAATTTCATTCTTAATGATGATTTGGATTTGATTTCATTCTTAGTACAAGATATGAGATTTAGGGTTCTTATGAAAGTTGGGGATTTTCCTCATATATGTTCATAATGTCATATTCAAAGTAAATGGCTGAATGGGTTTGTGTAGTTCCACCCAAATTCAAATCGTGATGAAGAGATTTGCTAACTTGATATTTTTCACTTGTAAACCCTAGAAAGGTCTGTTTTTGTTTTATTGATATATTGAAATCCAGTGGTTGGATTTCAATGAAATTTATGTATGTAAGAGCTAGTCGTGCAATGAAAGTACTATAAAATTTTTAAGAAGATCGATCACTTTAGATACCCCTAAGTGTGAGCCAAACGTGACTGCATTCTGCAGACTAAAATGCTTTGGGACAGTTTCTTGATTATCATGATTCTCTTTATCCTTATCGGTTATAGCTGACATTTGGATATGTTGTTTATTACATTATAACATACTTTCTGTATAATTTTCACGAAGATTAGATTAGTTTTGATTTCCCAAAGTGCGAGTGAATCGGGACCGATTTCTGCAGGATCGTAGTGCAATCGGTCTAGTTCGAGTAAACACATCTTTTTAACCGACCATTAAAATACTTTGAGTTTTGATATGTTTTAGTTTTATGAGTCATACAGCTTCTGTAAAATTTTTATGATGATCGGATAACGTTGGATACTGAAAACCTTAAATAAACTGTGGGGGTGTTTTGTAAAACGAGAATTCTTTACATCCTGTTCATTGAACTTTATCTCAGTAAATGGTTATTGTATAAGGTGTGATGTAAGTTGCAGGAGAAACAAAACATGTTTTATAGTCCAAAAATGTATGAAAGGTGTGAAGGAATTACGTAGTACCTTAATACTAATAGTATAGTTCAATACCAAGTCCATGATATTTTCTGGTCGTCGTATCGGTAAACTAATAAAGATTTGCTCATGAATGAATGGATATCGGATTATTAACCTCGAATGTAGTGGTGTGAATGGTTTGGTCTATCCTATATAGCTTGGGCGTGATAGCAAATTCATTATAACTTTTAAAATAAATTCCTTTTAAATCCAGGAGCCGTTCGCTTGTAATAATTTTATTCTACTGTACACATTTGGGGTAATATTTTAGATCATAAGTGGCCTTATGGGTAAATAGTTATATACCCATGTTTAGCTTTGTAACGTTTAGTAGCAAGAATGGGGACTTGTTTATTCCACTGCGTACTAAATGCTTGACTATTAGTTGATGAATGCTCATAATGGGACTGGGTCTTTAAATGCTTAGATGATGGTTATAGTTGATTAACTAAGTCGGAGAATGATTTAGTTTCCTTGAATTGATATGTGTCTCGTGAGAAGAAACATTGTGCAAAAGAGTTACCTTGAATTGGATTAATGATCTTAGGAGTTTGAACTGTTGGTCAAATATTTGTCATTGTATTTAATGAAAAGAATGGATGAATGTGAGGACAAATAAAATTATCTATAGATAAATCTCTGCATACATGTCAAAAATGTTAATGCCTTATTTGGATTGTATTTACAAAGGGAATACATCTTACTTGAGAACTAAAGTAATATCATCAGCTATTGATTCACTTAAAGGTCGACTCCTAGCGACATGTAAAGTTTCTTTTTGAATGATTCATTTGATAAAATAGCTAGAATCACACCCATTATATGTGTTCATTTTCTCACTGTTTATTTTCTATTTGTTAGTTATTCTCATTTTAGTACGAACTTATATTATGGAATTTATGTGGTTCGAGGTGGTACTTTGAGTTATGTACATAACAGCGATATAATGAATAAGTTGTAATGTGACGAGTATGTGATAATTGTTGCTGATAAGAGGTAATTGCTACTGATAAGGGTAGTTCATATTATCAAAAGAACTTTGACGAACTACGGTCGTGCTTGATCCCTTCGAGCAACGCAAAGGGGTACGTAGGCAGCCGCTATGCGGTTCAGCACAACTCTACAAGGGTGTTCATATCATTTGAAAGATTGGTTGCTATTTGGGCAGTTCATACCATCTATTCGGAGATGATTGCAACCTTGTCACCGGCAGAATCGCCATGGAAATATTAGTGGTGGCAATCGGCCATGAGAGTCATTAGTGGTGGCAATCGCCATGTTATTAGTGGTGGCAATCGCCATGGAAATATTAGTGGTGGCAATCTGGCCATGAGAGTTATTAGTGGTGGCAATCGGCCATGTTATTAATGGTGGCAAATCGCCATGGAAATATTAGTGGTGGCAATCGCCATGAGAGTTATTAGTGTGGCAAATCGCCATGTTATTAGTAGTGGCAACTGGCCATGAGAGTTATTAGTGTGGCAACTGGCCATGTTATTAGTAGTGGCAACTGGCCATGAGAGTTATTAGTGGTGGCAACTAGCCATGTTATTAGTAGTGGAAACTGGCCATGGAAATCCTAGAATTGGCAACTGGCCATATAAGTCCATTATTTTGACAATTGGTCGTCTCTCATAATTGGAGAATAAATACTAAGTGTGCTTTCTTATAATGCAGTTTGAGTGATTCAAATTTGAGTTGCTCAGAAGAAATTGAAGGTCTGGTTACTTGAGTGGCGTATCGGAGAGTTGGAGTTTGCTAAGCGGGCCGAAACCCGGTTCGCTGGAAGTCCAGATTTTTCTGATCCGTCACAATGGGCGTGGCTACACTTCTGGCGAGAGTGTGGTGGCTATAGAGCGACCTTATTGGTTGAGGGGAAGTGGGGACGGCAAGTATGTGCCTAGCCACAATTGGCGAGAGTGTGACGAGTTTAAAGTGACCTTATTGGTCGAGGGAGATAGGGCCGGATTATGATGGGGCGTGGCCAATGGCAAGTGGCGCCAGCTGGCCTAAGGCATGGCCACGCCACCCTTACTGGTGCGTCTCCCTGTTTTTCTGATTCTGGGCGAGGTTTTGCACATGCTAATCCATGAAGGATTAATTACATAGTTCGGCCTAGGCTTATTTTTGACAAGCAAGGTCGGGTTATATTGCGCGAGGCGCGAAACCCTAACTTCTGCAAGTTAGTCAGGACAATTGATTGAATTCTATGTGTCGACATAGAGTTCTTTTAAGTTCATTTCCAGAGAGAAGCATGCTTTTCTGATTCAAATACTTTATACAAAGACCTTATCCTTGATACTTGGATATTCATGCTAATTTGCTGCGAGTGAACACAAATTGTCATGCCATATCAACATTAAGGGTTCAGCCGGAGAACATAGCATAGAAGGCATTTAGAGGAACTTATATTAAGTGAATATGCGCGAGGCGCCGAAATTTACAGAACATCTGGGATGATTGCTACATTCGCCAGTCTGGATAAATTTCATGTAAATATATTGAATGGCTGAATAAATATGTCGGTAGAGAGATTAGCACTCACGGCACCGTTTCCTTGCAGAGTGACGTCACATCTGATGCAAGGTTTTACGATTTTAACCCTAAGCTAAAAACCACCATCAACACCAGGTTATTCCTACTTTGCTATAAAGACCAAAGAATAGCAACAAAGAATCATTGATCTCCATCAGGGAGCTTAGAAACATGATTAACTAACCAGAATAACATCCAATCAATAAAGGATTTACTACTAAAAAACTGAGTGTTGACACAGAAGGAGGATAAGAACCAAACACGACTAGCAAAAGGACAAAGAACTAAAGCATGCATAATCAATTCAGAAGGATCATTACATCTAGCACAATCAACAGAGTTCATAGCATTCTATTATGAAGGATAGTTCTGGAAGGTAAGGCATTTCTGGCATCTTTCCAACTAAAAACTTGAATTCTATAAGGCACATTAATTTTCTAAACACGCTTCCAAAGAGCACTACAAGGGGAAGGAATGAGCCCTCGAAGTCCCAAGTAAGCAGATTTAGAGGTAAATCTACCATTCTTTGAAAGATCCCAAGCCCTCCTGTCAGGAGTGCAAAATTGGCGTAAGGGAATACAATAAAACTTCGATAAATTAATAGTCTTGGGACTGCTAAATTCTATCAATTTAACGAAGTATTAATTTATCGATAAATTAATAAATTATTATTATATCGAAACATACCAAATTTAACTTTAAATTTATAAAATAAGCGTGTAGTATCAAATATCTAGAGATTTAATTTGCAATTCAAATTGTTTTCTAATTATTTTATGGCATATTATGTGTATAAATGTATATATTTTAATGTTAAAATTAAAATAAGACAAAAAACACAATAAAATCGTTTCAAAACTTCTCATAGTAGTACAGATGAAGTCCAATATATTATTAATGCGTACAAAAATAAATAACCGGTAGATGTCTATTTTAATAAGCATAGTAATATAATGCTATCACATTGATTATTAATTTATATATTAGTTGGGCCTTATTGGAAGCTTAAAATTTTTATTATCTTATAAATTTAGCGAGGTTATTAATTTAGCACATTGGCCCATGTCAGGACTAACAAAAAATATTATCTTAGCGAAGTTATTAATTTATCGCGGACTAATTTAACGAAGTTCTACTGTAGTGACAATCTTCTTAGCAGAAGCATCATCAAAGTGAGTGTTTAATCTATCAACATCCCAAGATCTGGTAATAGGATTAATAAATTAAGAAACCTTTATAGTTGGATCATGGAGGCACCAAAGGGTTAGGGACAACAGAACCTAATGAAGGAATCCATTTGTCACACCAAGGGTCAATAAATTGACCATCTCCAACAATCCATGTGATAAAAGGTTTAATAAGCTCTTTGATAGCATGCAAGCATTTCTAGGTCCAAGAACAATTAGCAGGACACTTGGCATTTAAGAAATCAGTTCTAGGAAAGTATATGGCTTTAAGGGTAAAAGCTAGCAAGCATAGCAAGATTCGTGGACATACGTAAGCATGATGGATATGAAAGTTGGTGAGTATTTAAGAGCTTTGTCTTGGCATATATAGTAACCCTGAGTATCTTGGGGTTACTATTGGATTTAATGGTGTTGTGAGCAAAGGGTTTTTTTGTATTATGAAGAGGCATGTTTTCCTGAGAGATGTAAGAAATAATCCAACTGCTGATGGTACCTCAATTAATAACAGTTCCTCCCAACAGGTGTTTCTTACTCTGAATCTGCATGAAACCAATAGTTTTAATTAAACCCAAATAAACTCTTCAAAATCAGGTGACCTAATTACACTCATCTTAAGGGTAATTCCAACAGAATTGAAAGCAAATGAAACGTCTAAAATTAGACTTTGAAAATAGGGTTTAGGAGGATAATGATGGTATCTAAAGGGTTGTGCATGGCATTGAAGTGGCGCGAATAGCCAAGCGACAAGATGCTTGACCAAATTCCATAAAAGACCATTTATAGCTAATCTACCACCATTATTTAAGAGAGGCAGGGTGATAAGCCGAATATTATACCAAAATAAGCAAAGAAAAGAAGATAGAGAGAAAGAGATTCAGAGAAAAATAGCCGATGATGCATCCAGTTCCGCCGGAGGAGGAAACCCAGGCCTACCACCTGATTCCGATGGCATGCGACATGTAAAAAGTGCAATTAAGGCTTTAACCAGTTTAGAAATGGAGAGTTTGGTCGCTTATATGAATTTGGAGAAGACCAAGAAGAAGGAGAAAGAAAAGAGAGAAGAATTTGAGAGATTGAGAATGATGAGGAGTTTCAATTATGGATGAGAAAATTAGATGTTGTAGATGCATTACGACACCGGAAGAGACTCCAGCGAAGGGGAGAGTGGAACCCATCATGGGGAAAGACTCGAAGTATGACTTAGAGTGATAGTGAAGATGAAGAAAAAAATAACTATGAAGAAGAAGAAATGGAGGAAAGCAGTGATGATTCAAAGAAAAGGGAGAAGAGAGCAAGAAAATTAGATAAGAAGAAAAGGAAAAGGCAAGAATTTGAAGAGGTGATGTATAAGCGTTATCTCGCTGAGAAGGTACACAATCCCCGTAAGTTTGCTCGGACCATGTCAGAACCGCTGAATGTCGACTCTGACGGAGAGGAAATTCGTGGGTTGGATAATAATGGAAATCCTGTATTTGCTGGTGAGATGGAGCCCTGCAGTGATGATGAAGGAAATGACGAGGATGACGAAGATGAAGATCTCCAGGGGCCCTATACAACTTCAGACAGTGATGACGGTAAGGGTGTCTACTATATATTTGATGAGTTGAATTACACCAACAACAATGAGGACGATTCTGAGTGATTGTCCAGAAGGTACTATCAATTCCCTTAGAACTAGAGTATTGAGATGTAGTCAATAATACTCTTGTACATCTTCGTGAAAATTTTTGGGGAAATTGATGGTATTTAAATTTGCTGAAGAAGTGCTTGGAGAAAGGAGTTTCAATAGCAGACATTTGATGGTAAGTTCTTTTGTGGTTTTTTGTTTGGTGGATGGTGAGGGTTTCGGTTTTAGGATGCATAATGTGGTTTTGGGGTTCATTTGGAGACATATGCATGGTTTGGAAAGCAGCTTGAAGAGTTGCAGTAGAAGCAATAGTTGAACTTTTTTTGTCAGGTGGAATTGCAAAGTTGCAACTTTGGTTTTTGTTTGTATAAAGAAGGTTGTAATGAAACTGAAAGTCTTTCAGATGTCTAGGATTAGTGTTCTGCTTGTTTTTTCTTTCCTTGAATGTAATTACCCCAGTTGTGTTCTTGTAGATGTTTGAGATTTCCGTGATACTAGACTTGTGCTGGGTGTTGGTTTGATGTGTATGAAATTGATTGTCTGTTTCTCTTGTTTTTTTTTATTTCAATAGTAATAGCTAGAATGGGTACAATAGATAAACATACAGGTGATGTTCTTAGTGAAGGACTCTAGAATTCCAAAGATTGTTAAGTAAAGATAGACAGTAGTGATCGAATTGAGCTTGTTAAGATGAACACTAAATTGCATCCGGAGAAATTTTCACTTCCGGTGTTTGTCTTGTACGACTGGCTACAATATAATATTCCATTGTTAATACACTAATAATCCATTGTGTAACAATGTCCAACAACGATACTTGCTGACTAGATACTGTTTTACTTTATGTACTTTGAAGCGCATCTATACCCATGGAAAATCCGAGAATGAACAACCGGTCAAGGGATAAATTGTTATTTTACCCGCAGCATGCAACGGGGACCAGGGTATATGGTCTCCATTTCCACTGTATTTCAATCGTGTAATATATTTTTCCTTTTCGGAAAATGGGTCATTTATCCAAAAAAATTTAAAACATGGTTTAAATGGACGAGTAAAAATTATCATGGGTGAAATTGACACAAAATAGCAAGGATGAATCCAGATTCATCCTGGCTTAAACTTAAAAAATAGTGAGGATGAAACTGGATGCATCCTGATGTAAATTAAAAATAATAAAAAAAAATTGAAAATGAGTAGGATGAAACTGGTTACATCCTGGCTATTTTTATATTTTTGTCCATTTAAACAGTATCAAAATCTAAATATGTTTTTCACCCATGAATTATTGATTTTGGTCTTTTTAACCAATTTTGTGTTTCGGAAAGCAACCAATAAAGAGGAAAAAATAAATTTTGCATCGAAAGAAATCAAAACGAGAAGAAGGAGGGGTAATCCGATGACAAAAAACAAAGATAAAAGACCGGAAAAAAACTTGTAACAAAACCTTTAAACATTTTCCATTCTATGATCCGTGTTCGGATTTACCAACAAGGGCTTGACGGGCTTGGTGTAGGTTGAATAATGTCATCCTCTGCATACTACTATTTGATATTATCCATACCATCAAAAATGGCCAACAGAGAGTTTATTGAATGAATTTCTTTCTTCACCACCTAAATGAGATTTAGGATAATATAATGATTGTTTGGCTCGAGGATTTTAAACAGTTTCCACCAACATCTGACATCTCCAAACTCCAAACTCCCCGCAGGCGCTTGAGTTCATGTACTTTTTCAAATTCTCAAAGAAATTTCTAAACGAAGTTAGAGATAGATAATAACAGAGATTTTTTATAAACTTGGGGAAGAAACACTTAGTGTAAGGTGTGAACCTAACTAATAATCATGAAAACAATTCACCTATATCAATTAAGTGTGCACTGAACGATTCATTGAAAGGAAACAAAAAGAATAGGAACTGCGTGTAACATGCATTATCCAGCTAATCCAGCTAAAAGAGCTAGCTAGTGTTTTCTTATGCGATAGCTACTCAGCGTAATAGTTCTTGCATCTATTTTCCTTCTTAGTGCACTTGTTTAACAAACCGGTCAAGCATGTCTTGTGACGCATTTAGTGCATGATTCATTGAACTCCATCCATATCCTCTTAGCTTACTGCTTAATTAGGTGAGCATGTCTTGGCCATGAGCCGAAAATTAAAACAACTCATGTTGAAGAAATTGAACCTTTATTGTTTACTTTTACGTATAGTTCTACTTCATTTCATATTTGTCTATCTAAATGATTGACAGATTCTTACTGAATCTTGAAATTCGCCTCATGAGAACTTTGCTGCTCAAATTTGAACTCCCATGTCTTGTAAAAAAAGAGTAGGATAATAATAGGAATGAAAAAAGACAGTCTTCATTTCCACTGTCCAGACTCTACCAGGTGTGGATTCTGTGCGGGACAAAGTCGAGAGAGAAGCCTCTTAAATCTTACTTTAAGGTTTGTGAGTCTGTTACTAACTAATTACTAGAGAATCAGAGATTCAGATTCAGAGGACAAGTCACCTCAAGAGGAAAATGAAGTTTTTGCTCTGAGGATCGGGAGACTAAACGGGTTAACTCGGTTCCTCTCGATTTTCTTTTTTTGAATATTTAAACTGCATTTCTATAGCATTTAATCATAGGATAATCTCATATTTTATGTTGATTCACATTTCTAAATTTATTTGATTGTTTTCACAAACAGTTTTATCGAATTCTCATTCTTTTCTTGTTTCCTCTTTGAAGGCATTTTAATAAGTTTATGATTCCCTTTTTTTTGTGTTTGCTCTCTGATTATTCTCTAATGGCTTTTGCCTCTTTTGTTGTTGTGATCATAGCTTTTGCTAAGTATATTAACAAGCTTTTGCTTAAGGGTTTAAAGTGGATTGGTTTCATAGCTTTTGCTAATGGTGCTGTGTTGAAGAAGTCTCAGATCGGTTCCAACTCAATAGAACTAGGTAGCAACTCATCTTACCATTCAGTAAATTCAAAAAAATTCAAAACCCATAGAGTCAGCTGCATGCAGTTAATCAGTTTCCTGATTTTGCTGCTCTCATGCATTGTTGCCAGCTTATTATCCTTAAATATCTAGGAAAATTTCTAAATATTATTGTTACCTTACTTATCGGATCAGAGTATATCCGCAATTATACAATAAGATTACATCTAGCCAATTATATTTTCGGAGCCTTAATATTGGTTATACTATAAGCCCTAATTTTCATCAACAGCCTTCTCACACATATCTTCTCTGTGAGAATTCTCCTTATTTATGTGTGGAAGTTTTTCATTAAGAGAACTACATAATGGAAGAAGTTAAATCTAGTCAAGCTGTGGATTTAGTTAACAAGTTCAAGCAAGCTACTCTATATTTGGGTGATATTAATGAAGTTGTTGTCATCAAAAACAATAACAAGGAAGAAGAAGAGAGGGATGAATGGGAAGCTTATGATATTGGCAAGATAATCATTGAAGGTCGAATGAGTTATGACATGGTTGAAAAAGGCATCACTTTCACCTGGCATTCCTCACACTGGAGAATTTTAAAATTGTAAAGATTGAACCAGATCTGATGATTTTCAAGTTCAATCAATGGGAGCTGCTTAATAAAGTAATTGATGAAAGGCCCTGGAGCATTAACAAACATCTTCTGGTTATACATGATTATATTCCAGGTATGGTTTACACTGAGAAGCATTGGGGTTTTCAGCTATTTTGGATTCAACTCATGGTACTTATTGCCAGAGCATATGAATGTCACTTCAGTTACCAAAATTGGCCAAGTCATTGGTGAAGTTATTGCTATAGAACCGAAAGATGCAATCCCTATTGGTGGTGTTCCTGTGAAAGTTTGTGTTAATGTTGATCTCTCATGCCACTAAGAAGGGGAGTGAAATGTTCCACCAATGCAAGTATTACTAAGTGGCAACAATACTTTTTTGAGCGTCAACCTCGAAGCATATGTACTGAGTGTTATATAATCAATCATTCAAAAGCTGCTTGTAAGGATGCTGCCATATTCTTGAAGAAAGCTCATGAGAAGCCTTATTTTGTGGAAAAGATTAACAACATTCGTTAAAATATATCTATAGTAGCTTCAAATAGTGATCATGTCTCAATTAAGACTGCTGCAGTGAAGACGAATCAGAAAAAGTTTATCAAATCGATTTTTTTATTCCCCCAAAAGATGGTGAAATCATCAACTTGGATTCTCTGCTCAAAGAAGAAGGGGTTTTACCTGAGGAAGATAGTATACTTGGTAAACGTCACAGAGTTGGCGAGGCTTCATCCCCTATTCTTCCATCGGCTGAGACTTCTTCTCAGAGCAACGTTATGATTCCAATCCCAGCCCCAAATAATGCTCAAATGATCACAACTGAAGATAGGCAACTGATGCAACCACTCAAGGGGGATCAGGTATCAAAATTATTCTATACTCTTTTTCTTCTTACAATAAATTTTCATTTAGGTATTTTGATTTTACGTAGTAGTCTTTTTTCAACACCTGCATTTAATGCCATTTTACAGAGTCTAACTAGAAATTTCAGTTTCATGCAAATTACACGTTAGTCATAAATACTTCATGCATATTCTCATTTAAGTTTTTTGTTAGAATTTTAATACTGTATTACATTGGTAGTTTTTACATCCTAACTATAATATGAAAGTCATTTCTTGGAATGTCCAAGGGCTCAACACCCCAGCTACCAGAGACCATCTCAGAGATATAATCAGGTCACAAGATCCTGACATTATTTTTCTTTGTGAAACAAAATTACATTAAGACAAGATGAAATTTTTTTTGGCTCCACTCAGGTTTCCTAATATGAAATTTCTTCAAACAGTTGGCCTTTCTGGTGGATTAGCTCTTATATGGAAAAATAGGTTTATCTATGATGTAGTTAGTTGTGAAAACAACATGATTCATGCAGCAGTTCAGTGTGATCCAAGTCAACCAGAATTGTTATTATCCTGCATGTATGGCTACTGTGATTACTCTAAGAAGAAAGCACAATGGGATTTCATCAAAGATATTGGACTCAATATCTCTCAACCTTGGGTACTTCTAGGTGATCTTAATTTTCATATTCTAGATACTTCTTCATCAGTTTCTTCTTCAGGAGATGGCCTTGTCAATTCTATAATTCAAGAAGTTGGTTTACAAGACTTGGGTTTTATAGGTAGGGAGCACACTTGGTCCAATAATAATATGGGAACTGGAAACAAAAGATCAAGGTTAGATATGGCTCTGGTAAATGGTTCTTGGAATTTACATTTTCAAGATTCCAAACTCCTTCATCTAAATCATCTAGGAAGTGATCATTGTCCCATAATGTTGGTAACTGATTATTCTCAGCCAAAACTTTGGAATCCTTTTAAGTTTTTTCAACCAGTTGTTGATGGTGGATTTTCGTTCAAGGTTGAGTTTGTAAAAAACCAGAAAAATCATGCGCTGACATCTTGTAAAAGATAAAGCCATTTATAAGTGTTGGATACTCCCTCACTTAATTCAAATTTCTTTGTATTTCGTACTCATTATCGGGTGTGGCATGATGACCGAGTGTTACTATTATAGAGTAACACGAACCTCCAAGCACTATAATGAATCATTATCAATGTGGCATGACGACCGAGTGTTACTCTTACGAGTAACACGAACCTCCAAGCACTATAATGAATCCATGTACGAAATACCCGTGACAGCCGATTCTCGGTGTGTTATACTAGCCCGAGCCCTCTCGGTGTGTTATACTAGCCCGATTGAGCCCTCTCGGTGTGTTATACTAGCCCGATTGAGCATCCTGACTTGACCGTATCGGTCTCCGGATATGATCGATCGCAAATCATCCAACTCCACAAGCATGATTGGATGACCACAGATCAATTCCATCACCCTAAGCATGGTATTGAATACCCACGGCCTTAGCTTGCCAGATATGATCTGATCGCAGTCATCCAACTCCACAAGCATGATTGGATGACCACAGATCAATTCCATCACCCTAAGCATGGTATGGAATACCCACGGCCTTAGCTTGCCAAATATGATTCGATCGCAATCCAACTCCACAAGCATGATTGGATGACCACGATCAATTCCATCACCCCTAAGCATGGTATGGAATACCCACGGCCTTATCTTGCCGATATGATCTCGATCGCAGTCATCCAACTCCACAAGCATGATTGGATGACCACAGATCAATTCCATCACCCTAAGCATGGTATGGAATACCCACGGCCTTAGCTTGCCGGATATGATTCGATCGCGTCATCCAACTCCACAAGCATGATTGGATGACCACGATCAATTCCATCACCCCCAAGCGTGTATGGAATACACACGGCCGACCCCGCATGGTCGACCATTGGCCTTCTGCTTTGCCAAGAAACCGTCCATACCAAGCATTATGGGCGGAAAAACCCTAAATTAGGGTTTGCGGCATATTACATGTGCCGCAAAACGGTCTCAACCATCCATCTTCGCAGGCATAGATGGAGGGTGTAGATGTAGACTCAAAGGGCCCAGAGCATGTCAACACGATCACCGTGTGACCGCCTACACACTTGACCAATCGGTCAAAGCCAACCATGGTTGGTTACAACAAATTCGTCCGCCCAAAAGAGCATGGTCGCGCGGCTTTGAAAGCCAAAATTAGGGTTTCAAGTCATCACGCGCGTCCATCTTCTCCTATGAATGGAGGGTCACAGATTGGATTAACCAAGGCCGGTCATACCAAAGCATGACCACCGTGGGCCCATCTACCTCCTCTTGTGGTCGGCCAAGGCATACCATGCCCGGCCAATCCAAAACGCCCGACCAAACTCACGCGGTTACATCTTCCAAATCCTAAATCGATCTCGACCGCTCAACTTCACCTAGGACGAATTGGGTGGCTTAGATCACGTTTCATGAGACAATAAGACATAGGCGTGAACATCAGCCTACCGTCTACACGCCAAACCAACCAGCCAAGACCGACCAAGCTAGGTCGTCTTGGAAAACGCGCCCAAAAAGGGTATGGCGCGCGGCTTCTTTGGTATCAAACTCTTATCGCAAAATCAATCTCGACCACTCCTCTTTGACGGTCAAATTGAGTGGCCCAGATCGCGCTTTCATGAGGGAACGGAATACAGGCGCCTACACCATCATGCCGTCAACACGCATGTATGGTCGGTCCTCTCCAAAATCCTTCCCATGCTTGGTTTCGACCAAGCTGAAGAGTGATGCTTGCGCACCTCTTTAAAAACCCTAATTTCATCAACCTGGGCCGCAGATGAGTGTCTCAAACATCATCTCATCCGTCCGACTTCACCAGCTTGGTTATACAACCCTGGTCAGGAGTTATTTGGTTAGTGAGGAGTCATTACCCATCACTTTACCACACCGTAATGCAAAGACTCCGCATAAAATACACACGATACTTCACAAGTATCGACTTTCTGAATAACGCAGTTATTCAATTCAGCATTACATGCTATCTTTCGTGGATCCACGATCCACATTCCAGACATCAATCATGTCACAAACTGGGGGATACATACTGGGGTATTGGTCCGGCGGTTTACAGCGTGCAGCGTGCAACGCGCCATCACAAGAACGTGTTAGGAAGTCATGGACGGTTAGAGATGAACAGAAAAGTGGGCAAGACTGGTCGTGGTGTTACCGACACACAACTCCACTACTCCATCATTCCACTACCTCCACTTCCCACGAGAAACGTGAATGAGGCTCAATGACTTGTATAAATAGGTTCTCCGCCCTCTTTCCAACAACACAACAAGGAATAACGGAGAACAACACAAGTTCGCACGACGTAAAAACCAAGTGTTAATACAAACCGTATTCAAACACTCGTGAGCCTGCTTGCATCAACCGTAAGCTTGCTCATCTTTCTGTTACAAGTCATAAGCAAGCCAACACCTTCACAATCTCAACACCTTCTTCGCTTCCTCCCTAAGATCAACCCCATCTCCTTCACTTTGTGACCGAAACAAGTCCGAACGGCCATTTCTTGGTTTAGGCCGGACTTGCACAGATTGATCTCTCGAATCTACAAGCACTCACCGCGCAAAGGCATTTGTTGAAGGTTTAGATTCATTCCTCATCCACACCCCAAATTACCAAATTCTCATAGAGTAGTTTTCACCCATCAACAATTGGCGACCACAAGGGGAGGTTGATCTATCGGTTGCAAAAAATTGAATTCTCAATTCTTCGGTTTTCTCTCCAATGCATCCTCATCAGAAACCACAAAGTGTTCGGATACCATGGGAAGTGTAGATAGAATGCTGGAGGATGTCTTGGCAAATCAAGCCGGTATCACCCCGAGGCAGAGCGAGACATTTCGCCTTTTTGAATGACATAACAACACAATTACAAGAAGGATCGGCAGCATCTACTCAAGCAAAGGCAAGAAATGCCGAATCCTTAGTCAGAGTCACACCTTTACCGGTGGAGAGGCAAAAGAGCGCGTAACCGCAGGTGACTCAGGAAAGATGAACAACATGGTCCAATCAACAATGAAGAACCGAGGCAACTCCACAGAGGAGAGGACTTGTCCGGAGTACTACAACGTCTACCGGATAAAGAAATGGAGCCTGGCAGCCTTACGGATCCCTCGCTGGAAGATTTACATCTCAAGACCCTTGTCGAAGCCGTGAAGAAACGCTTGAGGAAGGAGAGATCAATCAAGTAACACGTGAGTACGAGAGGATGGGAACGTTCAATTCGATCACTCACAGTTGATATTACAACACCTCCCATCACTGTGAGCCAGAGCCTGCAAGTCCCGGCATCTCATCATGTAACACCTCCGTAGTCACCGTAGCAACAACTTCCACTCCTTCATCGTGACGAGGAACCTGGAGGGGCGAGAGGAGGACCATCTCCCATTATTGCAGACTTGATGGAAAAGGTGAAGTTCTTGTCAAGACTCAAACGGATATGGCCGCAACTCCTGAAAGAGGTACTCACTTTTCTTAAGACATTAACCGATCGATTTCCACATGACCCGCAACAGCCCCTGGAGCCAACAAGGAATGAATTCAACGCACCGGAGAAGGTACTTCAATGGCACGGACCTACATGGACCCGATCAAAGAAGCGACATCGAGGCTCCTACATGAGCGGTCCCACATGGAGGCTCCTACACTGGGACCGATCCTCACAACGATCTTCCTCGAGTCAATAGTTTCACTGTCTTCAGCCGGTCCCGTCATGGAGGCTCCTACACTGGGGACTGATCCTCACAACGATCTTCCTCAAGTCAATAGTTTCACTATAAACCAGAGGCCGGTGGATCGGGAAGCGGTTTCTCTAGTGGAAAGTTTATGCAAACTTTCACATCTCTCGAAGAATCGGGCGCGGAGACGTTTTGCCGCTATCAACTGCAGGAAGGTCACGACCGTGACCTACATGTCACCGCACGCATCAAGGATTCAGAGTTCAAGACGACCCTTATCTACACAGATCGTCTTCATTACTCTCAAGATTCTCAGACATCCAAGGCTCTCCTGTGCAAGGTCGTACGGAAGCCTACCACAATGACGGACTTCGAGGGAAACCAAACCAAAGACATACGGGAGAAGCTCCGTGGAAAGAATCGCAAGTTCGTTGCATCCCACTCCCCATGTGGGCGTCAATTCAGAAGAAGACCGACTTGCATCATTGAGGGCTAGTACCCACGATGCATCTTTGCCGACGAAGCATTCTTCTCCATACCGTGAAGCCACAACCCACGTTCACACGAGGAGGGAACGAACTTTTATGGCGAGTCGTGACCAGAAAGGAAAACGGTATACCGGCACTGCCATTATCAGCAGAGGAGACTGTTACCCAGTCTCTCCACCTAATGGAATGCTACAACAGCAACGAACCACAAGAGCAAGTGCTAGATGCTCCACAACAACTGCAAGATGGCACCAACTCTACAACTGATGAAATTGAAATCGTTGAGGAATCTCCTAGGCCTATCTCCATCAGCTCAACCTTGTGTACGGATAAACGCACGAAGCTCGTGCAACTTCTCAAAGAGTACCAGGACATATTTGCTTGGAGATATGAAGAAATGCCGAAGAAAATTGGTCACCCATCATATACATGTCATACCCGTATCCAAGTCGGTTAAACAGCTTGTAGTTCATACATGAGGAAAATGGATAGATCAAAATGCATAGACTTCGTAGACTTGAACAAAGCCGCTCCAAAACGATCCTCCTCTCGCCTAACATCGACATGTTAATAGATACAACCAGCGGACACGGCATGTTCTCCTCCATGGATGGATGTAGCGGCTACAAACAGATAAGGATGTACGAGCATGATGCAAGTAAGATATCTTTTCGAACTCCTCTCGGAAATTTTTATTATACCATGCTGCCATTTGGTTTAAAGAGTGCCGGTTCAACGTATAACCGCTCTATGACGGTAATCTTCCACCGGAGCCGATACCTCAAGGGAGCAGCCTCAAGAAGATAACGATGTCCAACCGTCATATCGAGAGAGATCCGGCGAGTTACTCTATCGACATGGGTCGAACAAGATCCGGTGAGTCACTTTATCGACAAAGCAGTACATGTCTATCACGCTATATT
This sequence comes from Papaver armeniacum, assembly GCA_023531295.1. Classification (NCBI taxonomy): domain Eukaryota; kingdom Viridiplantae; phylum Streptophyta; class Magnoliopsida; order Ranunculales; family Papaveraceae; genus Papaver; species Papaver armeniacum. The sequence goes on along the minus strand of JAJJWW010001452.1, from coordinate 256,156 downwards.
GAGAATCCGCGCTTTTGGTCATCCTCTGAGCCGTTGAACGCTCATCTACAACAACATATGCCCTTATAGAAAGAACCAGCCTCGCCGAAGAGCCTCATAATGTTTGTAGGGGCATATATCTCACCAACAAAGCGATACAACATTCAGCCTTCTTCGTAAGCGGCCCTTGAAGCAAAGAAAGAGGAAAACCACCAAGATACAACATCATGCGCGTCCATCAACTCCAACTCCAAACCACGTGCACGAATCCCACAATGATGAAACAACGTCCAAGGTATTCCATACCAGGCTCGACAAAACCACTACGAACAAACCATGTAAACCACGCTTGGGGATCGAGGCTCAAGCATGAAGTTCCTTCACCGTCACCAAGGACTTCTTCAACATGAGAAAGATGGTCACCAAGAATCATGGATTCGCAAGGGTAATCGAATCAAGAGGAAGCCACTTCAACGCTCCCTCCAAAGCAGGCCGCTTCAATGGTCTATTCAAGAGCCGCCGCAACGCTCTCTCCGAGACCCACGTTCGCCTCGTAATCCTTCTTCAACACTCTCTCCAGACCCACCTCAACGGTCGCATCGTAAACCACTTTAACATCCTCTCGAGACGTTTCAACACTCAAGCCGCATCAATAATCTACGCTCCTAAGTCAAGTTATCTTTGATGTACTTATTGCTCAACATACGTCTCATCCATCCTTCATGAGGACCCAGCGAGCATGAAAACCCTAAAAGTCGATAGGAGGAAGGTTATCCCGTGGAACGGATATTTTCATAGTTGAAAGGGCGCGGTGAACAATTCATCATCAATGTTCTGCATATCTTTGAAGCTATCAACACTTCCTGACTTGGCACCAGCATTATCTCCATAAGACATCTCAACAGGGATTCTTTCTACCGCAATGAAATAAAAGACAGGAGTTAGAACTTGTATGAAAGCATATGAGAAGTGTCGCCACACACGGCAAGACACAACTCACACAATGGCCAGTCCAAACATCATTCAAGTCCTGTCGATCAAGCTTCGTACAATAAGCCTCAAGTCCGGTATTGCTCAAGTCAAAAGGCCGGTATTGCTCAAGTCGCAAAGGCTGGTGTTAATCACGACATAAGGCTGGTATAATAGGCGCACATACAGCAGGGCTTTCTTTATTCCAAGCACATGGCTGACATTTGAAGCATGTACACAAAAGAGACCCACTTTCAACCGGCGTACACAACAAGCCCACGTTCGATCAAGCAGCGCAGAACCCCACGAACGAAGCAAAGCGCAATGATTTGCCGCCGATTAGGCACATCCCCACGATTGAACGAAGCAGCGCAATAGCCCTCGACCGAAGCAAGTCATAGCAAGGTCGATCAAGGTGCAAGACCGACATCATGCTAGGGGAACACTTTTCTCGGACGTCTCTTGAACGTGACATGCTCGAAGGACAGACGACCCGTCTCTCCCGGTAACATCTAACATTGTCTCATAAGTTTTATCTTTAATCGTCACCATCTCATGCCTACCACACAATAGTGTAACCATTGTGTGCTAGGGGGACTTAATGTTGATGGTGGATTTTCGTTCAAGGTTGAGTTTGTAAAAACCGTAAAAATCATGCGCCGACATCTTGTAAAAGATAAAGCCATTTATAAGTGTTGGATACTCCCTCACTTAATTCACCTTGTATTTCGTACTCATTATCGGTGTGGCATGATGACCGAGTGTTACTCTTATAGAGTAACACGAACCTCCAAGCACTATAATGAATCATTATCACGTGGCATGACGACTGAGTGTTACTCTTACAGAAGTAACACGAACCTCCAAGCACTATAATGAATCCATGTACGAAATACCCGCACAGCCGATTCTGTGTTTATACTAGCCCGAGCCCTCTCGGTGTGTTATACTAGCCCGATTGAGCCCTCTCGGTGTGTTATACTAGCCCGATTGAGCATCCGGACTTGATCAGACAGCCTCCTGGATATGATTCGATCGCAGCCATCCAACTCCACAAGCATGATTGGATGACCACAGATCAATTCCATCACCCTAAGCATGGTATGGAATACCCACGGCCTTAGCTTGCCAAATATGATTCGATCGCAGTCATCCAACTCCACAAGCATGATTGATGACCACGTATCAATTCCATCACCCCTAAGCATGGTATGGAATACCCACGGCCTTAGCTTGCCAGATATGATTCGATCGCAGCCATCCAACTCCACAAGCATGATTGGATGACCACAGATCAATTCCATCACCCTAAGCATGGTATGGAATACCCACGGCCTTAGCTTGCCAAATATGATTCGATCGCAAAGCATCCAACTCCACAAGCATGATTGGATGACCACAGATCAATTCCATCACCCCAAGCAGTATGGAATACACACGGCCGACCCCGCATGGTCGACCATTGGCCTTTGCTTGCCAAGAAACCGTCCATACCAAGCATTATGGGCGGAAAACCCTAAATTAGGTTTGCGGCATATTACATGTGCCGCAAAAACGGTCTCAACCATCCATCTTCGCAGGCATAGATGGAGGGTGTAGATGTAGACTCAAAGGGCCCAGAGCATGTCAACACGATCACCGTGTGACCGCCACACACTTGACCAATCGGTCAAAGCCAACCATGGTTGGTTACAACAAATTGGCCCGCCCAAAAGAGCATGGTCGCGCGGCTTTGAAAGCCAAAATTAGGTTTCAAGTCATCACGCGCGTCCATCTTCTCCGGACGAATGGAGGGTCACAGATTGATTAACCAAGGCCGGTCATACCAGCATGACCACCGTGGGCCCATCTACCTCCTCTTGTGGTCGGCCAAGGCATACCATGCCCGGCTAATCCAAAACGCCCGACCAAACTCACGCGGTTACATCTTCCAAATCCTAAACTGATCTCGACCGCTCAACTTCACCGGACGAATTGGGTGGCTTAGATCACGTTTCATGAGACGGTAAGACATAGGCGTGAACATCACCACCGTCTACACGCCAAACCAACCGCCAAGACCGACCAAGCTAGGTCGTCTTGGAAAACGCGCCGGAAAAGGGTATGGCGCGCGGCTTCTTGCGGTATCAAACTCTTATCGCAAAATCAATCTCGACCACTCCTCTTTGACGGTCAAATTGAGTGGCCCAGATCGCGCTTTCATGAGGGAACGGAATACAGGCGCCTACACCATCATGCCGTCAACACGCATGTATGGTCGGTCCTCTCCAAAATCCTTCCCATGCTTGGTTTCGACCAAGCTGAAGAGTGATGCTTGTGCACCTCTTTAAAAACCCTAATTTCATCAACGGTCGCAGATGAGTGTCTCAAACATCATCTCATCCGTCCGACTTCACCAGCTTGGTTATACAACCCTGGTCAGAGTTATTTGGTTAGTCGGAGTCATTACCCATCACTTTACCACACCGTAATGCAGACTCGCATGAAATACACACGATACTTCACAAGTATCGACTTTCCGAATAACGCAGTTTATTCAATTCAAAGATTACATGCTATCTTTCGTGGATCCACGGTCCACATTCCGTACATCAATCATGTCACAAACGGGGATACATACTGGGGTATTGGTCTGGCGGTTTACAGCGTGCAAGCGTGCAACACGCCATCACAAGAACGTGTTAGGAAGTCATGGACGGTTAGAGATGAACAGAAAAGTGGGCAAGACTGGTCGTGTGTTACCGACACACAACTCCACTACTCCATCATTCCACTACCTCCACTTCCCACGAGAAACGTGAATGAGGCTCAATGACTTGTATAAATAGGTTCTCCGCCCTCTTTTCCAACAACACAACAAGGAATAACGGAGAACGACACAAGTTCAGACGACAGAAACCAAGTGTTAATACAAACCGTATTCAAACACTCAGAGCCTGCCATGCATCAACCGTAAGCTTGCTCATCTTTCTCATTACAAGTCATAAGCAAGCCAACACCTTCACAATCTCAACACCTTCTTCGCTTCCCTCCCTAAGATCAACCCCATCTCCTTCATTTTGTGACCGAAACAAGTCTGGAACGGCCATTTCTTGGTTTAGGCCGGACTTGCACAGATTGATCTCTCGAATCTACAAGCACTCACCGCGCAGTGCATTTGTTGAAGGTTTAGACTCATTCCTCATCCACACCCCAAATTACCAAATTCTGCAGGAGTAGTTTTCACCCATCAACACCAGTATATAAACTCATTAAAAGACTTCAGTTTACTAGGATTACTTTATCAAAATGGAACAAAACTCACTTTGGAAACATTGATCAGAATGTTGATAATCTTCAACATCAATTATCTGAAATACAAGCTCTAGCTTTTTATCCAGATAATACTTCAAGGGCTATTGAGGTGAGTAGAGAGTTAGATAAGTGGCACAGAATTCAACATGAGTTTCACAAGCAAAAGTCCAGGGATAACTTTGTTAAAGACATGGATTATAATACCAAGTATTTCCATACTTTAACAAATAGGAAGAGAGCTAGAAATAATATTGATTCTTTAAAGGCAGAAGATGGTACTTGGATACAATCCAGAGAAGATATATCAGCTTTGCTAACTGAGCATTTTAAAAAACATAAGTACTTCTCAAAATTCTACTATTGAAGAACAACATCATATTCATATTCCTACTCTGATCACAGAAGAAGATAACAGGTTATTACTTCTCATACCTTCATCTGATGAAGAAATACATAAAACTTTCAAAAGTATGGAGAGCTAGTCTGCACCAGGACCTGAGGGATTTCAAGCTGGTTTCTACAAGTCACAGTGGAGCATAGTTGGTAATGATGTTTGTGAAATGGTTAAGAATTTTTTTGCAACAAAGTTCTTACCCACACAGCTCAACAAAACTTACATATCTTTAATTCCAAAAAAGAACAAACCTTGTTCTCCTTCTGATTTCAGATCTATAGGGCTTTGTAACACCTCTTATAAAATCATTTCTAAGATCCTAGTCTCTAGAATGAAGCCCTCTAATGGAAAGAATTATCTCCCCTTATCAGGAAGCATATGTTTCAGGCAGACTTATAAATGATAATACCATTATAGCTCATGAATTGATTCACTCAATGAAAAGAAAAGAAGGTGAAGGTGGATGGATAGCTTTAAAGCTTGACATGTCAAAAGCTTTAGACAGATTGGAATGGCCTTTTCTACTTAAAGTTCTTCAAAGTTTTGGATTCTGTGAAGATTGGTTTCAACTAATCAAGCAATGTATCAGTACTATTTCCCCATCTGTCATACTTAATGGTTCACCATGTGAGGAATTTTCACCTACAACAGAATTAGACAGGGAGATCCTCTTTCTCCTTGTCTCTTCATTATTGCAATGAAATGGTTTTCTCTAGAACTCTCTTAGAAGCTCATAGTTCAAAAGCCATCAAAGGAATTTCAGTAGCAAGAGAAGCACCACCTATTAATCATCTTCTTTTTGCAGATGATCGTCTCATTTTTACTCAATCTAATTTAACCAGTGTGAATAATCTTCTTCAAGTATTAAAGGATTTTAGTTCACAGTTTGGTCAGGTCATTAATTTTGACAAGTCTTCTATTTTCTATAGTAACAATATGAATCCATCTGTTTGTAACACTCTCAGTAACATTTTGGGAGTTCAATGTATGGAGAAAAATGAGAAATATCTAGGATCTCCTTTGCTTATTGGTAAATCCAAGGTTAAAGCTTTTGAAGACATTCAGCTTTCTTTTGAGAGACGACTTGGTAATTGGCAAGGAATTAATCTTCACCAAGTTGGTAGAACTACAATGGTTAAAGCTGTGTTTAATGCTATTCCCATGTATCAGATGAGTACTTTCAAGATACCTAAGACACTTATCAAGAAGTTAGATTCACTGCAAAGGAAATTCTGGTGGGGTTACAAGTCTAATAGAGGGTTAAACTTAATTGCTTGGCAAAGCATGAGCTTATATAAAGATTTAGGGGGTTTGGATTTCAGGGATCTGGTGATGTTAAACCATGCACTTCTCACAAAAATTGCATGGAGAATATGTCAAAATTCTGATCATTTGTTAACTAAAATTCTCAAAGCAAAGTATTTCAAGAAAGAAGAGTTCATACATATTGAAGGAGAAAGAAGTAATTCTTCTTGGACTAGGAAGGGGATTGAACTTGGTATTTCCATACTTCAACAAAACTATAGCATGGAAGTTAACAATGGCAAGGGAACTAAAATATGGATAGATAGATGGATCATTGGTATTGATATAAAAGTTGAGCCACTTCATCCATCAAATCTTCAATATGTGTTTGTTAGTGAATTGATATTACCCGAGTCTAATAGCTGGAATATTCCTCTTCTCAACATTCTTTTCAATTCAGATATAGTGGATAGAATCAAAAATATGCAGCTCTCTCAGGATGAAAAAAATAGAGTTAGATGGAATACTTCAAAAGATGGCATTTTTTCTGTCAAGACTGCCTACAGTAAACTTACAGAAACTAGAGTTCAAAATCAAGCTGCCTTAAATGACATTCCAACATCAGTCTGGAAAGATCTATGGAAAATGAAGTTACCCCATCGTGTTAAACTCTTTATATGGAAATGCTTGAAGAATATAGTACCTACAAGGGTTAGATTATCTCAGGCAATGCAAGATATCGAAACCCATTGTGAGGTTTGCAAGCTAGAGAATGAAACTCTTTTTCACATTCTTATTAGTTGTTCTCGTGCTAAGGCAGTGTGGCGTGCTCTCAATATCAATATTGATCAAATCATTACTCACTGTCAGACTGTCAAGGAATGGATTATATCTTGGTTTCAGGATGTTCAGAATGCAGGAGGAGATGATATTAACAATTGGAGAAGCTTGTTAATGGTTGGGAGTTGGATAATATGAAAGGAAAGATGTGACTGTGTTTTTCAGGATAAAACACTCAATCCTGTGAACACTGTCTCAAGGATTCAATATCAACTGATTAGTTACAATGTCTCCACTCTGGACAGTCCTAATGATAATTTAATTGTTGTCTCTATGTCTCCTGAACTGATTCCTAGAAATTCTATATGTCTACTGGATATCTTGGATGAAGCACATGTCTTTAAATTCTTTATAGACACATCCTTTGATCAAAATACTAATGAGTGTGGTTCTGGCATTGTCATGTATAATACTGCAGGTGCACGTGTTGGGTTCAAAGGATCTCATGCAGCTGAAATAATTGATGCAGAAGCAGGAGAATGTAGAGCTGTTATTGAAGGGATGAAATGGGCAAAGGCAATGGAACTAAACAGAATTCATCTAGTAGATGATGCTTGAGACTGTCGTAAACTCGATCACTAATGGCACTCTTTCTGTCAGATGGGAGAATAGGAAGATCATTCAAGAGATTAAACTTTTGCTTACAACTTTTAATTTTTTTAAGATTTCTCATGTCAGTAGGACTATAAATTCTATAGTTGATTCCATTTCGAAAGTAGTTAGAAGAGATAAACTTCTCACTAAAGAATTCAGTCATGATGTTATACATCTTGAAACTTTGTTATCCAGGCTTTTAGTTCCTGGTATTTCTTAATAAATACATCCTCATTTTTATCTAAAAAAAAAAAAATTACTAACTAATTACTAATTTTTCCCGGTTCTTTGGGGAGATATTGGATAGAACTTTCTTGTAATGTTTAATGTGTTGTCTTGATCTAGCTCTCATAGCAGGACACAAGTAACAAATATTGCAAGCAGACGGGCACTTTACCGTCTCGATATTACTCCCATTTTTTACACCACCACAATCCTTTCACTTCGAAACACAAATTATTTACACCAATCAATCTAGAGACAAGAATGTATAAGAAAACTTACTGTATTTCTTGTTATTCAAAGTGAAATAACGATGGCTATAAATAGCCTTACAAACGCAATAAAATATGATCAAAACAACCACGTCTAACTAGTGGTGTTACTGGCAACAAGGAATGAATCAAAACATAACCGATTGTCCTGAACAATAGGACATTACACTAAACACTCGACTAACACTACTTTATTGGACTGAATAATTCAACATATCCTCCCTTAAACTGAACATTGGAGTTTAGTTTAGAATTGATGCAGAACAAATTCCAAGCAAACCTCTAATCCTTACAAAAACATTCAACTTTAATGGCTTTGTCATGATATCAAGCAACTTGATCTTGACGGGACAATAAAATAGCTTAACAACTCCTTTAGTAAGATCACGAAGAAAGTGAAATCTGACATCAATGTGTTTGCTACGACCATGTAAAACTGGATTCCTAGAGAGTGCAATACTGGAACTATTATCACAGAGTATGATTGTGCACTCACCATTTTGTGACTATTGTAGATATTCTAGAATCCTTCGCAACAGTTGCTCGAGTTGCAGTTGAAGCTGCTGCGACAAATTCTGCCTCAGTTGTCGACAAAGTAACAATTGCTTGCTTCTTTGATAGCCAAGACACAGTACCAGAACCCAGCTGAAACACATATCCTGATGTACTCATGCGATCATCTAAGTCACCATTGATAGACACATTTTTGTGTCTAAATTGTCTCGATTCTTTATATTGATAGTGCTCATTTTTGTACTTATTATGGTGTTTTATGTCTTTGTAGGAATTTTTGGAGAAATAAACATGTGTGGAAAAATTTGCTCGAAAAGTGATATTTACGCTCATGGGAGAAAATCACTAAAGGCACTCCTCATTTGGATAAGGGGTACCTCAATTACTAAGGGGCACTCGCTTGTTATTTACACCCCAGGACACCCCAAGTGTTAAAGGCACCCAAGAAGAAGATAAGGGGCATCATCTTCTACATTTGAATTTTGCTTTTGGCGGAATTCATGGCAAGAACGAAGCAAATTTGGAGTTGGATTTTTCGGCAGATTGGGAGAGATTTAACTGCGTATTTCTTTCGGGTTGGACCTGTTATGGACTAACAGAGTTACTATGGGTGTTGGGTTAGAGTAAATAAGGCCCGATTATTGGTTTGGAGTGAGCAGTGGTCGGCAATATTATTGGTATTTTTGTTGCATATATGGAAGTCTGTGTGAGTCTTGGGAAAGTTTTAATTGATATGGGATTTGATTCTATATATTGAAATAGTTTCCATCAAATCAGAGACCCAGAAGAATGCGTGCAGAGAAGGTTAAGAGAAATAAACACGGGACTTGCCGTGGAAGAAAAGGGAAAGAGAGGAGAATAAGAAGCCGAGTTATTTGGGTCTGATGTATATATAAAGAGGTTGGGGAAGTCATCGGAGGGTATCGAGACTTTGGGGTACCAACAGAGGCATAGAAGAGGAGAAAATCAAGTTGCAGGAATTGTTTCTTCTGCTGGTGTAGAAGAAGAAAACGAAGAACATTAGACAGCCCAAAGCAGTCTTTTATTTTACAGCATATTAGTTCTATCGTTTCCTTTAACAGTTCCTATTACAACAGGTCTCTGTAACAGTCTGTTTGTAACGCCACTGCAGCGTTGCAAACTGTCTGCTTTATTAGTTTTCTCTTGTTTTCACCTATTTGAGCTATGAACAACTATTTTGAGCACGTGAATAATATGAGGAGCTAAACCCCAACACTGGGATGATGGAGGAAGCCATATTTCATGCGTGTGGTAATTATATTTAATTCTTTCATGAATTTTTGCATGGATTGTTAATTGTTTTATGGTTTTTATTGAATAGTTGTGATTTCAATTGATGGGTTATACTTAGGTTAAGTCTTTTTGATATCCCATGCTTTAGATATACATTCATTGCTTTTCAAAAATCTACCTTGGCAAAGAAACAGAGTACATATTTTATTTGAGCTATAATTATTTGGAATAAATATATGAATCACATGAATGATTTTATGGTGGAATCCCGAGTCTCAGTATCTCTCGAAATTGTGACAAACCTTGTATATATATTTTCTTTGTTTTTAGTATTTCCTTAAATCAAACCTTTACAAGCCCGAGTTGAACGAACTTTTACTACCACTTTACAAACAACTTAAAAACCAGGGTACATTATTTATATGTCCCTACTTTTGACACCCAATAAATATATCCTTATACAACAATAAATATGTCCCTACTTTTTAATAACCTTATCCATTTAAAATTAGATTACCTTAATACCCTCACCTATATAATATTTTTCTTTATTTCAAAATGGAACAAATTTCTTCATCTACCACTTCATCTACCACTTCATCACCACCACTAGCACCACCACCACCAACATTCAACTACCATTCCACCACCACCGTTCAACGACCACCACCTACCAACTACCACCACCACTCCTTCACCACCACCATTACACCACCAACAATCCTCCACCACCACTAGTCCGTCGCCGCCGTCACCACCACTTGTCCGTCGTCACCGCCGCCACCACCACCACTGGTTCAAATATTTTTGGATCAACAACAGTAGTTGATCCAAAAAAAAAAAAATAGAACCAGCAGTAGAAGTTGATCCAATTTAGTGGATCAACAACGGTAGTTGATCCAAAAAATAAAAGGATCAACAGTAGAAGTTGATTGGATCAACAATGAAGTTGATCCATGTAAATGGAGTGAACTTGGCGTGAGTCGAACACGCATCATCTGACATGGAGTCAGTCATGCTACCATTGCACCACAAGTTCAACATTGGAAGAAAATTAAATGATTCGAACTACAAGCATGATTTAAACTACAATCATGATTTAAACTACAAGCATGATTATACTTATCCAAGGAAATAATGTCACAATGGGATTTGAAAGGATCAACAATAGTAGTTGATCCCATAAAAAATTGGGTCAACAACAGGAGTTGATCCCATAAATGGATCAACAACCGTAGTTGATCCCATAAAAAATTGGGTCAACAATAGCAGTTGATCCCATAAATTGGATCAACAACAGTAGTTGATCCCGTAAAAACTGAAGTAAACAGGTTTAATCAAAGGAAAATTGCTGGAATACCATCAACAAATGCAACCAAAATGAATGTGCAGGTCTCTTATTGCTTGAACAACGCTGGAGTCAATATATGTAACAGCTGCAACAATAAATACAAAATGTAAGTGTCATCTAAAATCGTAACTAGCAATAAAAATTCAAGTGCATGCACATCGTACTTATGTGCCGTCTATACTACCCATAATAACAAATGAGAAATCAACCAAACATAAAATGCTCACTACTATACATAATACCTAAAATGCCAATACACCACCACCAACGTTGTTACTGATTTTTTATAAGTATCAGCTGTGAGTGCAAAGCTTCCAGCACCAAACTCATAACCCCATCCACTATACCAAGGATGCCCATTGGTAATAGCATGAAACAGACTATACTCCATACCGTACTTTCTTGAGGCATCTATTACACTGATCTTCCTGTTTCAATGAGAGATAATGTATAAATAAAAAAGAAAGAAGTGGGATAAGATTCTACACTACTGTTCAAGTTGAATACTAAGCATTTGCTTAATCCTGAATATTGATATACAATCTTAACGTAGATTTCAGTAACACCACTCTTAACATCAACACTAACAAATACTATTGTGAAAGCACACAAAGTGAAAAATTCCTAACCTGAATCTGAGTGTTGTACATAATCGGTCCCAAAATCCACCCTACCAAGTCCACTGCCACCACTACCAAGTCCACCAATTCCATCGCCAACACAGAAGCATCTCCTTCTCCAAACCTAATCCTCCAATTCCACCAGCACCACCTCCAACTTTGTCACCACCAACAACGCATCCAACTCCAAATATTCCTCACAAATCAACAATATTAGTACCTCTAACACCTGCAATTGCATTTACAGCAAAAACAAATGAAATCAAATTTCAACAATCTCTATATAATTTTAAATCTAAGCATGATTTTATGAATTTAGACCTAAATTTGTAGATCTGAATCTCAAAGAAATCGAATTACCAGAAATCGAATCCTAGGATGATATTTACTATTTAAAATTAATCTTCAAAATCCTGATTTAGTTGGCGACGTCGAAGGTGGTGATAGTTGCAGGTTCGGTGACGATGAAGATGGTGGTGGTGGGATTGGTTTGGTTTGATTTTGAATCACACATCTCTCTCAATTTCAAATCTTATCATTCTCAAATCTAATTGGTTCCTGAAGCTGTTATAAAGATGGGGACGGTGACTAAAGAGGTGGTGGTGGTGGTTATGGTACTGGTGGTGTTGGTTGTGGTGGCGACGGAGATTGTTTTGGTGGTGACGGAGATTGAGATGCTGTGGTTCGTGTTTTTATCAGAATGGAAGAAGTTGAAGTATATATCACATAAAGGTTAAAAATGGAAACTAGAGAAAATATGATTTTAAATAAATTTTCAATTATGCCATCAGGGACATTTGTAAAGTCTGTTAGGGATATTTGTGAAAGCCCATCAGAAGGAGGGACAACTATTCAATTTCCACTAAAAAACACATCAATTTTTGGCGTCGCCGACGCGGACTTGTATTTAGATTTGTTTTAGGTTTATTTTTATTATTTTTTGTCCTCTTTTACGCCTTTGGTATTTTTTTTGTTTCTTTTCAGATTTGGAGCGAAGCTACAAGGATAGAAAAAGTGTTATAAAAGGAAAGCATCGCCAAAGAAGGAAAGAAAAGAGGAGTCCAAGGAGTGAAGAAGATTTTGTATATAGTTGTTTTATTTATTTTTATTTTTGGAAACTGTATTAGGGTTTGCTTTGTTGTAATTTTTCTTTTATTTTTGGACTTTTTGGACTTTATTTTTGGACTTGGACATTATTTTTAAAACCCTAAGGAAGGGTTAAAAATTAAATATAAACTGTTTGCAGGGAAGGACGACAGTTACGATACTGTCTCGGCCCCTCGGGTTCGTACACTGACCCGACCGCTTGACTTCAACGGTTCATCGCCTGTCCGGGTACGGAGGTAAGACTCTATCCACCCACGAATCCCCTCGTCAGTGGGTTTTATTTTGTGTGACAACTCACACCCCCTCGCAATAGAATGTCGAGCTGGTATTACAATAGCCAATACAACGAATATCCGACTGAGTTTCAAAATGGACGTTACTACTTTGACCATAATGTGAATAATGGTTGGGAACATCAGCCTTTTGAAGGTTATGGTCCATACCATGGTGAGCCCAATTACTATCCATATGCCCACCGGTCATACGAGCAAAATTCTTCTCTACTAGAGTCCGCACGTAAGTTAGCTGAGTCATCACAAAAGTTACTTGAGTCGACACGTAGTTCAGATGAGATGAATAACTTAGTTATGGAAGAAAGCAATGCAATGTGTGAACATTCTTTCCTAGATAAAATCAGGAAGTCATGTGAGTCGACTCAGAAAATGTTGTTAGAGGCCCAGGAAAGAACTGCTCAAGATAGTCTTAATTTCCAATATAGTGTTTCCAATAGTACCTTGGAAAATGAGGATAGTTATTTGCATAATCAAGATGACGACGATAAAATTGGTAACACTACTTTTTTAGATGAGGTTCAACCATTTTCATGCTATTATGATGATTATGATGAGGATAATGTTGATGAAGAATTTGAAATAAGTAGGCATAGTGATCAGGAATTTGTTACTCCAATTGAGCTTTACACTGATAATATTTCTACTTCAAATTCAAATAATTTTAATAATTATTCACTTATTCAAAAGGACGAGGATTTGACTAGAGATACCACCGTTTTAGACGATGTAGTATTTCCTTATGATTACGAAGCCGATGATAATTTTGAGGAACGAGTTTATTCGAGAACATTGTTTTAGAGTCTAACGATTTAGAAACATTAGTCTTAGACAAAGAAGATGAACTCGTAGAGCTTTCAAATATGATGAGTGAGGCTGCACCTTCCGATTATAACTTAGAAAAAGCAATTGACCATTTTCAGGATTCCGATGATCTAGAAATTAGGAAATTGTAGATAGTCTATCTAGAGACAACCAAAACTCTAAGTTTGGGGGTGATTATCATTCTCCTCGTGCTTTACCTTTAGCTCTTGTAGAGATCCTCACTTGGGACTTGATATATGTGCCTCAACCATTGTGCCGTATTTCCTTCATACTAGTTCTCCAGAACCTAATAATGTCCAGGAAGAATTTCAGTTGTTAGAAACCCATCCTCTGGTTGATGTGGTTTACCCAGGCTATGATACCAAGATAGATTTTGTTTTCCCACCAAATATATTTCAACCAATTGTGGGAACGTATAAGTTTCAGATGTGTCAATTATTAAGTTTTGAGACTGAGCCTAAGTACTTTAGGAAATTAGTATTGACACATTTTCTTATGATTGACCGCCAGTTTCATCGTGGTCAATTGTGTGAGTCAAAACTGTTTGACTTTAAGGATCCACAATTATTCAGGTTATTATTATGTTCTTCTAAGTTCTTATTTGAGTTTTTACAGACTTTACAACCTGAACCGGATCTTAGCTTTGAGGAATTCCAGCACATGAAAATATTTTATCTCGACCCAGTTATAGAGCCTGAACCTGAACCACAACTATATGTAGTTGTCTTAAATAGGAAACTAGACAAGGGTGTGCATAATTTGTTAATTTTCTTGGCAGGTTGCAGATTCCTTTTACTTGTGATAGCTCTATTTGGTTTTGATGACCTACAGATATTTCGGCTATTACTTTATGATTGTATGAGGTAACTAATCTTTTCTTAGTCTGGCTGAAGACTTTAAACTTAGCACTTCTTGGGAGGTAACCCAATATTCATGCGACACGGTAATATCTTTCCTTATCTCTTTTGCTTCAAATGGTAACAGTTTCTCCTTGTTCATGCTTTTAATTTTATCTTTAAAACATTGAGGACAATGTTAGATTTAAGTTTGGGGATATGGGAGAAACTTTTTAGTTGTGATAAATAAACTCCAGAGCCTAGAAATTTATGCGTATTAAGGACGGCACTAACCAATCTAAGTGGATGGAAGCATCTTGGTTATAGGAGTTGAGGAACCAATCTGATTAGATGGAAACATCTAAAGAGTCTATTCATAAAAGCACAGAGCTCAGGTGTTAGAATTAAAGAAAAACATGGTAGTTTCGCCATATCTCGTTGAATCCTTTTCACTTCTATTTTTATTTTGTTTTCTTTAAAATATGTTTCTCTAAGTGATTAGGTGGGGCTCACGATTCAAGTTGTTACCACTGCTAGGGTGAAATAGAGTGATTGAGATACCAAAAAAAAAAAAAAAAAAGTTGAAAAAAAAAGAGAGAAATTTTGAGACCAGACCAACCAGAATAAATTCAATAAAGTCGACACTGGAACCCTTGTATATGCGCCAGTTGTGTTGACCTAGAGTTAGGATTATCGACCACTGGTTCCCTTGTATATGCCAGTGTGTTGATATTAGTCCAGACCCGTATCTCAGTTCCTTAGGATAGGTTCATTTTGGCAGTGGCCTTCAGACAGATATGAGAAACACCGTTCACTTAAGTTAACATCAAAACCATCTACGTTTTTCTATACATCCATCTTCTTAATCTATCCATGTGATTGGTGGACTCCGGTTATGATGTCCAGAAACTATCTGAGTAGAGCTCTGTCTTATATATGAATTTTAGTATGCTTGAGTGCAAACTCGTGTACATCAATTGGAATTTCGCATCGGGGTACTTCCCCGTAGTCAATAAGTATGCCAACCAAGGAGATTCTTTAGTGCCTTCCAGGTTACTGCGTAGATAGCTAGGGTGCAGGTAAAGGTTTTGTGGGTACACCTCTGGTAAACCCTCCGAGACTAACTCGGCCACTAAGGCCACCTAGGGGTTTAAAGGATTATTGCATACGCTAAATGCAATCGACGATGCCTGCGACAAAGTGAGTTAGGATTTTGTTTTATTTTATTTTTGCTCGAGGACTAGCAAATAATAAGTTTGGGGGTATTTGATAGACACATTTTTGTGTCTAAATTGTCTCGATTCTTTATATTGATAGTGCACATTTTTGTACTTATTATGGTGTTTTATGTCTTTGTAGGTATTTTTGGAGAAATAAACATGTGTGGAAAAATTTGCTCGAAAAGTGGTATTTGCGCTCATGGGAGAAAATCACTAAAGGCACTCCTCATTTGGATAAGGGGTACCTCAATTACTAAGGGACACTCGCTTGTTATTTACACCCCATGACACCCCAAGTGTTAAAGGCACCCAGCAGCAAGATAAGGGGCATCATCTTCTACATTTGAATTTTGCTTTTTTGGCGGGAATTCATGGCAGCAACGAAGCAAATTTGGAGTTGGATTTTTCGGCAGATTGGGAGAGATTTAACTGCGTATTTCTTTCGGGTTGGACCTGTTATGGACTAACAGAGTTACTATGGGTGTTGGGTTAGAGTAAATAAAGCCCGATTATTGGTTTGGAGTGAGCAGTGGTCGGAAATATTATTGGTATTTCTGTTGCATATATGGAAGTCTGTGTGAGTCTTGGGAAAGTTTTAATCGATATGGGATTTGATTCTATATATTAAAAGAGTTTCCATCAAATCAGAGACCCAGAAGAATGCGTGCAGAGAAGGTTAAGAGAAATAAACACGGGACTTGCCGTGGAAGAAAAGGGAAAGAGTGGAGAAGAAGAAGCCGAGTTATTTGGGTCTGCTGTATATATAAAGAGGTTGGGGAAGTCATCGGAGGGTGTCGAGACTTTGGGGTACCAACAGAGGCATAGAAGAGGAGAAAATCAAGTTGCAGGAATTGTTTCTTCCGCTGGTGTAGAAGAAGAACACGAAGAACATTAGACAGCCCAGAGCAGTCTTTTATTTTACAGCATATTAGTTCTATTGTTTCCTTTAACGATTCCCTATTACAACGGGTCTCTGTAATGATCATTTGTAACGCCACTACGGCGTTGCTAAGCAATGCTCGCTTTATTAGTTTTCTCTTGTTTTTCACCTATTTGAGCTATGAACAACTATTTTGAGCACGTGAATAATATGAGGATCTAAACCCCAACACTGGGATGATGGAGGAAGCCATATTTCATGCGTGTGGTAATTATATTTAATTCTTTCATGACTTTTTGCATGGATTGTTAATTGTTTTATGGTTTTTATTAAATGGTTGTGATTTCAATTGATGGGTTATACTTAGGTTAAGTCTTTTTGATATCCCATGCTTTAGATATACAGTCATTGCTTTTCAAAAATCTACCTTGGCAAAGAAACAGAGTCAATATTTTATTTGAGCTATAATTATTTGGAATAAATATATGAATCGCATGAATGAGTTTATGGTGGAATCCCGAGTCTCAGTATCTCTCGAAATTGTGACAAACCTTGTATATATATTTTCTTTGTTTTTAGTATTTCCTTAAATCAAACCTTTACAAGCCCGAGTTGAACAAACTTTTACTACCACTTTACAAACAACTTCAAAACCACATCAACCACCATAGTCACTGTTTGTGTAGCTTTCAAGTTTTACATCCCTTCCCTTCCTGTAGAGAATACCATAATCATATGTTCCTTTCAAATATCGCAACACTCTCTTTGCTGCATTATGATGGAGCTCAGTAGGACAGTCCATGTATCGAGTAAGTTGACTTACAACAAACATAATATCAGGACGTGTTGCTGTAAGATACATTAGACTCCCAATTAGATGCTTGTACTGACTTCTATCCACTTTAATGTCATTCTCATCCTTGCTGAGATGAGAACTAGGGACAATTGGGTTATGAACTGAATTGCAAGCAGCCATCCCAAACTTTTCAAGTATCTCTATGTACTTCTTCTGACATATGAAAATGCCTTCCTTCCTCTGCATCACTTCTATGCCAAGAAAATACGTCATTTTTCCAAGGTCTGTCATGTCAAACTCTTGCATCATAGAGCTCTTGAACTTGTCAAATAACATTGCATCATTACCACTAAATATCAGGTCATCAACATAGATACAAACAATAAGTATTTTACCTTCATATCCTACCTTGACAAAGAGTGTATGTTCATAAGGACATCTCAGAAATCCTTCTCTGGACAAATAAGCTTCTATACGACTGTACGAGGCTCGTGGAGCTTGCTTGAGTCCATACAAGGCTTTCTTCAGCTTGTAGACTTTATCTTCTTCTCCTTTCATCACATAGCCAGGTGGATGTGCAGCAAACACCTCTTCATTCAACTCACCATGAAGAAAGGCTGACTTAACATCAAGCTAAAAAATGTCCCATTCCTTCTGCGCAGCAAGAGAGATCACCATACGAACCGTCCGAGCCACGGTACAAATACTTCAGTGTAGTCCACTCCATACTCTTGAGTATACCCTTTTGCTACCAAACGATCTTTAAGCTTCTCCACTTCTCCATGTTCATTCAGTTTTGTCTTGTAGACCCATTTCACTCCCACCTTCTTTGCATCAGCTGGTAAAGCAGTTAATTCCCAAGTGTTGTTTCTTTCGATGGCAGCAATTTCAGCATCCATTGTAGCTCTTCATTATGCACTTTTAACAGCGTCTTCGAAATATACTGGATCTGTTGAGGCAGCCATCATTGCAAAGAAAACTACATCATCATCTTTTTCTTCTTCTGAGAGACCTTCTCCACTAGTGTAGTCTCTCATCCATGCTGGTGGTCTTCTATTTCTTCCATGAGCACCTGGAGATGGAGAATCTTCACTGGTGCCTGAGACATTGCTTCTTGGTGTGTCAGTTTCGGCTGGGTCGACTGCATCTCTGTGTCAGTTGGCACATGAACATCTTTGTTAATTGGGACTGTTGCAGTTGGTGCAGCCTCATCAGTTGCAACCATTGAGTCACCGTCTTCCCATTCTAGGTCAGCAACAACACCTTGTTCATGCTCCTTGTCCCACTGCCAGCTTTTATCTTCTTCAAAAATAACATCACGACTTACTATGATCTTTTGAGAGACAGGTTCAAATTGTCGGTACGCCTTTGACTCTTCACTGACTCCAAGGAATATACACTTAATTCTTTTATTATCTAGCTTGATGTGTCTACTGTCGGTTACATGTGCATGAGAAATGTAACCAAACACACGAAAATAATGAACTGAAGGCTTAATACCACTCCAAGCTTCCTCTAGAGTTTTATTCTTTACTGCCATTGTTGGACTGCTATTCATTACATGAATTGCCCAAGTTACAGCTTCAGCCCAAAATGGTTTTGGAATATGCTTCTCAACGAGCAAACTACGAACCATGTCCATGATTGTTCGGTTCTTTCTCTCTGCAACTCCGTTTCGCTGTGGAGTATATGAGGCTGTTAACTTCCTTTGTATGGCATTACTGCTGCAAAACTCATTAAAGTCACTTAGGGTGAATTCCCCACCACGATCAGTACAAAGGACTTTGATACACATGCCCTTTTCTTTCTCAATACGACTCTTAACAATTTAAATACATCAAAAGCTTCTGATTTTTGCACAAGAAAGTAAATCCATGTTTTAAGACTAAAATCGTCAATTAAAGTGATTATGTACCTTTTTCCACTGTTGGACATAGGCCTGGTAGGTCCACATATGTCAGCATGTACAAGTTGAAGAACTTGTGTAGCTCTCCATGTAGTTTCTTTTGGAAAGGGGAGTCTGTGTTGCTTGCCAAGGAGACACACTTCACATACTTTTGATATAGCTCCAAGTGAGGGTAAGCTGGTTACCATTCCTTGTTGTTGAAGTCGTCTCAGTCCTTTGCGATTCAAGTGCCCATATCGACGATGCCACAACTGAGCCACATCATCAGCAACAGAAAAACACATCTCTTCCTTCTTCTTTATAGTTGCAAACAATTTGAACATACGATTTGAAGACATATCAATATCTGCAACTAAACCTCTTCGAGCATGATATAATGTGCACTTCCCTTGTTCTATAACAATCTTCAAGCCCTTGTCAGCTAGCTTCCCAATGCTCAATAGATTATTTGTTAAATCTGGAACATAGAACACACTAGTGATGATCTGTGTAATGCCATTCACCACCATCATAACAGTTCCTTTTCCCATCACTTTCATCTTTGAATTGTCTCCTAGTTTCACTGTTTCTCCGAAACCTTCATCAAGACTCGAAAACATCTCCTTCTTTCCACTCATATGGTTGATGCAGCCTGAGTCAAGATACCACATGCACACTTCATCTTGACTTGTCTTTCCTTCATCTGTGTAAGACATGAGTAACATCTCTTGTTCTGCTTCTGCATAGTGTGCCTTCTCTTCTGGTTTCATTGGGAATTCGTACTGAAAGTGCCCTAGTTTATGACAACCAAAACACTCAATTGTAGATTTGTCATAATTAGGTCTGCCTTTGCCTCTGCCTCGACCTCGAAAACTACCACGTCCTCTTCCTCTCGAAGACTCTCCATATGTCACCTTCAATGCCTGCTCCTCATCAACATGTGCAGTCACTCGTTGCTCATGCACAAATAAATTGCTTTGTAGCTCATCAATCGAAAGAGTACTGAGATCTTTTGACTCTTCAATTGAGCAAACCACATAGGAAAAATTATGTGTCATCGATCTTAAAATCTTCTCAACAACATCTTCATTACTTACCTTTCCCTTGTGTTGCCTCATCTTGTTGACAATGGTTAAGGTACGCGAAAAGTATCCATTCACAGATTCTCCTTCCTTCATCTATAACACCTCAAAATCCCTTTTGAGAGCTTGCAGTTGTGCACGGTGTACACGTTCAGTTCCTTGATGCTTCTTCTTCATGGAATTCCAAATACTTTTGGCTGATCCAGTATCTAGAATAGTCTGCAAGACTGATCGATCAATGGCTTGGAACAAATAATTCTTAGCCTTCAGATCTTTCATCTTTGCATCATTATACTCCTTCATCTGAGCTTCTGTAGCTTTTGCATCAACAACTGGAATCCCTTCTTCCACTATACTCCAATACTCCTTTGATCTCAGGAAATTCTCCATCAGCATCGACCAGTGTTCATAGAAACCATCAAACTTTGGAATTGATGGTTGAACAAAACTGCTTTATGTGGCCATGCTTTACTCAAATCACTCAAACACACAAATCTTTCACACTCATTTTGACAAACCAGTTCTAGCTGGCTCGTATACCAAATCTAGAGACAAGAATGTATAAGAAAACTTACTGTATTTCTTGTTATTCAAAGTGAAATAACGATGGATAGCCTTACAAACGCAATAAAATAGGATCAAAACAACCACGTCTAACTAGTGGTGTTACTGGCAACAAGGAATGAATCAAAACATAACTGATTGTCCTGAACAATAGGACATTACACTAAACACTCGACTAACACTACTTTATTGGACTGACTAATTCAACAATCAAAACTTCAAAATTCAGCAGACCAAGACCACAAAAATCAAGCCACTCCACCCAAACCAGATCAAATTACCAAATTAAAGAAAATGAAGAAAATTCTCAAAAAAAAGTCAAAAAACAACTGAAGAAAGTTTCAAAGACATTAAAGTTTCTTCCTTTATTATTTTAAATTCACAAAATTGAACAGAAATTTCTCAAAATCAAGCAACCCCATGTCTTAGATGATCGAGATACTAAGTTTCCAATAAAAAAACATATCAGAATCCCCAAAATCGAACAAAAAAAATTGTCAAAATCACATATAACTAGAGAAGGAACCAAAACTGGGTATAGAATTAAAACAAGCTCCAAAAAGGTATTAAGGTATTTACCAAATCTTCGTAGAGTATCAAAGGTTTTTTAGTTTTTCTAAGGGTCTTCTTTTATATACCCCTAGAAATACTAACGATACTCCTTTATATGTGTACCCTCTAAACTTATCTACCTACCCCATCAAAACTATTAAACTTGTATACCCCCGAACAAATACAAAAATTGATGAAAAATACGTGCGAAAAAATATGATCTTCTTCTTCTATCCTCTTTCACTGATCTGAAGAGAAAATCTATGGAATTGAGAAACCCTAATTTTTCAAACCTCTGTTTTATCCCACAAACCCTAGTTTCCTCTTTACATTTTGATTTACCCATAATTTCCTTCTTCTAGCCAAGAACAACCATAAATCTAAGCCTACCCAGAACCGTCTTCTCTCCTTATCTCTCTTCTTCCGCTTGTCTCCACTCCCATAGAAAGTCCGAATCACAACAAAAAAAAAAAAGAAAAAAAAAAAAAAACCCTAAATCTTCTTATTCTTCTTGCTAAGAAGAACCTCAAAAATCTGACCTTTGAATAAAGATCCAACCAACTAAATTAACTAAAACACAGCAAATAAATTTACCACGAACTATCACAATCTGAAATTTAATTCAATAGATTTAATCACTAGAAGCTCTAAAATTCTTGTTTTTTGTTCAAGTTTTTTTTTTTTTAGCAGGTGTGTTGCAAGTTTTTGTTACCATTGGAGGTATGCTATGCTGCTATAGCAATTGCGGGTCTTTATTTGTTTTAGTTTTAAATGAACCAAAAGGATAGAAGATGACAATGAAATACTAAAAGAACGAAAAAAAACAAATTAACTTTTCCTTGATTGTATTCTCACAGTAATCTATGAGGGGTAGATGAATAAAAAATTCGACTTTGTTATCAAATTTTCTACCAATCGTAATTTAACTAACTTTTCATCTAACAAGGGGTATCAATAGTGTTTTTGAGGGGTATATAAAGGAACGCCCTTTTCTAATGTTGAAAATTTTGATAAATGTATACATTCTTTTTGTTTAGAAATTAATTCTCTGAATCTACTTTAACAAAAGCTAATTAGACTTGCAGTCCAGGGAGCTAAAAAGATACTCTATCATCAATTCGATGCTAATGCCCAGATTAAGGCTAATTAGTGTTGTACCACTTACTCATTCTGTGCCTGGTGTACCAAGCTTTAATTTTCAGCAATATTTTAATACGTTATGATATGATATTCCATTGTAAATACGTTGATAACACTTTGGTGCAGTAACCGTCAAGGGGATAAAAAAAATTTTCACCCACTGCATGCAGAATATGGCCTTCATTTCCAGGGTATTTCAATCATTGCATTTTTGATACAAATTCATTAAAAGTATAGCCTATAAATATATTTTCCTGGAGCAACTACAAAAGAAAAAACAGTAAATTTTTGTGAAGTGACGGAATGGGCGAAGAGATTTTATTTTGTGGAAATTTCTGAGGAACCCAAGTTTGATTCCTCTCTCTTTCATAAAGTCATTAAAATTATATATATGTGTGGCCCAAATTATAAGATCAACGGTTGAAAATGGCAGTCTTATGTTAGATTGATTTTTTCATATTTCTTTGAGTCATCATCTAAGTTGAGTTATGATTGGAAATCAACATTAATTTAATATTTCCTCTCTTTTTTTGTGTTCTGTTGAGGATTTCTCTTTGATTATGTATACTTGTAATAGATATGATTATCACTAAATTGCACAACTGCTGATTGTTTCAGTTATCACTGAATTGACAACTAGTGATAAATATGATTATCAATGAATTATGATAACTAAAATTATCACTACTGGTGATAATTGTGATTTTAGTGTTCATATTCCTAGTTAAGAAAAAAAAATCATTTTAGTTTTGAATGAAAAGGGATTCTCCATCTAGTTAAATTTTAGTTGTTTTGGGAAAGGGCTGAATTGTGATAATTTCAACTATCACGACGGGTGTATTGCGAGTTTTACATTGTGTTCATGTTCCGAGTAAAAAAAAAAAAAAAAAATTTACTTTATTTTTGGGTGAAAAATTAGATTCTCTAAGTAGTTAAATTGTAATTGGGTTTTGGGAAAAACTGAATTTTGATAATTGAAACTTCACAACTGGTGACGATTGCGATTTTCACATTGTGTTCATATTCCTATTAAAATAAATAAACTTTCGTAAAATACCAAACCAAAGTGAAAACTCGATTTTTCAAGCCAGTCATAATTTTGATTCTTTAAATTAAACTCAAAAAATAGTGATAACTTTGATTTTCCAAGCCAGTGATAATTTTGGTTTTTTATAAACACAATGAAAATTGTGATTATAAGCAAATAGTGAAAGTTGAAAATTTTCATGAATTGTATTATGATTATCGCAAAATAGTGAAATTTTAAATTTTCCGTGAATCGTGATAACTCTGATTATCATGAAATAGTGAAAATTAAAATTTTCCATGAGGTAGTTAATTGAGATAAATAAAGAATTAAAGATGAGTTATTTTAGGAAGCTAAAGTAAGAAAAAATCGTTGACTATAAAGAGGGGAGGGAAAATAGGTCAACAAAAAACGTTTTGTAAGGAAACGTTTTGGGGGAGACAGAGAAAAAAAACGAAAAAAAAGTGGAGACTTTTTAGGGATAGAATTGATTATCACATTATTAGGTAACTGATTTTTCTACAACAAAATTCACGTTTTTCTAATTTAAAATATAAAAGGTTATTAATGTAATCTAACTCCCATGATAATTAATTATGGGTTTCTTATATATACAATTTTATTGGTGGGTTTGTAATAAACAAATAAGCTAATTTGAGCTAGAAATAATTTGGACAAATGACCCATTTTCCGAAAAAAAAAAACATGTATCAATATATCACGACTCATACGGTAGCAGAGCCAAAAATCTTGTTGTGGAGGTTCAAATTTTTCCAGGTTAAGTGAATAAGTATAAATAGGCTTTGGAATGAATTTTTAAGAATTATTTGACTTAGCTAGGAGCCCGTCCAACATCTAGCAGGATAGACAACTGCCGACCATTGAGCAAGACATGATAAAATTAGAATGGAATTGCAACACGTGGCAGGTTTTGGATCTTGCTTTTCGATTCGTTTATTATCTACATATTTTGCAAGACTATAGGAGGTCAAATTTAAGCAGCAACCTTCTAGCGAGATAAATTTCAAAATTCAGTAAGAGTATCGTTAAGATACACAAGTACGAAGTGAAGTAGAACCATAAAAATAAACAACAAATATTTGACATGAATTGTTTAAATTTTCTGTTGATAACCAGGGCATGTGCATTAGGCTCCCAAGCTAGCAGCAAGCTAAGCGGATTTAGTAGGAGTTTATGCCCATGCATCAAAAAACATGCGTGACTGGTTTATTAAACAAGTACACTGTTATAAATTGCTAGAATATATCATTCAATATAAGTACTTCAAAATATCAGTCAAATCTGGTTAATAATCATTGTTGCACCAAAAGATTATTAGTTTATTAACAATGGAATATCATACCGTGAGAGGCATTCTATAAAAAAGTTCAAAATAAAAGTTTTACCAAATCCCTGACACTCCGTTATAAAAAATAGATCGGTCCTAAATTACATGAATGTCATTAATCACGTGAAATGGTTTCATAAAATTATTTTTTGGAAATATGATTTTGGTAATCAACATTGTTTTGTTAGATCACGGACCAGGTTAATTGAATCTTGTACTAGAGGTTGTACTTGCACTATTTTTCTTTGTAATTACCTTTGTCATGAAATTGTGATAAACATACATTCCTGTTGTATAGAAATTAAGGGTCTTGTTAACTTGTATACCCGTATACATGTTAAGGTTCATTAAAACAAAAGATTTTTGCATTGGAAACAAGAATTGTTTGTTTTATTGCATTGAAAACAGTAATTCTTTGCATTGAGAACAAAAATTGTTGTTTTTAGTGCAAGAAAAATCAATTTCTAAGAGCATCCACAGTCGAGGAGTATAACTAAAAATTTGGTCGAAAAACCAAGCGCTACGGAGAGGAGTAAAGATCATATACCAGACTAAAACCAAAAACCAAACTATATTTGGTCTTTGGTTTGGTCTTTGGTCGGGCGAAGTTTAAAGGTTGCGCCTGGTGGGACGCAGATTAAAGTTACGCCCGAATTAAAAAAAAGAAAAAAAAAATTGGGGCGCAACTTTAAAGTTTCGCCTGATTGGGGCGCAACTTTAAAATTGTGCCTGATGATCGGGCGTAATTCAAAGATACGCCCAAATTTTAAATAAACAAAAAAAATGGGGCGCAACTTAAAAAAAAAAAAAAAGTGGGGCGCAACTTACAGTTGCGCCCCACCAAATTTGGTTTTCCCACCGTAGCGTCGCACCACGGAGTAAACCCATTTTTTTTCAATTTTTTTTGGTTTTTAGTCTTTGGTTATAGTCTCCCCACTGCAGTTGCTCTAATAGAATAAGACAAAAACACACAATTTCCAAAGAAATAAAATAATTCTTTATTAAACCTTAACATGTATACGGGTATACAAGTTAACAAAAGCCAATTAATCTATCTATAATCTACTATAACATTAAAAATAAATAAATAAAAAAAGGGTCTTGTTAACATATGCATGGAGGAAGAGGTTAAGGAAGAATTAAATGCATTTTCACCTTGGAATACCCGTTACTGATATTGATTTGATAAATGCTTTTGGTGTTCCATTCATACCCTTACATTTGAATCTGTGTTAGTTTTTTTTTTTTTTTTTTTTTTTTTTGAAGGAAAGAGGTGATCCTCTCAATTTCATTGATACAGAAAGATTGTATACATCAATTTAAGATACATCATTGAAAAACATAATAAAATACAAAGAATTTGTATCACAATAGTAAGTAAATTGTAATACAAACGTATTAAAAACATGAATTTCAAGGAAATTGATGATACTTGAGGGATGGCACTTGAATTAAAATTCTGCCATTTGGATTTGAAGAATTTGTCTTCTTCATCATTATCTTCTTCATTAAGATGGAATTGTCCCATATGGGAGTAATAAGCACAAAACATCATTATCACAATCAACTCCGGTAGCCATTGTTCTTCATGGGAATGTAGAATTACGTCATGCCGGAAGAAATCGTCCTTGATGTACTTGAAACAATTGTAACAATCGTTTGAAACGCCTATAAGGCTATGAGAAATCTGATGGGTTTGAGAACACCATGAGAGTAATAATGAAATTGAAAAAGGAAAAACCTAAAAATCGCATTGAATAGCGATGTTTTATTTAAGATAATACTAATAGAAAATATTTACTTATTGTATCCAAATCGATTGGAAGATCTGAATATTTCAGATAATATCCAATAGATTTGGAGTACAATTTTAGAGAATCAAAGATTTAGGAAGATTTGTTGCAGAGAATTTTCTTGGAAAAAACGGTTACTGGACAGAAGAGAGAGGATACCGGTCAACCTTGTCTTTCAATCTGTGTTAGTATTAAGTAATGGGATAACTAATTAGGAGACGGGTCCCAGGGAATTATTTCACAAGATTTAACAAGTTTTCTCCACCTCCGGATTGACTCGTAGAAACGGTATAGATTTTCTAAAAAATATCAAATCCATCTAGGTGATTAGTGTTATCCATGAACCAAAAACTCTCAACCTGATCGTCTTCTTCTCCAACCTTCTTTCCCTTCTCTCTCTCAGAGTTCTCGACGTAACTGATGGTTTTTTCTTGATGTGATCTCATCAAATCATTCGTGGTACAATGCATCTCTATTAAGTCCTTGGTCAAGTAAAGGGACACACAGTTGATGCAGAAATAATACAACCATGTAGATTCCGATCATAACTCCATGATTCTGTTTCTATATCTCTCATTGTTCTTCGATTTTTTTGTTTTGGATTTTTTGTTTAGTTTTCAATGATTCCCAACAAAAAAAAATTATCAGATAAACAAAAAAAAATTGGGTTGCTGTTTTAAACTAACAAATATGAAAATATAAAATTTGTTTCATAACTAAACAAAAACAATAATCTTTACATCAAATCATGGCGAACGAATTAATTAAGGATTCACAACAGCAATCAACTTTCTCATTAATAAATTGATTTTCTTCGTTCGAGAAATTAGACATCCACTATTGGATCAGGAAAGATGTGTAATACACAAAAATAAAAAACTCAATGGTAGTTTCAGAATCTTAGTATATTCATTAGTTTAGGTTAAAGTGATTATATTTCCAATACAAAAATCATTTTCCCAAAAATATTTAATGCTTGCTTAACCTCTTCACCCATGCATATGTTAATATTTGCCATAAAAAAAAGCTAATTAGACTAGGAGTTATGCTACGGTTGCCATACACAACACGTCGAAATGGAGTTATCGTGATTGTTAGTTAGGTTCACACGAATTCCATTATCCTGTTCTCCCCTGAGATTATACAGTATATATATAAAATTATAATGGAATAGAAAACTTCGATTTAAAGATGAATTTGAGTATGAGAAAAAAAAAAATGGTATCAAGATGCACTCGTTGGGAAGTTGAGATATTGGTGGAAACTGTTTGAAATCACTGGTAAAGAAGGGTACCATGAAACAAACTACGTACCTTCACACAGATCAGATAAACATTCTTAAGTTCATCTACTCGGCCTAAAAACTCGATAATCTGTTTTTAATCTGATTAATCATTATTCGAGTAGATGTTTTATGAGTTATATAGTTTATATTTATAACTTATAAGGCTTGTTGAGATTTTTGGATGTCATTAAACATAAATACAACACATTGTATCATTTCATTAAGCAAATAATCATACAAATTTTAACCAGTGGTAATTGAGATCAAAACAAATGAGAGCACTTTGGCTCAATCTCCCTAAAACACTCTCCGTTGCCTAAAAACCCGGGATGCAGTTCTTTTTTTATGTTACCATCTACAAAAATATATAAGTTGCATTCACGACTCATTGTATGGCCTGATAAAAGAAAAGCAATTTTGTTGGTAGTCGCTTCTCTATCCGTTTATGTATGCATTTGTCAAAGAAAATTAATATATATTTTTTTAATCCTTAGCTATTTTGTGGAACCGGCCCAAGATTTTTTTGAAAGTGTATATCATTTTATCCACATATCAAGACTCATATAGTTCCGGAGCCAAAAATCTTATTATAGAGAGGCAAAACAAGAATTTAGGATAGACAATTAGACATAAATGGACTTTGAAACTTAAGAAAGTTCAAGCTTATAATTTTAGTTTTATCCCCGAGATTTCTTATTTTAAAAGTGTACATGTAATGTATGTCACAAGCCTTAAACAAGATTTAGAAGTTTCTCTCTCGACTGTCTCCCACAAGATTTAGAGGTTTGTCTATCAACTTTGGAACGGAATGGCAACACCTGATAGAGTCCGAAAATGAAGAGCGTCTTTATTCATTTCCCTGGATACTACTTTTCAGTTATGTTATTGTCATTCTCCTACTTTCTTTTCTTTTTTTTTTTTTTTTTTTGCAAGACCATGGGATTCAAACTTAGACAGGAAAGTTCTCATGAGGCAAATTTCAAGATCCAATAGGAATCTGATAATAGTTTAGGCAGAAAATATAAAATGGAGCAGACCTGTAAAATAAAACAACAAGGTTCAATATGGGTTGTTTAAATTTTCATTTCTTGGCCAATAATTACGCTCCTAATGAAGCAAGCTAAGAAGAAGAGTTCAATGTGCATGCAATAAATGCATCATTGACCGTTTTGTTAAACAAGCACATATGGAAACACTACCTCTTTTAGCTACTAGATTAACTTGATAATGCATGTCACATATGGAAACACTACCTCTTTCGTTTCCTCTTGGTAAATTATTTAGTATATACTCCATATGTGGTGGTGAAGTTTTTAATGATTAGTATAGATTCACACATATTATGTTATG
Source organism: Papaver armeniacum (assembly GCA_023531295.1). Taxonomy (NCBI): domain Eukaryota; kingdom Viridiplantae; phylum Streptophyta; class Magnoliopsida; order Ranunculales; family Papaveraceae; genus Papaver; species Papaver armeniacum. Next base: position 226,629 of record JAJJWW010001452.1, on the reverse strand, counting down.
TTTTTCTTTCTCAGGTTTACATATAAAATCTCTATTACAATTTATCTTCTACTTGGTTTACAGGTTTCTTTGAGGATTAAAATAAATGCATGAAGTTCACATCAAGTTACACATGCAGGGAATTGAAGATGTTGGTGGAAACTGTTTAAACTGCATAAACCGAATAATCATATTATTGTCCTAAATCCTCTCTTGGTGGTTGAAGAAATAAATTCATCATGTAAACACTTTCTTGGGCAGTTTTGATGATATTGATGACACTAAATAGTAGTATACTAAAGGAAGACATTGGTCAGCATACAACAAGCCCGTCAAGCTCAGTTAGTTAAGCCATAAACCTGTTAACAGCTATAGGTTCAGTTGGAAGTTCTTTTCTCCGTCTTTTACTTTTTTTGTTCAGATTCCAAGTTAGGTGCTTGTCACCTTATTTTTTCATGTTGTAATTTTTAGTTGATCAATAAATGACTCACTCTATGTTGTTATATTAATCAACAAGCTAGGAAAGCTTTCTTCCCTGCACTTTACTTTGCTCTTCAAAATTTTTTGTTTCTCTATTTTAGTTGCTTTTGGAAAAATTAAATCAGTACAATTGAAATACAGTGCACAATGAAGCGAACGTGATACACTCACCGCGGCCAGATCCCGCGCGCGGTGGGTACCGCAAGAGAGTAAAGGGTGGTCCCCTTGTGACCCGAAAGATTTACGGGGTGGGTTAAATGTGGGTCCCACTCCCCCTCTCACACTCCCACTCATCGGGATGGTTCCGCAGATATAAAGTATTTACGAAAATGATGCGGGTAAGTGTTGGAAATACTAATTTGTAATCTGGATTTAGTTTTGGCAAGTGTGAATGATGTTTGGTCTTGATGTGAGAATAGTTTAGAGTTAACTAGAGTCGGCTAAATCCAGACAGTTCTGTATACAAAAAGAAATGGATTAGCGTAATGCATTCTAGAGTTCTCAGGTTTGTGGTGTTGGTCAAAGTCGTTTGTAACAAGTGTGAACAAGGCAACTAGTTAGAAATATAAAAGAAAAGTCTAGAGAAAGTCAGAGTGTTCTAAGAGCAACTGCAGTGGGCGACTAAACCCATTTATTTGGTCTCTGAACCAGGCGTAGCGGGACGGATCATCGACCAAATCCCAGACTAAATGAACAGTGGGCGATTATATTTGGTCGGCGACCAAGACCAAACCCAAATTTTAGTCGAGCGTTGATATAGTGTTCGCCCCACACCAGGCGTTGATATAGTATTCGCCCCACACCAGGCGGACGTAAAGTCTACGCCCCACAGCAGGCGTAGTTTATACCCCCGCCCCATATATTTTTTTTTATTTATTGTGAGGCGGGGTTTATACCTCCGCCCCACTCAAAAATTTAGAATATGTATATGGGGCGTGGATTATACCAACACCCCATTGTTTTTTTTTTTTTTTTTTTTTTTTTTCTTTCTTTTCTTAAGTTTTCGGCACCGGGCGAACGTATACCCTCCGCCCCACATCAGGAGAACGTATACTTCACGCCCCACACCAGGCGAACGTATAGTTTACGCTCCACCAAAATTTAGTCTTCCTCCCACTGCGTCACTCAACGGACTAAACCCAAATTTAGTCTTTTTTTCCCTCTTTGGTCTTTGGTTATACTCGCACCACTGCAGTTGCTCTAAGGTCGGCAATTGTAAGCCTATAAATAGGCAAGTCTAGTTCATTTTAAAACTTGAGCAAGACAATCTTGTTGAGCTCTATATGAGCAACACTAAATCTATGTTTATATATCTCCATGATCATCAAATATCTTTAAAATCAACAGTAAGAAAATAATTTATCCGTAAATCCTGACACTCTATTGTAAAAAATTAATCAGTTTTAAATACATGAATATCAATAATCACATTGAAATGATCTAGCCAAAAAAAAAAAAAAAAAACGACAAAGCGATTTTGGTAATCAACGTTGTTTTGTTACATCAAAGATTAGATTGATCGAGTCTTGTATCAGAGGTTGGACCCTAGTTAGCAATTCGGGGTACGGAGTGGAGTTCGGGACGACATACGTACGGGAATTATACAGATTCAGATAGATCGGATTTGGTCAAAAATCCGGTCAACGGTTCGTTATTCGGTAGTAGTTCGGAACGGCGTACGTGCGTGTATAATTCGTTTTAGAAATATGAGTTCGGTACTGAAAATTCGGCACACATATAATAATAAATATCATAACTTAGAATCCTACAACTACAGAAGTAGTAAGCTTACACATACATAAGTAGTTAAGTTAATGGAGCACCGTATAATTTCACAAAAAAAAATCAAAACGAATGGCAAAAGATGTGTCAGTTAATAGCTAGTTTGTCTATAGCTTCATCTAGATATTCATCAACAGTTTCTAGATTCATTTCCAAGGGTAAATAAACTAACAGCAACCCTTATTAGTAAAGGAAGATAGCTTCCATTTGCTTCCCACCACACCCCTGCAATAAGACCATAGCATTAGTTAGTTAATCAACATAACAAATACCATTTCATGTTACTACTTAATCAAACATTAACCTGACATGACATTTTGTACATAGCTTTCTCCCACATAAATGATGCAAAGAATTCAATTCATGTTTGACAATGATGTTCTAGATTATCACATGCAATACTCATAAAATATAAAGTACGCAAATCCAGCAGATGCTTATGAACGACTTACTTGGATGAATGTTTCTCATTTCTGCTATGGAGAGAAATGTAAAAACCCTTGGATCCTTTCTATCATAATCTAAAAGTTCCTCCGCAAACTTCTTTCTTTCGCTGATTTCTATCATATTATAAGCAACAAATAACAAAGCCTTGTGTACATCTTTATCATGATATGAAGCTTTCCCATCAAACACGAAACAAGGGTTCAAATACAGGGTAGCAGCAGCATGAGCCTCATGAAGTAGGTTAGATGAGTGAGCACTTAGCCTTTTGTTCCCGTTACTACCACCACTACCCTCCATAATCCCAATCACAAGAAAGCTGCAGCTTGTAATTCAAATTGAAAGTAATTTTAAGAATCTACCATATATTGATTCATTGAAATAATAGATCCACATGTCACAATTGCTAATTTTAACGACTGAAATATACTCATTGATTGATTTACTGTTACCATACATATCAAATTAATACCAAATAAATGGATTACAATCAAGATTATACATAATTGATCTACCATATATATCAAATTAATACCAAATAAATAGTTTACAGAATCATGGTAGATTGGTAGGTTAATAAACTTGCAAACATTTGTAAAAGCTAATCAATTAAGAAATTTTAGAATTTGGAAACAAGAATACGGACATACCTTATCAGGAGCTTTAGGATTGAGATCTTCAAAGCAAATATTTTAGAATCACGCAGCAGATTTAGGCTTCCAGCAGCGCCATTTGAAGACTTTCGAGATTTAACTTGGAAACTATGTTGTACTGACACGGACACGGGACACAGTTACGACACGACGCGGTTACGTTGACACGTCAAATCTAAAAAAAATGGGTTACGTGGACACGTTATATGTATTATTCACACCACTAAAATGAAATCTTACAACAATCAACTTAACAAAATAATTATTCTTATTTTTAAAATACTTGATTGCTAATTAACTAAAATTAATAATAGTGTAATAATAACAAAGTTTTTCATGCTTGGTTTTAACTAAAAGGAGAATAAATCAGCAATACATTGTTGTAAACTTTGATTTTCCAAACCAAAGTGAATCATTTATGGTGTGTCCGAGAGTGTCCAAGTAATGTCCGAAAAGTATCTAATGTCGATTTTTATGCGACACGTGATGTGGCGTGTGCATCGTGTGTCGGGAAGTGTCGTAACCGTGTCGTGTCCGTTCGTGTGTTCGACACGGTTATGTCATCTTTCTTGACGTGTCCGTGCAACATAGCTCGGAAACAAAACTATTCTCTAGGGTATTTAGGTTAAAAAGAGATATTTTGATATTCCTGAGATTTGGCCGAACGAATACAGCGAATTTTGATTCGGTACGAATTATTCGCGGATAATTCGTTAACTCCATATTATACGCGTACCAGGGGCGGGGTTTTAGTAGTTCGTCCGTTTCATTCGTATTCGGTTGATACGTTCGAATTCGCGAATCATTCGCCGAATTACTAACTAGGGGTTGGACTTGCACAATTTTTTGTCTGTCATTACTTTTTCACGAAATTTTGATAATATGCAATCTCTTTATGTAAAAATTGATTAATCTAAAATCTGCTTTAATATTAAAAAAGAATAAACAAACAAAAATTCTAAGATCACCGTGGGACTGGGGTTGCCTGCGAAGGTTTATACCGTGTGGGAGAAACCTAAAGGGACCACAGACAGCCAAATAATGCACCCCTGTTAATTCTTTTGGGCGGGTCCGTGGTCCCACATGTTTCTCTCACGCGATAAAACCGTTATGACCAATCCAAGGTCAACTTAGAATCACTCATAAATTCATAATAAAGGCTACTTATAGTAGGGGTTATACCACATTTGCCGCAAACTTAATACCTCAAAGTCGAATTATTATGAATCTTAGTTAGGTTCACACGAATTTCATTGTCTTGTTCTTCTCCCAGAATATATAGTTTATATAAATTTTTATTGAAATCTATTTAAACTTCGAGTTAGAGATGAAATTGATCGTGAGAAAGAAAAAAATGGCATCAAAATGCACTCGTTGGGAAGTTGAGATGTTGGTGGAAACTATTTTAGACAACACTGATAAGCAAAGCTACCATGACACATACTATGTACCTACACACAGATCGGATAATAGATCTTAAGTTCATCCAGAGGCCTAAACATTCATCCGGTAATAATCTGTTTGTAGTTTGATAAATCATTATTTTAATAGATTTTTTATGATTTATATACGATTAAAACCAAAGACCAAAAACTAAAAAAAACCAAAAAAATTTAGTTTACTTTCTCGTCTTTGCGACGTTACGGGCGGGACTTAAAACCAAAAAAAAATTTCATCGAGCGCACCTTTAATCGGGCGAACTTTAAAGTTGCGCCCCATTTATTTTTTTTTAATTCAGGCGTAACTTACAGTTACGCCCCACCATCAGGCGCAGTATAAACTTCCGCCCCACCATCAGGCGAAACTATAAATTACGCCCGTTCAAACGCAACTTTAAATTACGCCTGACTAAAACCAAATTAAAGACCAAATATGGTTTGGTTTTTGGTTTTAGTCTGGTCTTTGATCTTTACTCCTTCTCCACTGCGTCTGGTTTTTGGACCAAAATTTTAGTTTTGGTCTCCCGCTGTGGATGCTCTAAGACATCAATCTACCCTAGTTGAAATGTCTGGATGTCAATAAACATAGCCAGGCTAAATTGTGGCCTATAGGACTTAATTGTGGCCTATAGCTAGATGACAAAAAAGGTCATTAGAAATCACCTACACACCACCCCTTATCAAAATAATTACCTAACTACCTATTTTACCCCTAAATAATTAGTACTAATTAATCGTATTAGGGGTTAATTTTGTTTTGGATGTGAGATTAACTAATGTTAGAGAGTTCATCAAAACATCAAACTCTTTTTTTTTCCCGTAAACAGTACTTAGAATCGGTTTACGTTCATTCACTTGTAAACCGATTCTGGATTGGTGTTTACGAATTAACAGAGGACATCTATAATCAGTTAACGTTGACATGTTTTATAATCCGATTTTGGTAATCGGTTATAGTCTCGTGAGGGTTTACATAGAGGTCTACCCACAAAACCTATACAAAAACTTTTAAAGCCATCAATCTTCCTCCTCCGAAGACGATACAACATCCAAGTAGTCTAGGTTATCCTCCAGGATTCTTTCTGCCAAGAAGTGATAGCTTGCATCGAATGCGAATGCTTCCCCCTTTTCCTCCAAGTAGCGCGCTTTCATGACTTCGTGCTACAATAACACAAAAAAAAAACTTACATTTGTTAGTGGTGTTTCATTGGAAGATAAAACAACATGGGTTACGTAAAAAAAACCCACAATGGACAAGGTGAATGGGAGTGTTAAAAATCCGAGGTTGGAGAGCTAAAAAAGCAAGTATCGCATTTTCGATGACTAGGTGCCTATCATGGACTTGTTGAACACTTCTTGCATTAGGATTCCCAAACTCTTGGCAAAATTTTGTTGTGTACCCTAGCCCAAAAGGTTGTGGAATCCTCCATTTCGGAGGATTGACGTCTAAGTTGATTTTACGCATACCATGCTTTGGTGATTGCAAAATCTTCCGCGGATTCAAACGATGCCATTTCTTGTATGTATATGTATGAAATGAGTAGTTGTGGAGTATATATATGGAGTCAGGGGGAGAAAATGATCAATTTTGGGGAAAATAGGGTCCAAGGGTGAGGTCTCTATTTATAGAGAAAGTCCCTAACGGCTATTTTTTTTGAAAAACGTGAAATAATTTGGCATAATCGATCTTCTATAAGGTATGTATAACCCGATTATGTTTTAATGCCACCAGGAATCGGTATTTTTTGTGACCATCATAAACCGATTGAAGACGTGTTAAATTTTGAATTTTCATCGTCACAAATCGGTTTATACATTTTAATATGTGATCCGATTCTGACTTGAAAAACATCCAGGAAAAATGGCTTGCACAATTAAGGGTGCACACGGTACGGTTCGGCTCGGTTCTTGTCGAGGCCAAGTGCCTGTACCTCCCTAGCCTCGGTTCCAAAATTTTGGACTGGTACTTGTACCTTGTACCTCGGTTCCGGTACCATTCGGTACACGTACGGTACCATTCGGTGCACGTACGATACCAGGTACGGTTCCGGTACCAATCGGTACTTTTCCAAACATAGGTGATAAATCCTTACTAATGGGTCTCTAAACAGTTCCAGAAAGAATATGATGGTTTAGTATGTTACTGTTCTATGTTTAGACGCAGACCTCATAAAATGGGTTGAAGCTGGTCCGTAAGGTCCTTCAATGCATACATCGAGATGATCCACTGAAGAAGCTGTTGACAGGATCTGGTGAAGCTTTCGAGACCAACCTCCTTCCTTCTTAATCATTAGACTGAGCTTCCCTGGTTCTAAGTTACCGTTTGAGGTAATAGTGAAAGGGTGCCATTGGATCTTTGAGATGCTCGGGATATTTACAAAGACGATACTTGGTAGTAGTATATCACAACTCTGCAATAATATTAAAGTTCAGTATTTCCGGAACTTCATAGAACTTGAAAATGCACACGTTTCTACAAGGATTTGGTGATTCTTACCTGGATCCTTTAAGAAGTTAAGTTCAACAGTATCACAAGGTAAAACTCTTGAAGAAATAAGACGAAGTCTTAAATTTTAATTTTCTTATTCGGTACATTCGGTCCGAGACGGCACGGGACTTGGGTTGGACCGTGTACCTGTACCCCCTAGAGGCCGGTTCCTATTTTTTGGACCGGTACCTGTACCCCCTTCCTCGGTTCGGTACAAAAACAGGGTTCTGCCGGTTCCGGGACGGCCCGTCGTTCTGGCTCGGTTCCTGTGCACCCTTATGTACAATCGGTTCATGTTGACATATCGAGTAGACCGATTGTTGACATGTCAGGTTAGAATCAAAGATCATCCAAAATACAAACATCATCCACACAAAGATCATCCAAAATACAAACAGAAACCATCCCAAAAGACTTAAAACAACCAAAAGTCTTATAAACTTAAAGTTTTAGTATTTAAAAGTTAAGCTTAAAAACTTAAGGAGCACCAGGAGCATTTGCAGCAGCAACAACATCAGGAGCAGCACCACCACCACCAACACCAGCATCAGGAGCAGCATCAGCACCACCAACAGCATCATCATCAAAGCAGCAGCTTCTGCATTATCCATCGCTATAAATTCAGCCATTTCTTCAAACATACCTTCCAATTCTTGGTGGCGATCCCTCTCAGCTGATATAATGTTTCTCCTCATCCTAGCGAACCTCGTGACCTCACGAAGATCCTCCAGTGCAAGCTTGTCAATCAACGCTAGGGTTTGTTCAAGATGGGTCTCACGCTCATAAGCAAACTTGTAGAGGCTTCTTTATGGCACTCGTTGTGGCTTCCTAAGGATATCCTCCAATGTGAGCTCTCGAGAGTAAAATGGTAGGTATGAGAACTCCATATCTACATACAAAAAAAAAAAAAAAACTAGTTAATAATCGGTACATACAGAAATGTCAAACATTCACAATCGGTTTATGTGATACATATATAAAACCCGATTATGAAAAGGAATCTGAAGAGACAGTCATAATCGGTAAATTAACAAGCACATAAAACCCGATTATGGGATTGCATAGTTAAAAAAAAAAAAAAAAAAAAAAAAAAAAAAAGTATCCAGAATCGGATTATTTTAAAGCACTTATAAACCGATTCTGGTGTTGTATTTTCATGTTTCGTTTCTAACCCTAAAATCTGTCGATGTTAATCATCATATAAACCGATTACTGTGCATGCTCTTCATGGCGGAAACCAAAACCAGAATCGGTTGATGTTAATCATCATATAAACCGATTCTGGGTTAATCAAAGATTTTGATTTTCGAAAATCGAAGATTTAAACATGTAAATCAATGAAGAAATGCAAATCATAGAATGAGTTGATGGAGATTTACCTTTTTCTTGATTGGATCGAAGATCGTCGGAGAAGAGGATGATTTTTTTTTTTTTTTTTTTTTTGATTAGGGTTTTGAGAATTTGGAAAGTTTATGATGGAAATAGAAATTTTTTTAGGTTTAGGATTTTTTGTTTTTGGATTTACTGAAAATGGTAAGGATTAGTATTTATATGAGATTGTTTTAGGAATTAATGTGGGGGTAAATTAGTATTTGTTAGAAGTTTGGGTGCCTATAGTAATTTGGTGGTGTGGGAATGAAAATTTGATAGGCCCCAATTAAGTCCTATAAGCCCCAATTTAGCCAGGAAACATAGATATCCGCCCATTGTATCATTTAATTAAGCAAATAATCATACACATTTTAGTATTTTACCCAATGAAATTCCGAGATCAAAAAATTGAGAGTACAATCTCCATAGAACACTTTCTATTGCTTTCTATTGCCTGAAAACGGGGGATGCAGTTCCTTTTTTGTTACCATCTACAAAAATCAATGGGCTTTTTAACCCAAAATATCTAGAACTTTTCTTCCAAATACACTACGGTCTTTCACTAACATCTACGTCTTCAACAAAAACAACTTCAATAACATCAGTTTTCTTTTCAAACAGCTTCAATACCTAACCCTAGTTTCAGAACAGGGAGAAGAGAACGAGGGAGAACGAAGAGAGAGAGGACGAAATAGAAAATGTGTGAGAGATTACACCACACACGTCTTTAAGTGGGTAAGGGCACAGCTGTAAATTCTCGTACCGAATTTGACTTATTCAATACAGTTGACCGATCTGGTGGGCCCAGGTGTCAAATCTGACGGAAAGGTTAGTTTCTAAAAGAATTAAAAATCTTGGCCGGTTTATTAAATATATGCTAGGAAGATGGACACTTTGTTAATCTGCCCAAAATAAATAAATGAAGTACATTCCGATATTCATTGTCTGGCTACCTGATAAAAGAAAAAAGAAAAGCAATTTTGTTGGTAGTGACTTTTTAATCGTCTATCTGTTTATGTATGCATTTGTCAAAGAAAATTAATACGTATTGTTTAATCCGTAGCGATTTTGTTGAATCAGTCCAAGAATTTTTTGTAAGTGTATTATTTCATCCACATATCAAGACTTACGCAGTGCCGAAGCCAGAAGTCTTGTTATGGAGAGGCAAAAAAAAAAGATTAGGGTGGATAATTAGATATATATAGACTTTGAAACTTAAATTTTTAAAAAATAATAAGCTTGAGAGCCAGCCCAATAAAATGGGCATCTGTCAATGCTTGCCATGCATGGCTCCGATTCACAAACCTTTAAGTATGATTCTGATGCTTAAAGCAAGACATGGTCAAATTAAAATGAAATGACAACATCTGATACAGTCTGAGCCAGTACGTACATATTTTCACTTTCGTTATTATCATCTCACACTTTTTTTAAGACCATGGGAGTTCAAGTTTAAGCAGCAACCTTCTCCTCATGCGGCATATTTCAAGATTATGTAAGAATCTGTCAATCATTTAGAGACACAAATATGGAGTGAAGTAGAATTTTAAAAGCGAACAACAAAGTTTCGACATGGATTGTTTAAATTTTCTCTAATTGACCAAGATATCTGCATTTGGCACCCAAGCAACAAGCCAAGAGGATATAGATCGGAGTTCAACAAATGTGCATGCACTAAACGCATCACAAAACATGCTTGACCGGGTTATTAAACAAGTACACCAAGATGAATTGCTAGAAGCAGTGTGAGATTAATACCCTTCACATATGCATGTCGCATGCCATGCGATTCCCATCATTTTTCTTGGATACACACTCGATAGATACAGGTGCAGTTTTCATGATTGTTAGTTAGGTTCACTCGCATTATGTTTTTCTTCCGTAGGTTTATATACAAAATCTCAATGATAATCTATATTTAATTTCGATTAGAGATTTCTTTAATTTTGAAAAACTTTCTCTCTCCAAAAAAAAAACCTTATTCTCTCTCTCAGAAAAAGAGAGCCTAGTTTCTAATCCAAATCTGCTGCCTTTCTTGCTCGGATTTAGTCCTCCGACTAGATCCGAGCAAGGATTTCTCTCATCTGCAATGGGTTTCTTCTAGCTGTGGTTTTGGGTGCCTAAAGTTTTTCTCTCAATCTTTTACTCTAAATCCCTGGGATTTTTTGGTCCCTTCCATTTTATTCTCCTACCTTGATTAATTTTTTAAATCCAAAGTTGTTGATAACCATCTTTCAAAATCGTTTGTACCCCTATTAATTTTTCTCCATCTTCCTTTATTTCTCCTTTTCATCTTCATAATCTGTCAAAACTTTTGTGTAAATCTTTCCCAACTCTTTTGAGTGGTTTCATTGGTGTTTGATGGATCTGATTTTTGAAGAAGGTAGTGCAGAGGATGTTAGAAGCGGTTCAAAGTTGGGATTACAATCGAATCATGGCAGTGTTCTTGACGGATCTGATGCCGATTCTTCTTTGGTTTCCAAGCTTCGTGATGATTTTTTCCTTGGGGTTTCTGTTTTACACAGAGGTTCATCCGGGTTTTGGTTGGAAGTTTTCAAGTTTGAGGTGGTGGTGATGGTAGTCGGTTCTTTGTGATTTACCATGCTTATTCAGATTTTTAGCTATTTGGGTGCTGTTGTAGTGTTCTTGCCGATTGAATTTTTAGTCGAGTTCCAATCATCTTCTTCTCGAGATCATTGATTTCATAAATGGAAGGTACTTGTTTATGTTTGATGGAAAAAGTAGCGACGATTTCGGGACGGAGGCTAATTGGAATGATGAAACTGCGAAGTGAAATTGGTTCAAGCATTCGGCGGCGGTGGAGGAGGAATTGGGAAGATTTTTAGTAAGTTTTTAGGGTTCCAGGTTTTGAGAAGGACTTTTCATTTCAAGGCTTTTCTTCGACTGGGTTTCTATTAGGCTTTCATTCCTTTTAATGGGCCTTAGGGTTTTCTAAGTGGCCTTTTTCTTAGGTCCTTTGTGTCTAATTTCTCTTGATCAGATGTGGGGTTAACTTGGGTTGTATGCTAGCTCTCACCATTTGTGAGTCGCATTTGTGTCACTTTGTTATTGGGTTGTCTATTGTGTTTGTTTTTCTCTCCTTGTGTGGTGGCTTTTACAGTTTGTAGTTTTGCTTTCCTTCTTAATATAAATTTATTTACCGATCAAAAGAAAAAAGAAAAAAATATCAAGCTATAGGGAGTTTGGAGATGTTGGTGGAAACTTTTTAAAATGCTCAACCCTAACAATCATGTTAATGTCGTAAATATGTTATTCTAGGCAGTTGCAGAAAGAAATTCATTATAGCAAGAAACATAAAAAACTTGGAACCAATGTTTATTGGCTCCGTAAGATTATTTTTTTCTAATGTTTTTTTATTTATTTGGAGGTGCCTCCTCTTTTATTTAGATTAACATCAATTAGCACTTATTATTAAAAAAGGGGAAATTATTTCTAGCCCAAATTAGTTTTTTTGTTTATCACAAACCCATCAATAAGATTATGTATATAAAGAACCCATAATTAATAATAATAGGAGTTACATTACATTAGTAACCTTTTATTTTTAGAATTAAAAATGTCTATTTTGTTTTAGAAAATTAATGTGATAATTCCTAAAACATATCTCCCCTTATTTTTCGTTTTTTTTTTTGCTCCATCTCCCCAAAAATCTCTCCTTAAAAAATGATTTTAGTTCACTTATTTTTCCCTCTCCTCTTTATAGTAATTATGTTTTTTTTTTTTTTTTTTGTTAATTTTCCTTTTTTTTTCGGTTAAAAGTGAAACACAATTTTTCATTTTCACCACGTGAAAATGAGTTTATTATCACAACTCATGGAAATTTCCTGATAATGTCAATTATCCCAACTCGGGGAAAATTTTAATTTTCACTATTTTTTGATAAATGCAATTATCACAACTCGTAGAAAATTTTAATTTTCACTATACAACTCACGAAAGATTCCAGTTTCACTATTCAATGATAATCACAATTTGCATTGCGTTTATTAAAAATCAAAATTACTACCGACCTGAAAACTTTAATTTTCACGATTCAGTGATAATTAGAATTTTCATTAAAAAAAATCTAATAAATCTAATATCATATGAAAGTATCCAGAATTCTAGGGTTTAAACATGCTAAAAGAAGATTCAACACCTTACATTTTTGGACAAACCATGAAAACAACTAAAATCACCTCAAACCAATTAATAGATTGTTAAATCTTTTAATATATTCAAACCCTAATCAATCACCACTTTCAACACAAACCTTAGAGTAAGAAAAAAAAACAAATAGGAAACAATGACCGTCGAAAATAAAATACTCCTAATCAATCACCACTTTCAGTACAGACCTTGGAATAGTAAAATAGGTTAGGGGACAACGATATGGAATAGATCAGGAAAATGAAGAAATACGGAGAAAAGACTTTTCAGAGGCGGGTAGAGAGAGAGAAAGTTAAATTTGGAAACAATTTTTTTCTTCGGGCCAAAATCAAGGTCGTCGATTACATGAGCATAAAAAGGGTAACTTTTATTGTTTTTTGAAAGGTAACTTTTTCTTTTTTGTTCCTTAATAATACCTGACTAATAATGACTGTATATTTGGTATGCTAGATTAAGGGAAAGTTGAGACAAAAGTGGAAACTGCCAACAAATGACCTTAACTAATTGACCACAATCCACAACAACGAATTTGTTTTTATAAGTAATATTATTAATAATAAATAACTAATTAAGGTTAATTAAGTCCATCTAAAAATATGAAAAAATAAATCTAACATAAGACTGCCATTTTCAACCGTTGATCTTATAATTTGGGCCACACATATATATAATTTTAATGACGGGTTTATGAAAGAGAGAGGAATCAAACTTGGTTCCTCAAAAATTTCCACAACATGGTTCTAATGGACGAGTAAAAATTAGTATGAGCGAAATGGACACCAAAAAAATAGCAAGAATGAAACTGGATTCATCCTGGCTTAAACTTAAAAAAGAGCGAGGATGAAACTGGATGCATCCTGATGTAAATTAAAAATAACAAAAAGTCTTTGAAAATGGGTAGGATGAAACTGTTTATATCCTAACTATTTTTACATTATTGTCCATTTAAACTGTATCAAATTTTACATGCCTTTTTCACTCAGGAATTATTGATTTTTGTATTTTTAACCAATTTTATGAAAAGAGGTTTTTTTTGTTATTTATTAAGCAGTCATTCATTGATCAACAAAAATCAAAACACAAATGAAAGCCACTACCTAACCTTCGAACGTGGGGAAAAAAACAGAAATGAAATCCTTGCTCGCTTTATCAACTAAGCGAAATGAGCTTGTTGTATGTTGAGTAACGTACTTCCTCGGTATACTACAATTTAAGAACCATCATTTGGGACATACATGAAAATTTTAGGGCATATTGAATAAGACAAAAACAAGGTTGGAAATGTTATAAACGTGTAATTATGTTAAGAATATCTAGGGCAAATCCCGTTTATTACTGGGATGCCCTTGTGTCTAGCCCTATAAATAGAGGCTCTAATGTTTGTCTATTGTACTAATGAATAAGAAATCTCTCTTCTTTTCTCCCTTTACTTTGTATCTTCTTCTCCTCTTATTCTATATCACAAGACGTTATCATGCACGTTGCTCCACCAATACGAGCAAAGAAGATTAATTCCCATCCATATCTAATTCTTTTAAATTGATTTTTTTTCAATAATTTATTAGTGGGATTCTGATTACGTTTCCATTGGATTTGTTGCAAGGTACAGTACAATCTCAAAGAAGTGATGACGATAACCATCACTTTACGGCTGTATACAAACCCCATCTCGGTTGGTGCTTTTCGTGATCTGTGAACGCTCCCTCCAAGCACTAACTGGCTATGCAATAGTCATATATTAATGGGCTTATATATTAGTTGGACTGCGCCAAACTTATATTTGGCTTTTTGATCTTTATTTTCGTTTTATATTTGCCGTTTTTTTTTTTCATTGTTATATATTCACAGGATATTTTTAATATCCTTTCTTCTCTAATTTTTTTTCTATAGAGAAAGAAAATAAAATCCATCGAAATATGGTTTACAGTTTCTATACTCCTTTAATGAAACTGTAATTGACAAAAATTGGTGTTATTGTGGATCAGATTACATGCATGGTTGTAAAACCTCCTACCAATTATTATTGGTATTTTTGTCCACTAGACAATGATCATGTGATTTATCCATATGGTTTCTATTTTCATTTTACAAGAAACCATCCGCTAACCACAAAGTGGATTTTACCAATGCGATGGATCAAACGACAATATTTTTTATATTTTGTCAATTGAATTTTGGTAAATTGTACAAACCAATTGATATTGGTTTTTCCCCATTTTTTTCTATAAGGGATGTAAAAATTGGCATTCCAAGAACTTTTAGCCACTTTTGGTTTTTTGATTTCTATTCCACCATAGAAATCTTCATCAACCAAATACCAATAAAACGAGGAATTGTTGCATTCTTGTTGGATATTTTTGCAATTTTAATTTTCTTCGTGGTAATTATCTCCAAATTTTGGGATTGTTCCAATTGGAATTAGAATATAATTGGACACTTAAGATCATTGGGTGCGCACCCGGCTTGTTAGCCAATATCATTAGTCCTTGTAGTGACTATATATGTTGATCTTGATTGATTTTTTTCTTTTTTTGATAAATAGAGTGTCCAATAACTCCAATCTAAACCATTATCTCGTTGGCCCTCGAGGTCACGAAATTGGATATTTTATTTCCATATTTTGCTTGTAACCAATAAAATCCATGGTTGATTTTTAATTTGTATGAACTACAATTTTTTGGACATTTTTTTATGGCTTTTGAAGTCAATATATCCTATCCAACGTGGTTTTCTTAAAATCCAGAAATCATCATAAGTATATGTCTCGAATTAATCGGATAATACTTTATAAAACTTGTATATGAATGAAAATATTTACGCCATAATTAAGGAGAGATTATGCATTACCGGACGTTGGTTTTCATTAACTTAAAAGTTATATAAATATCTCTCCCATCACAATCAATTTGATTTAGGCTGTCATTATATGATAGGCGTGAAATTTCTCATTTTGCTTTTATATAAGCTTTTGCCTCTTAAGAGGAAATCCAGTTACATCTAGCAGATAAGTAGTGTTCTATAAGAGTCTACAGGTAATGCTCCAATTGAGTGTACCGAATTCACATTCTCAATTATAATATCTTCTCACTTGAATATGAGGAGATTATAATGCGCGTGGCTGTACCCGGTACCAATATTGATTGAATTTTTCAAGATATGCATACATTTGAGAATTATGTGGGATCATAATAAGCTAATATGATTGTCGAATATTCACAGTAGCTACTAAAATAATAAAAAATTGTGGTTGTTAACCCCTCTGCAGAGGAATATCGACATATGTGATTGGTTGGCATACAAACCAAATTAAGTTGGATTAGTTTCTCAATTAACGCAATTTTTGGATCCAAAACTTAACACTTTAAAAATGCCAAGCCTATTAATTACAGGCTAGTGTAGTCATAACGCGTTATACGAGAAATTTTTCGTTGTAAATACGATTTTAAGGGTTTTATTTTTTTTTCTCAGACCCTAGGATTGATTCATTATTTGTTCTCTTTATACAATGCACTTGGCGTGGTAGTCTTTGAAGGACTCATATTGCATTGACACACGAAATGTGGTCGATTTAACATATTGAATTTGTAATCTTTTGAGGATTCAAATTTTATTCAGGCAGCCACCTTATTTGCTTACATAAGGTTTAACAATCCTTTATGTGTTTTTAGAAATTTGGTACACAACCAAAAATCCGGATTAATTAGTTGATGATTTCAACGTTATAGGTCTCTTGAGGAGTCCTTAAAAACACAAAAATCCACGTTTTAGCAAAGATGAATTCTATTTATTTTTTATTTTTCTTTCTCAAAACTGCAGCTTGGAATTATGCTAGCTTAAACTCGTCTTTGAAATAGACTAGAGTTATTATTTTGATGCTTTTCTTATATAAAACTCATATAGTTGGGTTAGCATCCATATTTACGTCAAAAGTTGTACTCTTTTCCCTTTATTTCAGTTTTATCCCATGTGGTTTTCCCGACAAGGTTTTAACGAGGCAACATCTCGTTGACGTTTGATTTTCTTTCAAAAATGTTGATATTTGTGCTCTTTTTCCTTCGTCCAAATTTTTTTCCCACTTTGGGTTTTATTGGAAAGGTTTTAGTGAGGCAATTTATTCAACATGGTGGTCATCCAAGGGGGAGTTGTAAAATTTTTGTTATTTGGTGGATTCCCACCATTAACTAGGTCATTCTGCTTTGTTAGACCACATCAACATAAGAACCCTTAGAATTTGGATATCATTTTGATCCATATATGATATGATCACAAACTTTACTCGCCTATGGTACTATAACTGCATATTGGCACTTTGTTGAAGAAACTACATCAACTACTTTTGCAAATCATCTACGAGAAGCTAGGAATCCAAGAAGAAAGTCCTCAATGTACTTAAAGAAGCGTGAAGACTCGAGAACACTACCATTAGAAGCCTAACACAAAAGAAGACTTCATCAACTTGGAAATTTCTCACGAAAGCATTGCTATCTCCAAAGATTCAAGAAATTCGTTTACCAAATTGGCTCGACTCGAAGATTTGCAAGCCAAGATTTAACTAAAGTACTTATCGGGGAGTATCAAATTAGAAGGTATTTCTTCGGACTATCACGTTGTAATCTTTTTCCTTCATCAAGGTTTTTCCCATTGGGTTTTCCTTGTCAAGGTTTTAATGAGGCAACATTTGCGTGTCCAAATTTTTTTTCTAAGTTTTCTCAATTGTACTCTTTTCCCTTCGATTAGGTTTTGTCTTTTTGGAATTTCCTGACAAGGTTTTAACGAGGTAAATAGCTTAGACACAATGTCATCAGGGGGAGTGTTATAAACGTGTAATTATGTTAAGAATATCTAGGGCAAATCCCGTTTATTACTTTGGGATGCCCTTGTGTCTAGCCCTATAAATAGAGGCTCTAATGTTTGTCTATTGTACTAATGAATAAGAAATCTCTCTTCTTTTCTCCCTTTACTTTGTATCTTCTTCTCCTCTTATGCTATATCACAAGAGGAAATAGTGTTTTTATGGTGCCCCTTATCTAGCCATTTTTCATAATGATAAAAATGCCCGTATTATTTATATTTTTTTAATTATTTTTAAATTAAAATAAAAAAATATTTTCTTTAAAAAAAGTAATTTCTTTAAAAAAATTTATTTTCTTTAAATTTATTTTTTTAATTTAATTTAAAAAAAAAATTTAAGAAAAAAAATTGTTAAATTTTTTTATTTTACGAATCTAAGTTCGGCGGACAAGTGATATACCAAACCTAAACTTGTGTTTTGTGAAAACATACCTAGGTTCGGCAGATTCGATAAAAAAATAGGACATCCGAATTTAATATTATTCTTCAAAAAGTGAAGTTCGGCTAACATCTTCATGTTTAATTGTTAGCCGAACTTTGCTCTGTAATTGTCGTAAAAAATAATTCCATGCAATAAGAAAAGAAAAAAAAATTAAAATTTTCAAAAATCAAAAAAATCAAAAAAAAAAGTTATAAAAAAAAAATTTAAAAATTAAAATTTAAGAATTAATTAATCAATCAAGGGTATTTAAGTAACTTAACGGCTCATTAGACACCCTTATAATCCCACACTAGTTAGGGTCATCCATATGTATGCCCCAAAATTTCTATGTATACCCAAAATGAGGGTTCCAATTTAATATTATCCATACAAAAACATGATTGTTTGACTTAAGTATGAGGCCTCCTTAAGTATATTCCACAGTTTCCACTTTCCACCAACATATATATCCAAATTCCCTGCCAATATATAACCTAGCATTTTTAGGGGCGACACTAAAAGACAAAAAAGGTCACCCAAACGTAAATCTAAGCTACCCCTTATCTTCGATTTTTCGAAATGGCCAATGTGCCCATATATAATCGGGAGCCTACACCATAATCGGTAGGTTAAAGGTGAATCGGTAGGTTAAATTGAAACTATACCTACCGATTATTGTGTAGATACTTCGGCTAATAATCCCTTTTATGATCGGTAGCTTATCCAACTTGTAAGACTACCGATTATAAGGAGCCCCATATTCAACCTTGGTCAAATTCCATAGATTTTGAGGGGTGCAGATCCAACCATAACCACTTGGCTTGAGCTGTGGATGTAGCCATAATTGGAAGCCTCATAGGTTACATACACTACCGATTATAAGTTGCCCCAAAATGAGTTTTTTCTAAAATCCTTCACGTAATGAATTTTGAAATCTACCATAATCGGTAGGGTATATAATTATATAACCCACCGATTATAACGAGCCCCGCATCCAACCTTTGCCATATTTCATAAGTTTTGAGTGTACACGACTGACCATAACCACTTGGTTCGTGTTTTCGATGCAGCGTTAATCGGGAGTTAAATATATTACCAAACCATCCGATTATGGGTTGCCCCAAAATGAGTTTTTTCTAAAATCCTTCATGTAAGGGAATTTGAAATATACCCTAATCGGCAGAGTTAACAACTAAACAACCTACCGATTATAAGGATCCCCAGATCGAACCCTTGCAAAATTCCATAGGTTTTGAGTGTACAGATCCAGGAATAACCATGTGGTTCGTGATTTGGATGTAGCCATAATCGTAAGCCAAATAGGTTCCACAACCTACCGATTATAGGTTGCCCCAAAATGAGTTTTTTCTAAAATCCTTCATGTGATGAATTTTGAAATCTACCATAATCGGTAGAGTTTATTACTTATTACCGTCCGATTATACGAAGCCCCAAATCCAACCTGTGCCAAAATCCATAGGTTTAGAGGGTACAGAGCCAGGCATAACCATGTGGTTCGTGATTTGGATGTAGGCATAATCGTAAGCCAAATTGGTTCCAAAACCTACCGATTATAGGTTGCCCCAAAATGAGTTTTTTCTAAAATCCTTCATGTGATGAATTTTGAAATCTACCCTAATCGGTAGAGTTTATTACTTCTTACCGTTCGATTATAGGTTGCCCAAAATGAGTTTTTGCTAAAATCCTTTTTTGCGAAATTTTGAAATCTGCCATAATCGGTAGATGATAAAACTTATAACCCTACCGATTATAAGTGGCCCCAGATTCAACCTTTACATTGGACTCCCGCAATTCTATTACAAGGTATTGTGAATAGCGTCGTGGACGTTTTGGACGAGTCCTAAACGGATTAAATCTTTCCATCGCCCTAAGGATTCTAAACTGAGCTTTATAATGGAAGCTTGATCTTTTCCATCTCGCCATTCCCCGAGAGATCGTTCTATAACCTCATCATTGGTTTCACCCCTCAATCGATATTGATTCGCAAGATAAGTTAGATGGACAAATTATTCAACGTGTCTGTTTATTGAACCAACTCGGCAGAAAAGATCAGCGGAGTGACGGTTGTTTGGGTTACCGGTGTCGGCGCAGAATTTTTCGTGAATTTTCCCCAAATAACTCATAATCATTATGCCTCCTTTCCTACGTTCTTCTCCTCGTCTCGGATAGAATTGAACATAGCGCCTACATAAAGATAAATCTTCTTCAATCGTGAACTCCGTAGGATTAATGAATGGTTGGGACATTATCTTGAAGATGATGTTGGAGAGAGTTTAAAGGTATTTGTGTTCCATAGAGAGTAAAAGGATACAATCCTTATATAGAGTTTAGAGGTCTAACGGCTCTATTTTGTTGGGGCTACTGTATAATCGGTAGTCAAATGAAGTATTTTCACTTCCGATTATACAGTTGCCCCAAATTTTGTTTTTGCAGAAATCTCAATTTTTTCGATTTTGAGAACTATAATAATCGGTAGTTAATATGACTTCTGATTATACAGTTGCCCAAAATTTTGTTTTTACAGAAATGCCATTTTTTTTCGAATTTTGGAACTAGAATAATCGGTAGTTAATATGACTTCCGATTATAAAGTTTCCCCAAATTTCTTCCTTGACGAAATCACCAATTTTGGAATTTAGGAGCTACTATAATCGGTAGTCTAGTGAGGTTCTTGTTCCTTCCGATTGTTATAGAAGCAAGATACGCGTTTGGCACAAAATCGATATTAATCGGTAGTATAATATCGTTACTAAGCTTCTGATTGCTTTATAATAACCGGGCACAAAATAGCTTCTGATTATGTAAGGGCATCAGTGTATTCTTCGCGTTTTTGGACATCCCTTAACGGTGTATATGGGTTTGGAATAAAAAAGTCGCCCCTAATTTTTTTGGGGTCGCCCCTAAAAATTCCAGGATATATAACCGTGGTATTTACTTCATGCATTTGTTTTATGTAGAAACTCTAACGGATGTCACTATGATAGGGATTTTAAATATAAACATGGGCAGAGCCCATCCTGTACCTAGAAGGGTCCTGTGTGAAAAAAAAATTGGTAGGGCTTTTTATAAGGTCAATTCAAATATATTTCCAATCAACTATGAATTGTATTCCCATCCTACATAGCTCTACATGAGCTACCCCCGCAAAAAAAAAGGTCAAATATATTTTTCCTGATAATTTCACAACGACACAAGCATAATGTCAAATTTGCAAAATTACAGACAATGGTGCACTAGATAAAATGTTAAGTTGCGGAATTATAACCATGGTTACGCCAATATTTATGTATACTATAATAAAGATGCAAGTCTAAGTATAGTGTATGGGCTGATAAATGACAAAAAGAATTCGATGGCGTAGTGGATCGATGTCCTTTAAGTAAGTAGGAATTACTGGTTAATCCAGTTTTTCATGACCCAGTTAATGGCTAGTCCACCCGTGAAACTAATTTACTCGCTAGTCCAAAAACATGTTTTTGGATCAGATTATTTACTCGTTGGTCCGAAAATTTTGTGGAGATGATAAAGTGTGTTTTCTAAATGCCTAAAATACCCTTCCAGATCTAATTAGTATCAATACATAACATATGTAGTATCATATTAGTATCAATACTTAACGGTAGAAATATATATGTTAATATGTAGCATGTAGTATCAATGCGTATCAATACATATTAATATGTAGTAACATATGTTACTATATGTAGTATGTAGTATCAATACATAACATAATACATATTGGTATGTAGTGAAGCTAATCGAGAACATAAAAGAGGGTTATACATAGTATTATATGTTAGGGTTAGCAGAGTAATTTTACTCTTTTCAAACTTTTTTGGACTAACGAGTAAATAATTTTTCCCGCTGGACTAGCCATTAACCCGGATCATGTTTAGTGGAATAAACAGCAAAGTTCTCGTAAGTAAGTATCTCACCTGAGGTAACCCGTTTTGAATTATTACACCAGCAGATTTTTTTTATTTAAATGTTGACTGGACTTGGCTTAGAAGGAAAGTAAAAAGGCTCTCGACCGAGCTGGGCCCTGTGCGATCGCACACCCTGCACGACCTCAGGCCCGGCTCTGAACATGGGAAAAAAAAAACATATTATGTGTGAACTTAAACAATAGTCATGAAAGGTGCACGGCCACATTTCGAGTGCGTATACTCAAGGAATAAAAAATAGATAACCATTGCGTGTGACATGTTTTTGCTATATACAAACCTACAAATCTGCTTTATTTTAGGTTGAAGATCTAACTGAAACCAAAAGAAACAGACAGAATAAAGTAGCTATGCCAAAATGGCCTAGTCTTAAGAGGCCTTTTTTACCGGGAATAGATGAAACACATCCATTATTTATGTTCATACTATGGTGGTGACATTGGATTACAAAACTAGAAAATGAGAGCGAGTTGAGAGAGAGAATTTAGCCTCGTTACTTGGAGTAAAAATAGATCATAAAAAAAAAATCAAACAAACAAGCGGTTTATCTAAAAAAAATGGTCCAATAACGAAGGCCGGAATGTGCACCCCGGTGTAACTTTGTGCACCCCACTAAAACCGGGGTGCACGTTCCGGCTTCATCTATTGGTGGACTTTTGCATAAGAAAACCGGTGGTGTTCAGAGAAAAAAGGAAAAAAAAGATTACAATTTACATTGCCTTCTCTCTCTTCTGCTTTTACTTTTCTCTATAGTTTCTTTCTTTGATCTGTTATTCTCTCTCTATTTCCGTAATCTATACTTTCGTCTCTTTTTTCTCGTTTATTTTTCCGCAACATCATGAACATTGCAGTAAGCCAATAACGAAGGGAATAAATTTGATGTTAATTTTGAGAAGGAAATAACCTTGGTGATGATATCCATCTTCTTTGCAAAGAAAGAATGATTTTTTTTACATTGTTAAAGAGTGACATAGAGGACCGA
Organism: Papaver armeniacum; assembly: GCA_023531295.1. Taxonomy (NCBI): domain Eukaryota; kingdom Viridiplantae; phylum Streptophyta; class Magnoliopsida; order Ranunculales; family Papaveraceae; genus Papaver; species Papaver armeniacum. The sequence continues at coordinate 203,604 of JAJJWW010001452.1, read as the reverse complement.
TTGATATACAGAGAAGCTCACAATCAGGAACATGTAAAACTGCCCAATTGAAGCTTTTTCCAACCACCTACATGTTCCTTGTACAAATCTAGAGTTGCACATGCCAAATTTACAACGACCAGAAGATACCCATTTCATCAATTGGATAACTATTATGATTATAAATTATTCCAATTCATTTTATTTTTTTTGCTCGATTCGATTCAAAAATTACAACCAAGGTTTAACCTAATTTTCCAATTAATGTTGTTGAACTTAATTTTCAAATCATTTATCAGATTAAAAAACTCAATTCTTTAAATGATATTTGATTGTATTGAAGGCTTTTTTGCTATATACAAACCTACAAATCTGCTTTATTTTTGGTTGAAGATCTAACTGAAACCAAAAGAAATAGAGAGAATAAAGTAGTTATGCCAAAATGGCCTAATCTTAAGAGGCCTTTTTACCGGGAATAGATGAAACACATCCATTATTTATGTTCATACTCTAGTGGTGACATTGGATTACAAAACCAGAAATGAGAGAGAGTTGAGAGAGAGAATTTAGCCTCGTTACTTGGAGTAAAAATAGATCATAAAAGAAATAAAACAAACAAGCGGTTTATCTAAAAAAAATGGTCCAACAACGAAGGGATGTGCACCCGGTTTTGGAGAGGTGCACAAAGTTACACTCGACGAGTGTAACTTTGTGCACCCCTCTAAAACCGGGGTGCACGTTCCGGCTTCATCTATTGGTGGACTTTTGCATAAGAAAACCGGTGGTATTCAGAGAAAAGGAAAAAAAGATTACAGTTTACATTACCTTCTCTCTCTTCCGCTTTTACTTTTCTCTATAGTTTCTTTCTTTGATCTGTTATTCTCTCTCTATTTCCGTAATTTATACTTTCGTCTCTTTTTTCTCGTTTATTTTTCTGCAACATCATGAACATTGCAGTAAGCCAATAACGAAGGGAATAAATTTGATGTTAATTTTGAGAAGGAAATAACCTCGGTGATGATATCCATCTTCTTTGCAAAGAAAGAATGATTTTTTTAAATTGTTAAAGAGTGACATAGAGGACCGATTGATATACAGAGAAGCTCACAATCAGGAACATGTAAAACTGCCCAGTTGAAGCTTTTTCCAACCACCTACATGTTCCTTGTACAAATCTAGAGTTGCACATGCCAAATTTACAACGACCGTAAGATACCCATTTCATCAATTGGATAACTATTATGATTATAAATTATTCCAATTCAATTTTTTTTTTTGCTCGATTCGATTCAAAAATTACAACCAAGGTTTAACCTAATTTTCCAATTAATTTTTTTGAACTTAATTTTCAAATCATTTATCAGATTAAAAAACTCAATTCTTTAGATGATATTTGATTGTATTGAAGGCTTTTTTGCTATATACAAACCTACAAATCTCGCTTTATTTTTGGTTGAAGATCTAAACTGAAACCAAAAGAAATAGAGAGAATAAAGTAGTTATGCCAAAATGGCCTAATCTTAAGAGGCCTTTTTACCGGGAATAGATGAAACACATCCATTATTTATGTTCATACTCTAGTGGTGACATTGGATTACAAAACCAGAAATGAGAGAGAGTTGAGAGAGAGAATTTAGCCTCGTTACTTGGAGTAAAAATAGATCATAAAAAAAATAAAACAAACAAGCGGTTTATCTAAAAAAAATGGTCCAACAACGAAGGCCGGAATGTGCACCCTCTAAAACCGGGGTGCACGTTCCGGCTTCATCTATTGGTGGACTTTTGCATAAGAAAACCGGTGGTATTCAGAGAAAAGGAAAAAAAGATTACAGTTTACATTACCTTCTCTCTCTTCCGCTTTTACTTTTCTCCATAGTTTCTTTCTTTGATCTGTTATTCTCTCTCTATTTCCGTAATCTATACTTTCGTCTCTTTTTTCTCGTTTATTTTTGTGCAACATCATGAACATTGCAGTAAGCCAATAACGAAGGGAATAAATTTGATGTTAATTTTGAGAAGGAAATAACCTCGGTGATGATATCCATCTTATTTGCAAAGAAAGAATGATTTTTTTAAATTGTTAAAGAGTGACATAGAGGACCGATTGATATACAGAGAAGCTCACAATCAGGAACATGGAAAACTTCCCAATTGAAGCTTTTTCCAACCACTTACATGTTCCTTGTACAAATCTAGAGTTGCACATGCCAAATTTACAACGACCAGAAGATACTCATTTCATCAATTGGATAACTATTATGATTATAAAATATTCCAATTCAATTTTTTTTTTTTTGCTCGATTCGATTCAAAAATTACAACCAAGGTTTAACCTAATTTTCCAATTTATGTTGTTGAACTTAATTTTCAAATCATTTATAAGATTAAAAAAATCAATTCTTTAGATGGTATTTGATTGTATTGAAGGCTTTTTTGCTATATACAAACCTACAAATCTGCTTTATTTTAGGTTTAAGATCTAACTGAAACCAAAAGAAACAGAGAGAATAAAGTAGTTATGCCAAAATGGCCTAGTCTTAAGAGGCCTTTTTACCGGGATAGATGAAACACATCCATTATTTATGTTCATACTCGGTGGTGACATTGGATTACAAAACCCGGAAATGAGAGAGAGTTGAGAGATAGAATTTAGCCTCGTTACTTGGAGTAAAAATAGATCATAAAAAAAAAAAAAAAACAAACATGCGGTTTATCTAAAAAAAATGGTCCAATAACGAAGGTTTTGAAATGTGCACCCCTCTAAAACCGGGGTGCAGTTTCCGGCTTCATCTATTGGTGGATTTTTGCATAAGAAAACCGGTGGTATTCGAGAGAAAAAAAGGAAAAAAGATTACAGCTTACATTGCCTTCTCTCTCTTCGCTTTTACTTTTCTCTATAGTTTCTTTCTTTGATCCGTTATTCTCTCTCTATTTCCGTAATCTATACTTTCGTCTCTTTTTTCTCGTTTATTTTTCTCCGCAACATCATGAACATTGGCAAGTAAGCCAATAACGATGGGAATAAATTTGATGTTAATTTTGAGAAGGAAATAACCTCGGTGATGATATCCATCTTCTTTGCAAAGAAAGAATGATTTTTTTACATTGTTAAAGAGTGACATAGAGGACCGATTGATATACAGAGAAGCTCACAATCAGGAACATGTAAACTGCCCAATTGAAGCTTTTTCCAACCACCTACATGTTCCTTGTACAAATCTAGAGATGCACATGCCAAATTTAGAACGACCAGAAGATACCCATTTCATCAATTAGATAACTATTATGATTATAAATTATTCCAATTCAATTTTTTTTTTTTTTTTTGCTCGATTCGATTCAAAAATTACAACCAAGGTTTAACCTAATTTTCCAATTAATGTTGTTGAACTTAATTTTCAAATCATTTATCAGATTAAAAAACTCAATTCTTTAGATGATATTTGATTGTATTGAAGGCTTTTTTGCTATATACAAACCTACAAATCTGCTTTATTTTAGGTTGAAGATCTAACTGAAACCAAAAAAACAGAGAGAATAATGTAGCTATGCCAAAATGGCCTAGTCTTAAGAGGCCTTTTTACCGGGAATAGATGAAACACATCCATTATTTAAGTTCATACTCTGGTGGTGACATTGGATTACAAAACCAGAAATGAGAGAGAGTTGAGAGAGAGAATTTAGCCTCGTTACTTGGAGTAAAAATAGATCATAAAAAAAAAAAAAAAACAAACAAGCGGTTTATCTAAAAAAAATGGTCCAATAACGAAGGCCGGAATGTGCACCCCTCTAAAACCGGGGTACACGTTCCGGCTTCATTTATTGGTGGACTTTTGCATAAGAAAACCGGTGGTATTCAGAGAAAAAAGGAAAAAAAGATTACAGTTTACATTGCCTTCTCTCTCTTCCGCTTTTACTTTTCTCTATAGTTTCTTTCTTTGATCTGTTATTCTCTCTCTATTTCCGTAATCTATACTTTCATCTCTTTTTTCTCGTTTATTTTTCTGCAACATCATGAACATTGCAATAAGCCAATAACGAAGGGAATAAATTTGATGTTAATTTTGAGAAGGAAATAACCTCGGTGATGATATCCATCTTCTTTGCAAAGAAAGAATGATTTTTTTACATTGTTAAAGAGTGACATAGAGGACCGATTGATATACAGAGAAGCTCACAATCAGGAACATGTAAAACTGCCCAATTGAAGCTTTTTCCAACCACCTACATGTTCCTTGTACAAATCTAGAGATGCACATGCCAAATTTACAACGACCAGAAGATACCCATTTCATCAATTGGATAACTATTATGATTATAAATTATTCCAATTCATTTTATTTTTTTTGCTCGATTCGATTCAAAAATTACAACCAAGGTTTAACCTAATTTTCCAATTAATGTTGTTGAACTTAATTTTCAAATCATTTATCAGATTAAAAAACTCAATTCTTTAAATGATATTTGATTGTATTGAAGGCTTTTTTGCTATATACAAACCTACAAATCTGCTTTATTTTAGGTTGAAGATCTAACTGAAACCAAAAGAAATAGAGGGAATAATGTAGCTATGCCAAAATGGCCTAGTCTTAAGAGGCCTTTTTACCGGGAATAGATGAAACACATCCATTATTTAAGTTCATACTCTGGTGGTGACATTGGATTACAAAACCAGAAATGAGAGAGAGTTGAGAGAGAGAATTTAGCCTCGTTACTTGGAGTAAAAATAGATCATAAAAAAAAAAAAAAAACAAACAAGCGGTTTATCTAAAAAAAATGGTCCAATAACGAAGGCCGGAATGTGCACCCCTCTAAAACCGGGGTGCAGTTTCCGGCTTCATCTATTGGTGGACTTTTGCATAAGAAAACCGGTGGTATTTAGAGAAAAAAGGAAAAAAGATTACAGTTTACATTGCCTTCTCTCTCTTCCGCTTTTACTTTTCTCTATAGTTTCTTTCTTTGATCTGTTATTCTCTCTCTATTTCCGTAATCTATACTTTCGTCTCTTTTTTCTCGTTTATTTTTCTGCAACATCATGAACATTGCAGTAAGCCAATAACGAAGGGAATAAATTTGATGTTAATTTTGAGAAGGAAATAACCTCGGTGATGATATCCATCTTCTTTGCAAAGAAAGAATGATTTTTTTACATTGTTAAAGAGTGACATAGAGGACCGATTGATATACAGAGAAGCTCACAATCAGGAACATGTAAAACTGCCCAATTGAAGCTTTTTCCAACCACCTACATGTTCCTTGTACAAATCTAGAGATGCACATGCCAAATTTACAACGACCAGAAGATCCTCATTTCATCAATTGGATAACTATTATGATTATAAATTATTCCAATTCAATTTTTTTTTTTGGTCGATTCGATTCAAAAATTACAACCAAGGTTTAACCTAATTTTCCAATTAATGTTGTTGAACTTAATTTTCAAATCATTTATCAGATTAAAAAACTCAATTCTTTAGATGGTATTTGATTGTATTGAAGGCTTTTTTGCTATATACAAACCTACAAATATGCTTTATTTTAGGTTGAAGATCTAACTGAAACGAAAGGAAACAGAGAGAATAAAGTAGTTATGCCAAAATGGCTAGTCTTAAGAGGCCTTTTTACCGGGAATAGATGAAACACATCCATTATTTATGTTCATACTCTGGTGGTGACATTGGATTACAAAACCAGAAATGAGAGAGAGTCGAGAGAGAGAATTTAGCCTCGTTACTTGGAGTAAAAATAGATCATAAAAAAAAAATAAAACAAACATGCGGTTTATCTAAAAAAAATGGTCCAATAACGAAGGCTGAAATGTGCACCCCTCTAAAACCGGGGTGCAGTTTCCGGCTTCATCTATTGGTGGACTTTTGCATAAGAAAACCGGTGGTATTCAGAGAAAAAAGGAAAAAAAGATTACAGTTTACATTGCCTTCTCTCTCTTCCGCTTTTACTTTTCTCTATAGTTTCTTTCTTTGATCTCGTTATTCTCTCTCTATTTCCAGTAATCTATACTTTGCCTCTTTTTTTCGTTTATTTTTCTGCAACATCATGAACATTGCAGTAAAGCCAATAACGAAGGGAATAAATTTGATGTTAATTTTGAGAAGGAAATAACCTTGGTGATGATATCCATCTTCTTTGCAAAGAAAGAATGATTTTTTTACATTGTTAAAGAGTGACATAGAGGACCGATTGATATACAGAGAAGCTCACAATCAGGAACATGTAAAACTGCCCAATTGAAGCTTTTTCCAACCACCTACATGTTCCTTGTACAAATCTAGAGTTGCACATGCCAAATTTACAACGACCAGAAGATACCCATTTCATCAATTGGATAACTATTATGATTATAAATTATTCCAATTCATTTTATTTTTTTTGCTCGATTCGATTCAAAAATTACAACCAAGGTTTAACCTAATTTTCCAATTAATGTTGTTGAACTTAATTTTCAAATCATTTATCAGATTAAAAAACTCAATTCTTTAAATGATATTTGATTGTATTGAAGGCTTTTGCTATATACAAACCTACAAAATGCTTTATTTTAGGTTGAAGATCTAATCAAAACCAAAAGAAATAGAGGGAATAATGTAGCTATGCCAAAATGGCCTAGTCTTAAGAGGCCTTTTTACCGGGAATAGATGAAACACATCCATTATTTAAGTTCATACTCTGGTGGTGACATTGGATTACAAAACCAGAAATGAGAGAGAATTGAGAGAGAGAATTTAGCCTCGTTACTTGGAGTAAAAATAGATCATAAAAAAAAATCAAACAAACAAGCGGTTTATCTAAAAAAAATGGTCCAATAACGAAGGCCGGAATGTGCACCCCGGTTTTGGAGGTGTGCACAAAGTTACACTCGACGAGTGTAACTTTGTGCACCCGTCTAAAACCGGGGTGCACGTTCCGGCTTCATCTATTGGTGGACTTTTGCATAAGAAAACCGGTGGTATTCATAGAAAAAAGGAAAAAAAGATTACAGTTTACATTGCCTTTTCTCTCTTCCGCATTTACTTTTCTCTATAGTTTCTTTCTTTGATCTGTTATTCTATCTTTATTTCCGTAATATATACTTTCGTCTCTTTTTCCTCGTTTATTTTTCTGCAACAACATGAACATTGCAGTAAGCCAATAACGAAAAGAATAAATTTGATGTTAATTTTGAGAAGGAAATAACCTAGGTGATGATATCCATCTTCTTTGCAAAGAAAGAATGATTTTTTTACATTGTTAAAGAGTGACATAGAGGAACGATTAATTTACAGAGAAGCTCACAATCAGGAACATGTAAAACTGCCCAATTGAAGCTTTTTCCAACCACCTACATGTTCCTTGTACAAATCTAGAGTTGCACATGCCAAATTTACAACGACCAGGAGATACCCATTTCATTAATTGGATAACTATTATGATTATAAATTATTCCAATTCCAATTTTTTTTTTTTGCTCGATTCGATTCAAAAATTACAACCACGGTTTAACCTAATTTTCCAATTAATGTTGTTGAACTTAATTTTCAAATAATTTATCAGATTAAAAAACTCAATTCTTTAGATGATATTTGATTGTATTGAAGGCTTTTTTGCTATATAAAAACCTACAAATCTGCTTTATTTTAGGTTGAAGATCACTGAAACCAAAAGAAACAGAGAGAATAAAGTAGCTATGCCAAAATGGCCTAGTCTTAAGAGGCCTTTTTTAATGGAATAGATGAAACACATCCATTATTTATGTTTATACTCGGGTGGTGACATTGGATTACAAAACCAGAATTGAGAGAGTTTGAGAGAGAGAATTTAGCCTCGTTACTTGGAGTAAAAATAGATCGTAAAAAAAAAAAAAAAACAAAACAAGCGGTTTATCTAAAAAAAATGGTCCAATAACGAAGGCCGGAATGTGCACCCCGGTTTTGGAGGGGTGCACAAAGTTACACTTGACGAGTGTAACTTTGTGCACCCCTCTAAAACCGGGGTGCACGTTCCGGCTTCATCTATTGGTGGACTTTTGCATAAGAAAACCGGTGGTATTCAGATAAAAAAGATTACAGTTTACATTGCCTTCTCTCTCTTCCGCTTTTACTTTTCTCTATAGTTTCTTTCTTTGATCTGTTATTCTCTCTCTATTTCCGTAATCTATACTTTCGTCTCTTTTTTCTCGTTTATTTTTCTGAAACATCATGAACATTGCAGTAAGCCAATAACGAAGGGAATAAATTTGATGTTAATTTTGAGAAGGAAATAACCTCGGTGATGATATCTATCTTCTTTGCAAAGAAAAATGAGTTTTTTACATTGTTAAAGAGTGACATAGAGGACCGATTGATATACAGAGAAGCTCACAATCAGGAACATGTAAAACTGCCCAATTGAAGCTTTTTCCAACCACCTACATGTTCCTTGTACAAATCTAGAGTTTCACATGCCAAATTTACAACGACCAAAAGATACCCATTTCATCAATTGGATAACTATTATGATTATAAATTATTCCAATTCAAAATTATTATTTTTTGCTCGATTCGATTCAAAAATTACAACCAAGGTTTAACCTAATTTTCCAATTAATGTTGTTGAACTTAATTTTCAAATCATTTATCAGATTAAAAAACTCAATTCTTTAGATGATATTTGATTGTATTGAAGGCTTTTTTGCGATATACAAACCTACAAATATGCTTTATTTTAGGTTGAAGATCTAACTGAAACCAAAAGAAACAGAGAGAATAAAGTAGCTATGCCAAAATGGCCTAGTCTTAAGAGGCCTTTTTAGCGAGAATAGATGAAACACATCCATTATTTATGTTCATACTCTGGTGGTGACATTGGATTACAAAACCAGAAATGAGAGAGAGTTGAGAGAGAGAATTTAGCCTCGTTACTTGGAGTAAAAATAGATCATAAAAAAAAAATAAAACAAACAAGCGGTTTATCTAAAAAAAATGGTCCAATAACGAAGGCCGGAATGTGCACCCCTCTAAAACCGGGGTGCACGTTCCGGCTTCATTTATTGGTGGACTTTTGCATAAGAAAACCGGTGGTATTCAGAGAAAAAAGGAAAAAAAGATTACAGTTTACATTGCCTTCTCTCTCTTCCGCTTTTACTTTTCTCTATAGTTTCTTTCTTTGATCTGTTATTCTCTCTCCATTTCCGTAATCTATACTTTCGTCTCTTTTTTCTCGTTTATTTTTCTGCAACATCATGAACATTGCAGTAAGCCAATAACGAAGGGAATAAATTTGATGTTAATTTTGAGAAGGAAATAACCTCGATGATGATATACATCTTCTTTGCAAAGAAAGAATGATTTTTTTACATTGTTAAAGAGTGACATAGAGGACCGATTGATATACAGAGAAGCTCACGATCAGGAACATGTAAACTGCCCAATTGAAGCTTTTTCCAACCACCTACATGTTCCTTGTACAAATCTAGAGTTGCACATGCCAAATTTACAACTTTACTTAAGATACCCATTTCATCAATTGGATAAATATTATGATTATAAATTATTCCAATTCAATTTTATTTACTTTTTTTGCTCTATTCGATTCAAAAATTACAACCAAGGTTTAACCTAATTTTCCAATTAATGTTGTTGAACTTAATTTTCAAATCATTTATCAGATTAAAAAACTCAATTCTTTAGATGATATTTGATTGTATTGAAGGCTTTTTTGCTATATACAAACCTACAAATCTGCTTTATTTTAGGTTGATGATCTAACTGAAACCAAAAGAAACAGAGAGAATAAAGTAGCTATGCCAAAATGGCCTAGTCTTAAGAGGCCTTTTTACCGGGAATAGATGAAACACATCCATTATTTATGTTCATACTCTGGTGGTGACATTGGATTACAAAACCAGAAATGAGACAGAGTTGAGAGAGAGAATTTAGCCTCGTTACTTGGAGTAAAAATAGATCATAAAAAAAAATAAAACAAACAAGCGGTTTATCTAAAAAAAATGGTCCAATAACGAAGGCCGGAATGTGCACCCCAGTTTTGAAGGGGTGCACAAAGTTACACTCATATTGGACCACATATCTAATTTTTTGTAGTCCGTTGAGAACTTCCGCGATGATTTAGTTGTATTATTCTTTTTATTGTTTTAATTTTAACATTAAAGTTTATATATTTACACACATAATATGCAATATATTATCTGATATTATGTCATAAAATAATTAAAAAATAATATGATTTGAAAATAAAATCTTTAAATAATTACTCTACACACTTAATTTTTCAATCTTGTTATGGTAAAATGTTCTACAAATTTATTTTTGAAATCTGAAATTGGTATGTTTCGAATCTTATCTCTGGCCTTTTTCTCTTTTTTTTTTTAATATGGGTAGCCCACTATTAAGATTCATAATATGTGAAACCCATAGTAACACTAGTTTATTAAATTAACCTTTCATAGTATAGTATCTGATATTTAGTTTTTTTTAGAAAAACCACCATATTATATGGGCGATGAGAAAAAGTCAAATAGCAAAGATGTAGGAAAATTCCCCAAATCATGCTACTCTTGCATATGAGCATATCAGGCCGTCATTGATCGCTGTTGTAAGCGACACAAATATATTACACTTTCTTACTACTCAAAATATAAATATAGCAAGGGCAAGAAAGGATCGATCCCACAGAGAGGTCTAGGTTGTCAAATTGTTTCTTTCCCTATAAATAACACCGGTAGTTTTGTGATTATAATAAACTAAATAAAACAAATAAAGAAAAGTAAACAAATAAAATCAAGGATAAGAAAGTATTGGTTAAGGATTTCGTTTTCATTCACAAACATGTTTTCAACACAATAACTAGAATTGATATTTTAATCTCAACTTTTATCAAAGACCCTAGAATACCTTGATCGCAAGAATATCCCGCAAATCTCCTCATGTCATCAACAAACACATTAAAAGATGCGAATATGAATTCTACCTAAAGGAACAACCTAACATGTAAAAGCACTAATCAAGTTTAATTCCCTAGATGCGTTAAGTTCTATGAAATCAGGCCAATCAAAGCAATCGAACGTGGAAAGCGCACTAATTCAATTTAACAAAGGTTACGATTCACATATGACCATAAGAATATATCACTACAAACTATAATCATATTATGCTACTTGTATCCAAGGAATATCACTTTTGCGTATAATAAACCCTAAACTAGCAATAGATGTGATTAGAAGTTCTACCAATTTGCAACTTGACAAAACAATCAATCAATCATAAAACAATATTTTCAGAGAATTGCACACGATAAATATGAGACAAAACTAATATACTGAATCAAAGAATCATGCTTTGTGAAATCCAACAGAGAGGTAGCTTTGTGATTATAATAAACTAAATAAAACAAATAAAGAAAAGTAAACAAATAAAATCAAGGATAAGAAAGTATTGGTTAAGGATTTCGTTTTCATTCACAAACATGTTTTCAACACAATAACTAGAATTGATATTTTAATCTCAACTTTTATCAAAGACCCTAGAATACCTTGATCGCAAGAATATCCCGCAAATCTCCTCATGTCATCAACAAACACATTAAAAGATGCGAATATGAATTCTACCTAAAGGAACAACCTAACGTGTAAAAGCACTAATCAAGTTTAATTCCCTAGATGCGTTAATTTCTATGAAATCAGGCCAATCAAAGCAATCGAACGTGGAAAGCGCACTAATTCAATTTAACAAAGGTTACGATTCACATATGACCATAAGAATATATCACTACAAACTATAATCATATTATGCTACTTGTATCCAAGGAATATCACTTTTGCGTATAATAAACCCTAAACTAGCAATAGATGTGATTAGAAGTTCTACCAATTTGCAACTTGACAAAACAATCAATCAATCATAAAACAATATTTTCAGAGAATTGCACACGATAAATATGAGACAAAACTAATATATTGAATCAAAGAATCATGCTTTGTGAAATCCAACTATTCCATAACCAATAATAAACTTAGGTACTCATATTCAAGGAGTTCATCACAAGAAGAAAGAGAAGTTTCATGTTCTAAACCCTAGAAAACAAGTAGAGGAAAAGAATTAGAAAAGATGTCCAAAATCTCTCTAAGCTTCCCTATATATAGAGTTTTGTAACCTCCTCTTGAAGAAAACTAGGAAACCTAGTAAAATTAGGAAAGTGCACTCCTTAAAATTGTGTCCCGTGCATCAAAACCCGTGCCAAAGTAAATTGCCAAACTCTGGCCAAATTCCCAAGTCACGGCCAAGGTATGCTCAAAGTGAGCCACGACAAGTTGGTGTGTACGCAAGTCGCCAAGGCATGAATATGGGCTTGCGTCTACTGGATAGAACACAGCCCATTTAACTCACTTCAACGCATTGTGACTGCCATCAGCCCAAATCTCTTCTACCAAAGATCATAGCCTCCATCTCACCATGCATTCAACAAATCCAAGCTTCATCACTGCCTCAACTTCCTTGTATACCCTCCTCCATCATGTAACAGCGACGAGCATTCATATAAACCCCCATACTTCTCTGGCAACGTCATTTCTTCCCTGTTACAGAGCATCTTCTACCACCGATAGTTCACAGCGGCTTTCACTCTCCACTGCCAGTTCACAAAGATCTCTCGGCATCACCGATGGTATTAGCATCTGCCATCAACTTCTTCTTCCCGTGATCATCAGTAGCAAACTCGAGATATCCATGCTTCTCGACAAAGATCACTCCCATGCCATTAATCGACAACATTCCCTTAAACTCAAGCCAAGCTCATTCATAGACTTGAACCGACAACTCTAACTCTTTACAACCCAAACCCGTTCAATGCACATTCCTTATCACTTGCCATCATTATCTCCCTGTCTCCTTCTTAACTCACCATATCTGCTCCCGGTTATTGCTCGAGCTCCATTGCTTCCATTCGAACCCAGCAAAAACCCACGAACCGCATTATCTCCCAAACTCCAATCCATACTTCCATCTTTTCTGATAAACTCCACCGCCATTAACTATCGCCTTCGAACTTCCCGTGACTTCTTCTCGAGCTTCTATATCACCCGCATCCATCGTATAACAAAGAAGACCATTCCTCAAGCTCCATAAATCGCTGGCGGCCACTCACGATCACATCCTCACCGTTCTCGCCATGCCATTCTTCATCGCCCACAAGAAAGCTCGAGTCTCAACTCTCTCCTCGATCTCGGTCATCACCGGCATCAAAAAAACCCTTCATCATCACTGCTCCATCGTCATCACCACTGCCAACCTCGCATAACCAACATCATCCATCACTTCCAATCGATTACAGAGACCCAACAGACCACAAAATGGTCAATCACCAGCCAACCCAAGTCTTGACAGGTCTCGAGTATCCCCCCGCCAATCACCCGACCTTCGAGTATTCCCTATTACGCTCAACTCGTTTCTTCACCACCGATGGTCCTCACCGCCATGGTTGGCAATCAACAGCAGTGAACACCACAAGCATCAAACTCGACCAAATATTTGTTGTGTTGAGTTTGCATGGGAGAAGATGGTAGCCCCGAGTAAATAAGCCAGTGCACTTAACACTATTTGAATTCTCGCTTCCCAAAGTAAAGGACCAGACTCCTTTAGCAAGTCCCTTTGGAACAGTGCACCCCTTAACACAATGGATACCCCTTAACGTACAGTGGGGTTACCAATAGTACTTTCCGATAAAATGACCATTTTGCCCCTTTGCTTATGAGTTCTTGTTTTGCTCATAACTTCTTCATACGAACTCGAGAATGACTCCTTCTTTCGCCATTGCCTTCGTCTTCTCTCCCTCTACACAATGAAAAGTAGAAATCTTGTATTTGAACGAGTTCCAATTGGTCTTTTTGCTCCAAATGACTCCATTGCACCTAATAAACTCAAAAGCACACATAAGATACATAATTTACAAGAAAACTCGCAAAGAAAACATAAATACTAGATATTAAATACGGTGTATTCTACACCTATCAGTCATCTTCTCCTCGTTTTTTCCTCAACTTATACAGTCAAATGGGGAGACATTATCATCGTTTGTTTCATACACTCAAAGCTTCCACCAAGAGTTGTGGTAAGTTCTATGATTTTCACACTTTAATTTGAGTTTTTTCCAAATATCACAGTAGAGAACATGAGACAATAATTGTACTTGATGCGTATTTAGTTGCAAAAAAATAAATGTTTCATCTTAGTAATCACGTTATTCGTTTACCAAAACTTTGAATCTATCATCTTAATGATCATGTAAATCGTTTGGTAAAAGGGATGATTGTGATTTTTTGAATTATCCATTCATCACCATCACAGATTTTTTAACTGCGAAATTTTTTGAAGTATACACGCCATCAGCATTCATGGCGCCACATGCATTTGTAAGTAAAGCGTTGATTTTTATTTTGATGATTTTATACAGAAATCGCATTTAACTTGACTGCATATGGGCTGATCTTGATAAGGTTTTCCATGTTAGCCACAATTTCACGTTCAGGAAATTGCAGTTATCACTTTTCAAATTTCAGAAAATTACAACTATCACAATCTAATTTTTGTAAATTTTTGATTATCACACTTCAATGTTCAGAAAATTACATTTATCACACAAACGATTTTCAGAAAATTGCAATTATCACTATTTAATTTCATAAAATTGAAATTATCACAACAAACGGAACTTAATAGATACTATTTAATTTTTTGAAAGCACGGATTTTTGTGGAAGATGATAATGCCTTTGGTATTCAAACTCATGTCCATGACTTTATAATGAGTATACCAGACAGTGTGCAGGAGTTCGTCATTCCGATATTTTCATTCAATCTCACACTGGACATTGCTGCCACTACGGGAAAATTAGTAATCTACAACTGTAGATTGACAACTCGTAAATTAAAAGTTGTAAAATGTAGTATGTTTTACAACTTTTTCCAACAAAAGCGTTGTCAAAGTAAAATATGTCCAACTCTTAGGACCAACGAGTTCCTAAGAGTAGTGACGAAATCGAACCACAACTTGTTGTGTGAAAAGGGTTGTAGAGAGAAGTGACCACCTTTAGAATTTACAACTCACATCCTAAAGGTAGTGAATGATTTTAAAACAACACTAATAAGAGTCGTTGAAGATAAGAAAAAAAAATTTGAAAAATGTTCTTGTAGAGAATCGAACCCAAGCTTACTAGGTGTTAGTACAAGACGTCAACCATCCCGCCGGATTCACAATACTTGGTAGATTTGTGCTTTTCTTTTAATCAACATTCACAACCTTTACAAGAGTTGTAAATGATAAATTGACTTTGAAAAAAAAAGGAGGCTAAGGTGAATCGAACTCAAACCTCCTCCTGTCTAAGACTTGGATTTCAACCACCCTTCCACATTTACATGCATGTCTCGCTTATATTTTACATTTACTTTTATAAAAAAGTGATAAGGAAAAAACATGTTAAGGAAAAGAAATAAATGGACGGTTATGATGTAAATGGATGGTTATGATGGGAGATGGAAAAGATAAGAAGAAAAAGGATAAATAGACCTTCTACAACCCCCTTAAGAGTCGTCAGTAAAGGTATAAACACTTCGCTAAATTTTTCTCACTTACGCAAAAAAAAATTCCCACTTCGCTAAATTTTATTCACTTAAAAAAACTTCTCACTTCCGCTAAAATTTTCTCACTTCGCTAAATTTTCTTTTCATCGCTATTGACAACCTTTATAAGAGTTGTCGTTGAGGTATAAACACTTATGCTAAATTTTTCTCACTACGCTAAATTTTATTCACTTCGCTAAGAATATTCCCATGGAATCTTACCCGTAAATGGGTGGATTCATCGTCTTTCCGAACTTTCAGACTTATAGTAGTCCGCTCATGGCCAAGTTTTGATCCCGGTGCAAGTTTCTTTCTCGAAGTTGATGAATTTGTATGTGTTTAAGGTTTATGAGAATATTCCCATGCAATCTTACCCATAAATGGTTGGATTCATCGTCTTTGCAAACTTTCAGACTTATAGTAGTCCGCTCATGGCCACGTTTCGATCCCGGAGCTAGTTTCTTTCTCAAAGTTGACGAATTTGTGTGTGTTTAAGGTTTCTGAGAATATTCCATGGAATCTTACCTGTAAATAGTTGGATTCATCGTCTTTGCGAACTTTCAAACTTATATTAGTCCGCTCATGGCCAGGTTTCGATCTCGAAGCCAGTTTCTTTCTCGAAGTTGATGAATTCGTGTGTGTTGAAGGTTTCTGAGAATATTCCCATGGAATCTTACCCGTAAATGGTTGTATTCATCGTTCTTACGAACTCTCAGACTTATACTAGTCCGTTCTGGTCGGTTTTCAATCTCGGAGCCGGGTTTGCATACAATATGCTAGAATAGGGATTGCTTAATGCTTCGGGGAATATTACAAAAGAATATTACTTGTAAATTGATGGATTCATCGTTCTTACGAAATTTCCAACTTAAAGTAGTCCACTGTCGGCCAGGTTTCGATCTCGGATCCAGGGTTTGCATACAATATGCTAGAATAGGGTTGGTTTAATGTTCTCTGGAATATTCCAAAGGAATCTTACCGGTAAATGGATGGATTCTTCGTTCTTATGAAATTTCGGACTTAGAGTAGTCCAATCACGGCAAGGTTTTGATCTCGGAGCCGGATATGCGTAAATATGCCAAATATGGTTTGTTTAAGGTTTCGGAATATTTCAAGGAATCTTACCCGTAAATGGATGTATTCATCGTTCTCACGAAGTTTCGACTTAGAGTAGTCCAATCACGGCCGTGTTTCGATCTCGGAGCCGGGTATGCGTACATTATGCCGTAGTATGGTTTGTTTAAGGTTTCGTGGAATATTTCGAAGGAATCTTACCTGTAAATGGATGTATTCATCGTTCTTATGATGTTTCGGACTTAGAGTAGTCTAATCACGGCTGGTTTCGATCTCGGAGCTGTGGTATGCGTACAATATGCCGAATATGACTTGTTTAAGGTTTCAGTGGAATATTTCAAGGAATCTTACCTGTAAATGGATGTATTCATCGTTCTTACGAAGTTTCGGACATACAAAGAGTCCAATCACGGTCGGGTTTCGATCTCGGAGCCGGGATATGCGTACATTATGCCGTAATATGGTTTGTTTAAGGTTTCGGGGAATATTTCGAAGGAATCTTACCCGTAAATGGATGTATTCATCGTTCTTACAAAGTTTCGACTTAGAGTAGTCCAATCACGGCCGTTTTCGATCTCGGAGCCAACATACGCATACAATATCCCATAATAGGGTTTGTTTAAGGTTTCGGGAATATTCCAAAGGAATCTTACGTGTAAATGGATGGATTCATCGTTCTTACCAAGTTTCGGACTTAGAGTAGTCTAATCACGGCCAAAGTTTCGATCTCGGAGCCGTGGTATGCGTACTATATGCCGAATATGACTTGTTTAAGGTTTCGGGAATATTTCAAGGAATCTTACCCGTAAATGGATGTATTCATCGTTCTTACGAAGTTTCGGACATAGAGTAGTCTAATCACGGCGAGGTTTCGATCTCGGAGCCGGGATATGCGTACATTATGCCGAATATGGTTTGTTTAAGGTTTCGGGAATATTTCAAGGAATCTTACCGTAAATGGATGGATTCATCGTTCTTACGGTTTCGACTTAGAGTAGTCCAATCACGGCCGGGTTTCGATCTCGGAGCCGTGGTATGCGTACAATATGCCGTAATAGGGTTTGTTTAAGGTTTCGTGGAATATTCCAAAGGAATCTTACCCTGAAAATGGATGGATTCATCGTTCTTACGAATTTTCGGACTTAGAGTAGTCCAATCACGGCCAGGTTTCGATCTCGGAGCCAGGGTATGCGTACAATATGCCAGAATATGACTTGTTTAAGGTTTCAGGGAATATTTCAAGGAATCTTACTCGTAAATGGATGGATTCATCGTTCTTACGAAGTTTCGACATAGAGTAGTCCAATCACGGCCGTGTTTCGATCTCGGAGCCAAGATACGCATACAATATCCCATAATAGGGTTTGTTTAAGGTTTCGGGAATATTTCAAGGAATCTTACGTGTAAATGGATGGATTCATCGTTCTTACCAAGTTTCCGACTTATAGTAGTCCACTCCCGAACACGTTTCGATCTCGGAGCCAAAGTACGCATACAATATGCCAAAGATATGGTTTGTTTAAGGTTTCGGGAATATTTCAAGGAATCTTACCTGTAAATGGATGTATTCATCGTTCTTACGAAGTTTCCGACTTAGAGTAGTCCACTCACGGCCGTTTTCGATCTCGGTGGGTATGCGTACTTTATGCCGAATATGGTTTGTTTAAGGTTTCGGAATATTCCAAAGGAATCTTAGTCCGTAAATGGATGGATTCATCGTTCTTATGAAGTTTCGACTTAGAGTAGTCCAATCACGGCCCGTGTTTCGATCTCGGAGCCAAGATACGCATACAATATCCCATAATAGGGTTTGTTTAAGGTTTTGGGGAATATTCCGAAGGAGTCTTACGTGTAAATGGATGGATTCATCTTTCTTACCAAGTTTCCGACTTATAGTAGTCCACTCCCGACCCGTGTTTCGATCTCTGAGCCAAAGTACGCATACAATATGTCGAGATATGGTTTGTTTAAGGTTTCAAGGAATATTTCAAGGAATCTTACCTGTAAAATGGATGTATTCATCGTTCTTACGAAGTTTCGGACTTAGAGTAGTCTAATCACGGCCGGTTTCGATCTCGGAGCCGTGGTATGCGTACATTATGCCGTAATATGGTTTGTTTAAGGTTTCGGGGAATATTCCAAAGGAATCTTACCTGTAAATGGATGGATTAATCGTTCTTACGAAGTTTCCAACTTATAGTAGGCCACTCACGGAGTTTCGATCTCGGATCCATGGTTTGCATACAATATGCCGTTATACCATATTTAAAGTTCGAATCGACACCGAGCTTCATATTTATCGATTTCAATGATGTATCCTTCTAAGTTTGAAGTCATAAACCCTCCCGAGCTTCTTGGTTCACAGTTTGTATGCCGTTATACCACATTTGAAGTTCGAATCAACACCGAGCTTCATATTTATCGATTTCAATGATGTATCCTTCTACGTTTGAAGTCGAACCCTCCCAAGCTTCTTGGTTCATAATTTCTATGTCGTTATACCACATTTGAAGTTCGAATCAACACTGAGCTTCATATTTATCGATTTCGATGATGTATCCTTCTACGTTTGAAGTCAGAACCCTCCCGAAGCTTCTTGGTTCATAATTTCTATGTCGTTATACCACATTTGAAGTTCGAATCAACACTGAGCTTCATATTTATCGATTTTAATGATGTATGCAGTTAAGTTTGAAGTCAGAACCGTCCTGAATTTTTTTGTCCATCTCTAGTAATCTTATAACCTGAGTTTTACCAGTGTGAACTAAAGATACATCATGACCTATGCAACTAGTCAAAATTCAAACCGGAAGCACAAAGAGAAAGCACAAAAACACAAAGAGAAAGCACAAAGAAACACACCAATTATCGAATTCATTTTTCATTTTCCCGATTCATTCTTATACATTTTTTGGATTTTTTTATATCGTAATGTCAATAACAATGTCCTAAATTTATTAATATTTTTTTTGGATTTTTTTTTCATGTCGAAGGTTGATAATTAAACCGAAAATATGAGTTCGTATTAACACAAATAGAAAGCACAAAGAAAACACACTTGCCTTGATCCGTATGACACTCTTAACTTAAATCTATACCGTCCAAAAGAGCTTCATAATCCGTATGACCCCATCCTACCACATCTTATCCGTTGAAATTCTTTTAGATAAAACGAAATTCTTTTTCTCTCACTTATCTTCATTCACTCACTTTTCTCTCGCCTCTCATCTTCCCCTCCCTCACAAAAAAAAAAAAAAAAACCTAACCCAAGTTTCGTTAGCTTCAATTGCTTCAAATCTATTGCTTCACAGAACTCGATTCTTCCATCTCTATATTTCAAAGAAAACTCATCTCTAATCATGTTTCGCTAATTGAAAAATCAAGAGATGGGATTTGGTTGATTAGGGTTTTGGTTCAAATCGGATCAACGATGGTTTGTGTTTGATCTAAGAGATGAAATTTAGGGTTTAATTACGAGAATCGAGAGATGATTGAGAAGAATTAGGTGATGGGTTTCTGTGGTTGTTCTTCAAGGGTGATAAGACTATGAACTGGTGTTGTTTTGATGGGGTTAATAAAGAACCGAAAGTGTTGAGAAAGAGAAACGGTGCGAAATAAAGTTGGAGAAGCGAGAAATTCAGGGAAATCAGAGGTAGAGAGATCGGGAAGATAATGTTATTGATCGAGTAAATGGGTGCGTTGATTATATGTACTAATTTCAGGTACTAATTTCAGCTGTTTTCTGAATTTTATATGTTTTACTTTGCTAGAATTGTGTTGTTATCTGAATTGGAATGTTGATTATGTTTCTTATTTATCAGAAGACCACAATTTATGTATTGTACTTTTTTATTTGTGTCTCTGCAGGGAACTCCAGAGTCGCCAAAACTTCCTTAGACGCAGCTGCCTCAAACCCGTTCTTCTATTCTCGTTCTTCTTAGCGATTCAATTCAACTCAAAGACTTTGAACAATTCTTAGATGATTTCTCAAGCTCATCCCAGCAGAAATCTATTAGTGAACCCCAACTCTGTCCATCACCAGTGCCTTCAAATTCTTCTCAACAAAACCTTGTAAATCTAGAAACAACACAGGACCCATCTCTAAATTGCACCAGATCTTTATTCTTATCCTCTCCGAATCGGTGAAGGTGGTGGTGACTTCGTTGATGAAAGGTAAAGAAGAGATGTTACAATTGTTTTTTCCGAATCTCACAAGACATTGAGACTTCTACGTGCTAGTTTTCAAGTTTGTCGGTTATGAGTAGTCTTTGAATGAATTTAGGGTTCACCCTTGTTGTTTGTTATTGCTCTTATCAATTTTGAACCCCTTCTTGCAGATTTCAAGCATGCTCCCGTCCTTGAACCACGTAACAAGGTTACAAAAGTTGCAGAGAAAAGACTCAGAAAATTAGCAGGATGATCTCATTTTGCAGATGACGTATATAGTCGAGAACTTTTAGGTGCGAAATCCAAATCGGTCTGAAATTTTTGTGTTAACTACCTGCGGTTCTGACGCTTGGCCGAGAAGGTGATTTTGTTCCAGTGTGTTCGCTTTTGAATCTGTAATTACATGAAACCCAGTTTCATACTTGCTTGGGAGAGAAATATTAGTCAATAACAACTCTTGATTCAAGGAATTTCAAAATCTGTATGGTATGGTGTTGTATTTAGTTTTACTTAGTCTCATTATTTTTCTATTTTGTGAGCTAAATTTTAGAAAATCTATAGGTTATTAAGATACAGGGTTCTCGGTGCTTGCTTTCAGAAAATCCAAGTTTGAAACTCATAACTTGTCTCTTGTTTGGAAGAATTTTTGATCCCCAGTTTCACATTTCCACACCTTTGATGCCTATCCATGGAGTGAAAATATTTAACACAAGACTCGATTATTAACTCGTATTGCTTCATTAGAAACCCTAGCAGGATTAGCTATCTTCCCCGATTGCGAGTGGAGCAAGACATGGAATATAAGTGTGCCGATCAGAAATTCAGGTAACCAATTTGGAATATTTCATGTCTAAGTGATGTTTAATTCGAACTTCTATTCCTTTGAGTTTGTGAAAAGTCGATATTCTTTTTCTCTTTCAACGGGGCATTGCATCATTAGCATGAGCTCGATATCCTGTCACGGAAAGCATGTCATACACAGGGACATTAAGCCAGAGAATCTCTTGATTGGAGCTCAGGTTGCTATTATGCTTTAAATGATTTTTTCTTACAGTTGGTCGACGCAGTGCCCATGTACTAATTTTGTATGTGTTTAATTTCTCGACAGGATGAAATCAAAATTGTTGATTTTGGTTGGTCAGTTCGTCCGTTCAACCTTAGGCGGACCATGTGTGGCACATTGGATTACCTGCCACCTTAAGTGGGTATGTATTCAAGATTGTCTGTGAACAATGTAGATTTTGATCAAGAATTTTGTTTAATGAACTACAACCAAGTCTAAATCCTAGTTGTGTTTACAGTTGAAAGTGTAGAGCATGATGCTAATGTGGACATTTGGAGCCTAGGTGTCCTATGCTACGACTCCATTTGAGGCTAAGGAGCATTTGGATACATACATAAGGTAATTTAAAGCTTCCTGGTGATTAATGTGGTTCATTTCATGCTAAGGAGCATAGGGATACTTAATCGAACTCGCACAAATTTCATTTCATTTGCCTTGGAATATTACTATGGGAAATTCTAATAATTTACAATTGAAAATGAAATCTGTCTACCAAATCATGCATATTACAAATGTAGTTGGTTTGATAAGAATTCTTTGCAACTTCAAGCTGTAGATGTTATTAATATTCTATTGCACATTGGTAAGAGAAACTAAAAACTTATTCTTCCATGTAAGTAGATAGCTCTTTTTTTATTTTTTTTAGCTAGGTCATCAATGTAAGTACGTAACTCACCGTATGTAGTCTCCACTTCTTTTCCACTATGAATGTTCACCAGGTCTTACTTCTGCTGGTTAGTGGCCCGAAACACTATCATTCAGAAACTTGTGCATGAAAACAAACTCTCCATGCCAAGTTCTGTAGATCTTGGTTAATTTTTTTTTTGCCTCGCTGTTTTTATGTGTCCATGCATTAAAACAAATGTCATTTTCCTGCAACTTTCAAGCATGGCACTTTCTCCCAGCATTTAGGATGACAAGTTTCTTGAGCGGGTCCGGCAGCGAGTTGAGGAAGAGGAAGAGGAGCGCCAAGCTACTTTAGTGATTAATACTCATCTTTTAAGGATGCCATTGCAACAAATGAGGAATATAGAAAATCCATCCGAAGTGTTGGGCCCGAGCTAAAAGATGGCAGTCATAATATCGATGGAGTTGTTGCGAGAGGAGTTCACGAAGACTCGAAAATGATGGTATCTCCAATGTAGCTGCAAAGGCAAGTAAGAAAGGTTAACAAAATGATTACATTGTAAATTGTTGATTGATGAATGATCACATTGTAAATTGTTGATGAATGTATTTTCACAAGGAAGAACGGTTATATTAATTTGCAGTCTCAGGATATAAGATTGGTTCAGGTGTTAGAATGTTGTCACATTGATGATGGGTGACATTTGAATGAACGCCGATATTTTGAATGCCGTGACCAATTTCGTTTTTTTGGCAAATGAAAAATAACCACAACTGCTATGAAAAGTTGCAAGTGGATTGTAATACAACAAGTAAAAAGGTTGCAATAAATATTTCACACACATAGCTTGGTTGTCAAAGAAATGACATACAACTCATACCATAGTTGATAAAGAAATGACGTACAACTTTAACCATAGTTGTCAAAGAAATTTCTACAACTCCAACAAATGTAGTGTAGGAGTTATTTTCACAACCCAGGTATGAGTTGTGTTAGGCATTAAGAGGAAATTTCGAAAGACATTCACAACTGAAAAAAGCGTGGTATATAATGGAACGACAACCGTGTTTACGACTATTATTGACGAGTTGCAAAGAATTGAAGACTTTCTACAACCCCCCCCCTTGTGCAACCTATAGATAAACGTCGTCTTATATCGTACGACAACTGTTTTCCGGGGTAGTTAATCGATGTTTTTCCCGTAGTGTGCATTTCAACTTTGGTGATCATCATTGGAGACACTATAACTATAATTCCTTTAAAACTAGAAGCGCAATAGAAGTATGCCGTGGAAATGCGGAACTGATGATGCATACCTGCAATATTCCAATCAAACAAAGACAAGATAAATTGCGAGCTCTAATCAAACAACACTTAGCACGTCATGTGATAAAAAAAAAATCAGAGATAGATTGAACTATCACACGTTGACATACCCTAAAACCCATGAATAAAAAAAAAAAAAAAAACAAAGAAAATCATGATTAACAACTTAATTAATTGATTCATTTGAAAATTATACATCTTGCATGAAAGGATTCTGCGTATCATACAAAAACTTCGTGAAGGAATATGGGCTACAGTAATTGAGGTAGCGATTGATGCATTAAAGCTAAAAAAAAAAGAGTCTCCCAGATTATAGGAAAAACTTCTCAAATGCTTACCGAAACCAAATCCTTCACAACTATAGATGAAGAAGATAAGGCGATAGAGATCACCTAAATATGGTGCTCCTGTGATCTTTTTTTACTGGTAAAAAAAATACAAAACCCAAAACACCGGCTTCACTTTCTCCCGTAATTGCTATCACTGCCCACAAAAACTTCAAAAAATTCTAAAATGGGAAACAAAATCTTGTTTTGATATGCTAGATAAAGGAAACGATAAGATTAACTGCCCACAAAAACCGCCCACAGTAAACGCCCACTAATTGACCACTATCTAAATCAACAGTGTTTATCCAAATCAACGTCTTTATAAAACTTTTTTTTTGTTAATAATAACTAGGTATCACCGGGGCCTTATGGCCCCGGCTCAACCTCTAAGGAGTTTTATGCATCAAGTATTCTTCGATATGTCAAGCGATGTCAAGCGATATCAAGCGATGTCAAGCGATGTCAAGCGATATCAAGTATTCCTTGAGATCTTGATCCTTCACAAAGTTTAATTACCTTGTTGTCAAGCGATGATGGTCTTTTCCTCCATCTCTGGGTATCACCCGAAATTTTTCCCTGGCACAATATTTCATCATGGGATATTGCCTTTTATCCATGGTTATTAAATATACGGTTTTATTATTTCAATAATAATGAATAATTCCTAAATTAATATTCATATTTCCAAAAAGGTTTTATTTATGAAGAAGAAATAGAGTTTCAACGATAATTTAGTCCATATTCAACGTGTCACATTCCCAACCTTTGTTTTTGGTGTTTTGCTACATGTTTGTGATTATCCAATATAGGTTTCTTAATTTATGTTTTGGATAACCGATCAAAAAAATAAAACAATATGTTTTGATTGTTTTCAAAAATATTATTTCTTCACGATGATGTTGTCTATTATATAATTCAATGATTGTTATTAGAATAATATGTTGTGGTTCTTATCTTAAATCAAAAGTTTATAACGCGAGAATTTCGTAAAATGTATTTCTAAAAATGTATATTTATGGTTTGATAATGATCACAAAATTATCATAAACATTATCGTGAAGAAATAATCATTGATAGTTATTTGTCTAAATATAGTGTCATCGCACTACCCACTTCATCTTGTTGTTTATTGTTATACCTCATTCATGAAGTTATGATAATGAAATCAATGCATCAATTATAACTTTGTATGCCTTTGTTTCCCCTTTTAATGTACATGCATTCCTGTATTATTTCGATTTGGTTGGAGTTTTTCGTGTTTTTATTGCATACCGGCCCGTTCAGCTTATACATATTTTTTTTTCTCAGTATCCATCTTGCTTTAGTTGAAATACGGTATGTTACTCGCGGAACGCACCATATCTATTAAACAATATGTCTTTGTAATTTATAAAATGTTTAGCTTATATTTCCTAAAATCAATTACCTTTTATATGAACAACCCTTGTTGTGGATGCAATTATCATATCCTCGTGTTCTTCATTGTGATCGTTTCTTGTGTGATTTGATTGGTTGAATAACCACGTACATAGGATTATTTTTTCTTACTTGTCTCTTTCATCTTGTATCAGAATATTTTGACTTTAGGTTTCCCGCCCATTTATAGCACTTCAGATCAGTTTTTTGGATTGAGATCATTTTTGCTCTGACATGTGCAATAATATGAATTTTGTTATTTGTTTTAAGTCGTACAACAATAAATAATACCCGCCAAATGTTTATTTGGATACAATTATGGTGCAATTACCCATTAGGTATATTATTTCGCCAATTCTTATTAGAATATCCTATATGCGTGAGTAGATGAACCGATATATCTTAATTTTTTTTGTTTTTATCTTTGGAGATTTTTTTAATGAGTGAATGGTGTGTAGTACAATATCATATCTCATCTTATTGGTTTATAAGGTCATGCATATTTTTTTAACTGCAAATATTTGCAAGTATATTGTGTTATGCTCTTGGGGACTTTTTTTTTTTTTTGTGGTATTGGATATTTGATAGAATCGCTATTCAATGAATTTGATCTTCTTGCATTTGAATTTGGAAGTATTTGATTTTTTTATTTTTGTTTAATAATTTGTTGGATTATATTGTGGTTGAGGTTTTTAATTATTAGATACTACATTATCCATCCTTTTTTATTTATTAGATAAATACAAAGACTTTACAACATAACTCTTCGTTTAGGTTAAACACATCATGTTTCCTAATGTCCTCAATTTTTGGCATGCCCATGTCTACAAATGTTTTTATGTCCATCAATATAAATTATCATCCAATTCAAAGAATAAGATGTGGTTTTACCGTAAATATTGTAGATCACATACGTAAATTATCATGTATTAATATGCTCAATTTTTGTTCAATTTTTTTTTCAATTACTCCAAATAGGTTAGTTAAGTTACGGTCCATTGGGACCAAGATTCTTGGATGATCAATTTTTTATTTTTAAATGGAAGATATATAATTCTTTTGTCTAAGCGCTTTTTTAATATATTTGAATATACTCGGGCCATATGAAGTATCTCCATGATATTACTTGGTGTAATCGAATTAATATCAAGTTTATTTTTTTGTAGAATTTGTATTTTGGCTATTTCGTTATGCATTTGTTAATTTGTGGAAGTGATTCATGAGTATTTGGATGCAATTTATCCCCTAAAAATTAATCATTTGTCCATATCTTCATTTTGTCCTATACACGTACTAACCTTACTTATAATACATTTCTGGTTCATAATCAGTTTTGTCCATGTATTAATTAATAACTTATGTTCTTACAGCTTTGCATCATCATTTGGATGCGAAAATGTCTTTAAAAATTATTTTTTATTCCCAAAACGTTAGTTTTTCAATAAGTTCATGTTACTATCTTATAACATGGTACAATTTACTTTAGCATTTCGGTCCTTAGTTTGAGGATGTGAAGCCTTCGACTTCAAACCTAAATTATGCTTTCTATATCTCAGATTTCATAATTTAACATGAGCTGCTTCTTGTGACTTTCTTTAATAGATGCCCTTACATGTTGTGACCAATTCGAATATTCATTCAGGTGTTTCTTTTAACATGTTCGTGTTGTCCATGTTATTAACTCTTCATTAAATTCATAGTCAGTTTATTATAAAAACTCATATGTGGTTTTCACTTTTTTTTTACCGTAATTTCTACGTTAGATATATACTTTTCTGTTATCTTGTACGCCTCATATGGTAATTGGTTGCACTCCTCCAAAATGGGGGTAACAGATTCCGAGTCAGAAACAATCTTTTATTCCTAACAAACCATAAGACTGCCAATTCAATACCGAGAATAACTGTTGATATATGCAGATGTATACAGACACAACATGAACAAAAAGCATAGAAAGGAAATTTCAAGGCCTCGTATTGCTTGTGAACCGAAAACGGAAACTAACATCCATCTTTCTCCCCTATAATAAGAAAATATTATTAAGTTTTGTTGTGATACGTTATTACACCCTATATCTACACATTGGGCACAAATATTTTGTTTTGACTTGATATGTTAGGGACAACTTTAGGTGTAATGCAAGGGAATCAATTTTAAACATATCCTCCTCCATAACGAAGTGTTCAGAAAACAATATTGGTATTTGTTTAATGAAAAATGATATAGAGATGAAAGGTTTTGTACATGTAAGCCTATGTCGCACTATATATTGGTATTTCTCCTCCATTACATAGTGATGAGAAAACAATATTGGTACTTGTTTGATAGAAAACAATATAGAGATGAAAGGTTTTCTACACGCCTGTGCCGCATTATATACTGGTATCAGAAATCTTATAAAATTTTGGGCTTACTCAAATAAATATCCAATCTTTGGGAGTCGAACTGTTTACTCAAATAACTACGCAAATGTTATCTGTGGGATTTGAACCCACAACTGCATGAGTGAAAACCATGTGATCTTCCATAAAGAATATTCAAACGAATATAAGTTATTTGATAAACTAATAAACAAAATAGATATGCAGAAAAATCTACAACAACAATTACACTAATAACATTTGAATTTGTTTCGCTTGACTATAAACTTGATCTACCCCGTAAAGTTTATTTAAGCCAATTCCTAATAACTAAGACAGACAAACAGGAAAAGAGTACATAGAAAACCACAAAGTTAATCATCACATGGCTCCTTTCGATTTGTAAGGATGATATAGTAATATTGGAAAGTTTTCTATAGAGAATACTTAGAACTAAGCGAATATAGAAATAGGTCAAACAAAAAAAGACTACCAACAGGGGGGGAAATATGTTCAAATATCCAGTTATGAAGAATGGAAACTGCTATCTCTAGCAACCACCTTCTTTGTGACTAAGAATTCTGAAATGCACGTTGTCGTTGAAGATGATGATCAACTAATTACGTATTAAAACTTCAACTTTCCCTCAACTAAAAATATCTTCTTCCCTCAAATTCTTGCAAGCTTCTCGAATTTGTAGATATTATATATTTTAGACAACGGAATTGCTTCCAGAAGGTTTTAAAGCTAGAGTTGTATATGTTTTTGTTGGACAAATTCCTATTGCTTGTTCAAATGTAATGACTACAACTTGCACCCGGTGATAATATCGCCTGTATATCTTAGATTCTTATTTTCAACATGGGAATCTAAAATAAAATAATTATTGGGGAAAAAAAAAAACATAACTCAAACTTGTAACCAAATTACTCCTGAGATCTTGTGCAACTCGGAATTGGCAGAGACCTAGATTCCTATATATTTTACCAAATAACAACACTCACTATATACTCCCGTTGTTCATTTGATTAGTAGCAGAAAAAGTATCCATAATTTTTAGCAATACATACCGAAAATGTAAGATAAACTTGGGATGAATCTAAAAAATGTAGCTAGAGAGACCCGAGCTAAACCTCTGACTGTTGTATTACCTCTACGTAATTTTTGTTATATACCACACGGTTTCTCTCTTGATACATTTTGTAAAAATCAGGTAAAAACGGAAAAAAGATATTCAGTGTAAACATTGGTACATACTAAAAGAACATCAAGGGAAAAAACAACAGGATTTTTAGTTATTAAGAAAAATAATATGGAGTTCTTGAGAGTTAAATTCTCGGCAATTCAATTTATGTCCACGAAAAGCAAAGCACACATTCAAAGATAGATTTATTAAGTACTAAAAATTTGTATGAATAGACTACTTTTGTATTGAATACCTTTAATAAAATACCTCAACAAAAATACCCAAACCAATAGTGTCGCAACCAAAAACCACCTTAACTAATATTCTAGCATGTGTATAGGAACCTGTATGCAAACAAATGATTCTCATACCACTGCATATTAAAGACCATATTAATAATCATCTGAAATTAACAAAAAGTCATCTTGTTCCAATATTTTCCGTCATCTTGTGTTCTTTAAATTTCTGGAGCTCAAATTCTTGATTTTGCATGTATTTACTTGTCTCCTTTTGGACATGGGAGTTATCCTAATCCACTTCATCGTCAGAGCCACCGATTATATCTATATTCTACATTTGGCCATCGAAATATTCTCGTTCAACTACTTGATTTCTAAACTCATCCAACTCAATGATATCATGTAATTTGTTTTGGATTTTCTTGATTAAAAACAGGCATATTGAATTAGCTTTCTTCCCGGTATTTTTTTCACTCCTGATGGAAACTTCACTTCCGCGTTTTCTATGTTGCTGTAATGTCTTTCTACCATTAAGGTTAATCAAATCTTCAGATGATATCATGAATACTGAATAAAGATCTGCATGTTAATTTAAATACATAATACATATTTAAAGCAAAGTAGCTAGATATGATTATTGCACAACAACTTAAGATAAATACAATAGTGTTATATCTGCAATATAAGAAATTTTTATGATGAATTACGGAATGGATACCACAATCTTCAAGCATTGGAATACAACAATATTTGTGTAAAATAGAGATGATTGTTGCATAGATAAAACTTGAGATATAGAAAACAAAAGAAAATATTGTTATATTCTTGTGTCATGTGTTTTTGTTTTGTGTTGTATGAATTCTCGTGTCCCGTATTTATGACTTGATCCTACCATCTTTACTTTTTTTTATAGAGTGATGACATGCATCCTTAAACTTTTGTTCAAACACACTTCATTAGAAAAGATCGATGCATGCTTTCTTTTTGTTCAATTTCCTTTGGGTACCATAACACGTTTGTATTCATTTTTCAAATAAGCTTCAAGCATCTTATTGTCACGTAACAATGCTTGTTTTTTTTCTTCTTCTAAATGTTACCTACATGATCTTCTAGTGTTTCTTTGTTGGTTTATATTTATGAACAACATTGTCATTCTACAATCAACCTAATCATAATTGTACAATATTAAAATTACATAAGCGTAATACTGCTAATTGCTGGTCATTTTTTTATATTGTCCAAAAACATTAAATACCGTGATTTGTCTGTGGACACGTCTAAAAATATCATGTACCTATTTCAAAACCATTGTTCACTCTACTGCTCTGAGCTTTGAGTGCCTAATTCTGCCTTTTGAGTTCAACCGGGAATGACATGCATTTTTAAAGGAAGCATTCATGTGAGTGTCGGTTCTTAAACTAATTGGTATCATGTTTTTCATGGCTGTTGAGAACCAATGAGGAAAGATCAACGAAATAAAATTTTCGTGGCTGCTGAAATTTTGACCGAAGAAAATATATTTCTTATATTATTACTTAGATTCGAACGTTCAAACTACCCGCTCATCAGAACTTTATATGTTACTCACTCCAATACATATGATAATGAAGGATATGAAAAACAAAAATGGTTACTCATTAACATAACGTTTTAATGAATAACTACACTAAACCCTATAAGTTCACTTGATATTGCATGCCCCTATATTTTGCTCGTGTAGGGATCATTGTGTATACAACACCATCAAGATAGAATGACAACCCTTATGATGGATCACTCTTCATATGCTCAACCGATGCATGGACACTTACATACCTTCTTGATGCCCAAAGGCTAAGGACTCTTGATCCCAATGGCTAGAATTTTCAAGAAAAAAAAACATAACACCAAATACATGATATGTTATCCTCTTACCGGGTGTTTTCTATGTATGGCCTTTAAACGTGTAGATGGAATAATATCATTTTTGTGATTTACACTTTATTTTTTTTTTAGAGAAATAACGGGTTCCAAATAATAATTGCATAAGTATACCCTTTAAAAGTTGTATGATAAGTACGAAGAATGGCGTCAATTTTTAGTAAATTTTATGACACAATTCCACTAATGGCACGTTACGGATCCACAAACCTCCGTTAACCTCAAGTTGTACATATTTTAGTTAATCGATTTTCCTCAAGATTATCATAACTCTCGATGGTATTTCTATTGTAGGTCAGCCTTTACATAACTATTCCAAGCTCACCCTGTAAGAACATTGCAAACAACAGAGAATAAAAAAGTAACCAATACAGTTTACCTTGCTTATCTTTAAAAGAAGACTAATTATTAGTGCCAGTATAGAGAAAAATCCACGACTTCTCTTCGACACAGGTACATCAGTTCCCCGCTCCGTAGATTTATATCATTCATGAATGTGCTGATTAGTTTGACAGATTTCGTCTTAGACTCCCTGGTGTGTGGCCCATTTTAATTTCTTGTAGAAATGCCGCCTTCAAGAGTATACCTCCATCAGAAAGGATGCAAGCCTACATATGTTCACTTGACAGCATTGTTGTAGTAAACCAAATCAGTAGGTAATTACAATATGAGTATTTCTGAATATAAAATGGATATTAGTTTTGTTGAATATCTTTGTTGGGTATCCAGACACCATAAGAGCACCCCACATTCGACAATTCTGTAGGTAATCAAGTATATTTAAGCTTTAGAAAGACCAACACAAAAATAGAGAAACATGACAACTCAATTACAACAACTAACCAACTGTAAGAACTAAAATCTTGCAAAATAAACTATGTAAAACTGGGAACAAAGAGAATCTAAGATTGATGATCTACCCTTCTTTGCACAAACACACTACAACCCAAAATTCTGTTGGAGTCTAAGAGACCTCACTAATCAAATGTGCACCTAATGTCGACATTATATATAGGAAATTTTTCCTCACCTTCGCACAGAGGAGATCAAGTTATGGTTGAAATGCATTTACTGGTCTGTAGCATGTATTTAATTTGTATCACTTCAAGAATGATATCCATAGTAAATATTGCGTAATACATTTGGTTCGATTACATATGTTAATGTCCATTACATATAAATGAAAACTTGGGTAGCGTCGGGCTGTATTTCCATGGAATTGGATGGCATGGATCTATCCCTGTATTTCACTTAAATTGAGAATCCAAAGTAATAATTAGATCATTTTACTGAGGATCACATGTTTAAAGCTTTACCGAGCTACACTGGGTCTGGAAAAATTTTGCTTAATGGATTATTATGAACATTTTCTTCTATCAGAAAGAGTAGGGATCGCAGTAGGTAGGACCAACCTTGTTTGTAGTTTGAGAATCAAAAAAACATCTGACTGTCAAAAAAAATATAGCCAAAGTTCATTATTATAAGTAACTAAGTCCACGATGTTGCTTGGTGAAATTGACGATCCAAAACAAACAGCACCTACACCTTAACAATGACAATGAAGTAATGTTTCCTACATAACTCCCCTTCCATTTTGCATGAGCATAAAAGTTTATTTACATGGATGCAATGTTTCTCCAAGTTCTTACGTGGATGCACTCCCCAGTTCATTTTGTATGAGCCAAGGGAAATAAAAGATAGTTCTTCACCTTGGAAAGCTGGTTTCTGTAATATTCTCAAAGCCATTTTTGCTTCTAATTGACTTGCCGACCAATATTCCTACAATTCCACTCAAATTCTGCCATAATCATCAATTCTCGACAATAATACCACTGCTTCAAGAATTAGGGTATAAGTACTTATTCCATTAGGTCTGATATGAATTAATGTATCAAGTAATTGTTGAGATAGATTGAACAACAACAGATCATTCAAGCACATCAACGAAGCAACACCTAATTTAATATTCCGTTACATAATGTTAATGTTAACTTGTTGTAATAAAAGAACCCATATGGGAAAAACTCACCTGCATAACTCGTTATGCATATTTTCACAACCTCAATAGTTGAGATCCCGATCTATTGATTAGATCTTTCTTTCGAAAATGATAGTAACCAATACCACTTGATCGCTAATGGCGGCGTTGTGTTTTTTTTTTACTGTTCATGTGTATGTCCACAAATATCCATTTTGCCACATAGTACAACTTAATGCCCTTATTTGATCACCAAACTTCTTCATTTGATCCAGAAAAACAAAATAGTTCAAGTTTATTATATAATATACATGGTCTGATGCTATTGTCACCAATTATAGGTTTAACAATGCGGAAAAGGAGGATAATAACGAAAAAACTGAAAAATCCGAGAGAACCTGGCGTGAATCGAACACGCAACCTCCTGACAATGATGTCAGGCGCGCTACCACTGCGCCGCAGATCCATATAAGTATGATTCTTTTCAAGCAGAGTGTTTCATAGGCATGCAATCTATGTAAAAGAATTTATAAAACAGGGTGGTGATAACATGTTCGTGACTTTGTCATGTAGCTGGGCTGTAAATTGCAAAATCAATAGGCTAAAGATGCATAAATCCCCTTACGGAGTTTATGGTCCTTTATTTTCAATATTATGAGGGAAACCGCTTTTTCGATAAAAAAAAAAAAGATGCATAAATCCATGTAGTAGAGAGTAATAAAGTAGTGTGACTTAATTGAATAGGGAAGTAACATACAAAAAAAAAAGAAAAAAAAATTGGAGACCAAGTCATAGGTAAGAACAGTGATAAAAGTATAGCGATCTAATTTTACTTATAAGTAATACAGGATACCAGGCACAAATAGACTAACCTCTATTGCATTGATTTAATGTTATGGAACACTATATTGTCTAGGGGTAGCTAATAATGTTGCAACAAAATTATATATTGGATCTTTGCAATTTGATACCAAAGTAGAGAATGCTAATGATATAGATTTGTTT
This sequence comes from Papaver armeniacum, assembly GCA_023531295.1. Lineage (NCBI taxonomy): Eukaryota > Viridiplantae > Streptophyta > Magnoliopsida > Ranunculales > Papaveraceae > Papaver > Papaver armeniacum. The sequence continues at coordinate 169,333 of JAJJWW010001452.1, read as the reverse complement.
AAAAACTTCCTTCGAAGAGCTTAACCTACGAAAATGAGAAACATCGAAAATATACTAATGTATTTAGCAAAAAATTAAATTAGCTCAGTTCCCCCATATATTTAATTATTTGATTGAAGCATTCAAAAAGATCACACTTGGTAACCCCACATATTTGAGCTAATGGGAGTATTCAAGCAAGTCAGTTACATAAAACCTTCTAACAATATGCACATGGCATAAAGAACAAAATATAGGTATACAAAAAAACACTGTAACTTTTAGACTATTGTTCAACATAAGGACTTATTATGCTTCACCAAAAACAAACAAAAAAAAAAAACATAAGGATTAATAATCAACATTGATTCATGGTATGTTAGTTGTCGGCGATACAAAAACAACGTTTTAGTTTTTAGCAAGTTGTGCAAAGACTAAATGCTAGTAAATAGAGAGCCATATATGCAACTTGGTGCACGTTTTACTATAAACAATGCAACATTTCATATTTGACACTCGGGCAGAAAATGTGCTCTTATGCAAGCGTGAAACAACAACAATGCATAAAACAAACTGGAAGAAAGAGAGGTATACCTTTGTCTCTTAGAACAACTACCATGTCTAATCAGCAGCAGAACCCAAATCCATACATCTTCCACAAAGACCCCCAAGAATTCATCAAATCCAACTTTTTATTTTATCGCCAACTTTCGAGCATGGTGTCAGTTCTCCTCTCACTTCCTCAACATCCATGGTTCTGTTACCCCCCTGTAGAATCATTTTATATCAATAAAAATATGTCTATATAACCCTAAAAAGTAAGTCTGGCATTGTATCAGATTGTAGTACAACAAAAAAAAAGGTAAGAAATTAATCAATTAAAATTACAACATACCTGGTATATCCATTTTACAAACCTTAATAGACTTCATTAAAAGCCTATAATTGGCATTCAAATGCTATGTCTTAACCCATGTTTAGCCTGACAAATTTTAAGACCAATCATCTAAGAGATAATCAAATGCAGAAAAGACCGTACATTCTCATCTGAGACGGATATGAACCTAAAATTTCAACCTTCGAATGATTTGAAAATATGATACCCAATGTGGAAAATCATTAGCTAGAATACCTAAGATCGATCCAGCTCAAAGTGGACAACTCGCAACGTAAAGACTTCAAAATTAGAGGTGCCCTTAGTGACAGAAAACGAAAAGACACTCTTGAATCTAAAGAAACCAAAACAAAAACATGAACCTCGACACTAAATCACGAAACCAAACCGAAATTGCAATACAATCTTCAATGCCGGAGCGATGTATTGAGGCAATGATGTTATTCTTACACTATAAAACGATGCCAAAAACTGGATTATGCGTGTGCAAATTTATAACTAAATTCAGATAGTATATGTCTAACGGCACTTGTGTGTAAGGGCAAAAAATATCAAATACACAAACACAAACAAATTTTAGTTATGCTTAAGTGGTATCTTTCCCTATACGGCACTCATGATACATCTTCAGCAAAAGACGAATGAATAAACACATTTTAATATACATCAACTTGAGATAATAGTTATTTCAAAGAATAGGTTCATATAAGAACCGTAGATGAGAACTTCTATTCATATATCTAAACAGGTGCACCGAATACCTCAATTGAAGCCCCTCGCATCATTGAATTTCCACTTGCTGCTGCGATAAACAAAGAGTAGGTTTTACCCATATTCAGATTCAACTAAAAATTGAAAAAAACAAAACAAAATTTATCCAAAGCATAAATGTCTAACCATCGAGTTATTGGGAGCAAGAAAATATGTAATTGAGTTACTTCGGCAGAAATCAAATGGAAGAGGGGTTGATGTTGCAGTGAAAACTACAGTTACAATTGCACAACTACAGATGGTGAAGGAGGAGTAATATCATCTCCAGGATCCAGCAACATCTATCGCTGAGACGGAAAGGTAAAAATCCCTAGAATTTGCTAAACCCAGAAAACCCCAACTTGGAGAATAACCCAATACCCTGAATTGCAACATCATTACGCATTTTATTAGAACCCGTATATAAAGTGGAGAAACTCCGGAATTAAAAATAGAATCGAATCAAAACCCTAATATCATATACGAAATTGAAAAGCAAAAATACCTTTGCGAGAAAATAAAAATACTCGAACCATACAACACTAATAAGATTTCAAATCAAACAAGTTACACTAATCAGATTGTGTTCGAAGTGATTTCAAAGAGGAGAGAGGAGAAGAGAGGTAGAGAAAAGGATCTTAGAAAATTTTAGTTTTATATGACAGATTTGAATCCAACGACCATAAACATGGGGAATATCTGGACGTCCCTAATCGTCCCCCATAATTGCCCTACCTTATTTATGTTAACCCACGTACACCCACTTAACGATACTGAAATTTTCCATTCCTATAGTAGAATACTGAAATTTTCCATTCCTATAGTAGAAGTTCTTTGCATTTCCATTCTCCCTTAAAAAGAATTTACGGTCACTACATTACTTGATACCATCATGCGAGTCACATGAATTCATCATGTAAAAACTGTCCCTGAGAATTCAATGCCTAAAAGTTGAGTATATGATACTTGATGTGTCATGATCCGGATTTTCTTTTTGATCAATCATCAAGAAGATAAATCCTTATGACGGCCGCTAATGACCCCTAAATATTGAGTTGTTTATGGACGTACAATATATATAGATACATTAAGGAAGTAAAGAAGAACAGCTAGTAAGCAAAAAGCCATATTTACGAATAAACCACATATTTTGAGCCGAGAATCATGGTGAGGGTTTAGCCAGTAACTCGTGAGAAATTACCTTCCATCGATGATCCAAGAGAAATTATTTGTTGCAAATAATTTCATGATTACACATTGAAATAGCCTTTATGTCAGCTACATCACATGGATTTGCCATCCAATAAATCGCTTATATCCCTTCGTTTTTCTCCAAAACTGGTATCAAAGGAAGTAACCTCCTATTCTCATTTATTTGAGATTGGTACTTCGGGTACTTATTAATAGCTAGATGATATTGGTAACTAATTCAGTAGTCATCTAGGATACCTGCCAACCTAGGGGACCCCATAATATATCCTTATGAATTACCTCCAGAAGTGATGGACTTTCTCCAACAGTGTATGTAAAGCAAATCCTTAATGACTCATGCAACAGAAATCGCATTCTGAAAACTACAAAGCATTCAAAGAATTCTTTTTTTTTTTTCGAAAACCGAGAATTAAGTTGCCATCGTAATTAACAATTAAAATCGGTGCATATAATGAAAAGAAGAGATTTATAAATTTAATTTCTTTAGAAAAGAAATCCCCAACTGAAAATCAAAATTACCTTCGCGTTGTATGAACAAAGCTAGGATATCCCGATAACTTTGAGATGCTCTGCTATCCCATGAAAACAATCTTAGTTGTCACCAAGGTTTACCCTTCAAGAAAGAATGATGTCTTCTTAAAAGCTTCTCAAGACCATAGTCCAACTCCATATCTTTGTGAGCATTAAATAATGGAATATCTATTTTTGTCATCGGAAGCATGGAAGATTTTAGACTACCTGAGTAACAATGCCATCTGTAGGATTCGAACCCACAAATACATGGTTGAAAACCATGTGCTCTTCCATTTGAGCCAAGACAGCAGCTACCATTTCCAAAGTAAGTAGGATATAATGTATGAAGTAATACAAAATAGATTGAGCATATCGTCGTATACATTACCCATCTCTAAATCCCCCGTGCAACACTTGTTGAACTTCAAATGTCTTGAAACTATTAAAGTGATAAAGATTAGAATGAAGCCTCTACATATGCTTACAGATAAAAATCAAATTAAAATAATTAAACGCCGTACGTTTCAATATCCTTAAATCTTAACCCGTTGAACACAATCTCATTAATACGGTATGGTGGGCACTGAAGATACTAAATGCAGTTATTATCAAAAAATAGAAGAAAATTAAATCTATGCAAAAATTCACCAATAATACAATTAATGGAGCATTTTTTAAGTAAACAAAATTATTTAGCAAAATGTACCTGAAAACTGTGTGAAAGAACTTACAACCAACGGTTTATCCGTTTCATCTTTGCTAACTTTGAATAGTTCATCCAAAACTTGCAATCTATTCAAATTGAAGTAATAAAAACTTACAACCAAGTATATTTATACTTTGAAAATAACGGAGTTCGTCAACAATAGCTTGATTACCATGAACCACCTTCTCTTCGGCCATAACAAATTAGTTACATCAAAGCGAAGACGGTTCATATAAGCTAGTAACAATTAGACAAATTGAATCATACTATAGAGGAGTTAATCCCTATTCTTTTGAGTATCTCCTCAGTTGATGCAGCTGGTAACTTTTAGAACCGCTATCTCTTCGCTTATAAAACACTCTTATTTACCAACAAAAGAATGTTTTTATAGGTTACCGACCAATTCAAAAGCTAAATTTAACCATTTCCAAAATTAAGATATTTTCAATGATGTAGGCCATCGCTTGCATGAATAACACCAGTAGGATCAAAAAATGGAAATTGAGCCTAAGAAGCGAGAAAAAGGCAAGCATGATGACCTGTTCAGATCAGAAAGAGATGAAACGTCCACGATAACCTCCTCATTATTTATATCTATCTGATAACCTCCTCATTGTTATAGGAGCCTAATGCCCATTGGAATCGGTTGAGCATCACATTGAGATTTCAGTAGCTTATATAACTTGCAATAAAACATGCATGTACCTTGTCGACTTTACATAATGTGTAAAGTAAGGTAAAGTAAGGTATTGGGTTGTAGAGGAGTTCACTTAAGAATGGTAAATAGGAACCGTGTTCCAATTCAATAGATGGGAAAATTCATTATATGTTCACTTAATTTTCTATCCTTTTTAACCAAAATAAAATCTGCAAACTTAGGAGCCTAAAGACCCTACAAAACAGTAAGAACAACACACGGATTTCAGATTCGCGTAACAGATTATGTCAGCTGAGTTATTCATATTTCTGTAAGCATATCCACAATGTAGCAACACGTGAAAAGTTTCGAGCTCACTATATAAACATCTCAAATCCTAAAGGTGAAGAATGTTAAACATGCATCTTGTGGTTTCCAATCACCAATTAATTTGTAAATGTAGTGCCAAAAATACATACATGTACTGATGTACAGGCACACACAGACAATAGCTAGAGGATCAGTGAGTCAAACTCAAAATCATATAATGGGACATAAAGAAAAAACTTACACCAGCAGCAGCTTTAAATCGAGGTAAATAAGTGAGATAGTTGTGAGACCATTCATAAAAATAATTTAGCATCTTACATTTGATGAAAAGTAAAACTATGTGGCTAATCGATTTGCAATTGTCTTGATCAAATAACATTGTTCATAGTAAGACACGTCAAAAAATTACGTAATTATTCAATATAGAGAGCACAAAGTTCTCAACCACTATTCTTTTTACGTAGAGACTTAATACCACTTCGATACATTATTCATTATACTTTAAACTCAACCAAACTAACTATACAAACCTAGATTTATCGTAGACATTGAAATTAGGTACTATCAAGTCACCATGCATCATGTTACTAACAAATTTTTTGCGAAAGAGATGCTAGGAAATCGGCACTATCAACTTACCAATTTGCACTCTAGTATTCTTTATTCTATATAATAAGAGGAACATTAAGAATGATGGATTTCATTAAATTTACTACTAATTTGTTATCTTTTCTGATATATTATCATTTCTCTCTATAGATTCGCTATTTTTCTTCTCCACAACTTTCCCGTCTCTCGGCATCTCGTTAATCCGATTCTAAACAGTGTAGGAAGCAGTTTCCAAGCACTTAAATCCTTTAAACTCTAGTGCTAAACATACACAAATGGTACACACACGGTAGCTAGAGGGTTAATCAAATCTAAAGTCATATAATAGGAGAATTAGGTGTATGGAAGGAGCTCGTATAAATGAATTTACGATATCTTATGATTAGTGATCCAATCATCATAAAGCCAAAAGATGTTTCCCTCCTCATCTATGAAAGAACTATTGTACTTGTTAATCTTGGTGGGGGCACAAATTAATGTGTGGTGCATTATGGAATAGAACCATTTCATCCGGAGAGACACAACTCAATCATCCATATCAATTCTATGTGTAAATTTTGAGGTAAATTTGTTACTACTTGTAAGTTGGTTTAAAGCATGCAAATAACAAAACGGTTAATATGAACTGAATTTGGTGTGAATCGAACACACAACCTTCTAACTTGATGTCATACGCACTACCGTTGTGCCACAGACTCACATTTAGGTTACCGTATTGAACAACGAAACTTTGTCCTAAAAGAAATTAAACATGTCAAAATCAAAATTTAAAGGAAGAACATCACCATTAAGTATTGTGAAGTTGTCAATCTAGCAAACACAGCAAAAGTCATAGACACCTGGATTATAATGAACAAACGAAGAATAAATTCGTACAAAATTTTTTAGAAAGGCAAAAATTAGTGTTTTCACCCACCACCCATACACCCATACACCTAGTCTCCAAAAAACATACCTCAAGCCATAAGACTCAGTCTCAGCCATCAGAGTTATTCTTCATAGTAATCATTAACTAATGTAGCCAACCACGACATAAGAGTTAAGGTGGTATAACCAAGCATAATACATATACTTAAGCTTCGAAATTAATCTTCCTTCAACTAAAAAATCAAAAAAAAAAAAAGATCATAAGCCTACACATTAAAAAGAGAAAACAATCAAACACAAACGAAAGAGAGAAGCAAAGTTCTAGGGTTCATGTGCGAGAGAGGAAAAGTGGTATCAAAAATAAAAAAGATTACTTTCAACATAACACGCAATCATTAACCTCAAACAAGATAAAACACCATCCAAACTGAATACATGAAACGATAGCAACCAAGAAAAGATTGTAACGACAGATACCATCCAAAATCACCCATTCTTCGAGATAGTCTCTCTTCACCTACAAAATCAAACAAAATTTTGAATCAGTTTCTATTCACTTACAAAATCAAAACTAAAATCGAACACAAACCAAAGAGAGAAGCAAAGATCTAGGGTCGAGGAAAATGAATTAGAGGCATAAAAAGAATCCCGATCAAAAAAAAATGGTGGAAAGAAGGTTTTACATGACATGAAAAAATAAATACATAAAGTTAGGTCATACATTATATCTCCGCATCCAATAAAAGCACCTAAAATTGAAGTTCCCTATATGGAATCAGCAGTAATCTTGACCAAAAAGAAATGAAAACAAAAGATTGTTATGCACCGGAGAGTCAACCACATGCACACTAAAGCAAGTAACAATCCATCAAATGTTAAACAAACAAACATGAACTGATCATATAACCATAACATTTATTTCATCTCAAGAACCAATAATGCAACACCTTCTTCTCTTCCTTGCACTAAAAATTGGTAAAGCAAGGCCCTTGAATATCTTTCATGCCATAAACACCCAAAAATCACAGCAAAGCAAAGTTTTCAACACCATACTCACCACCCTCCATTTTAATTTGTGGTTTGTATACCATATATTTAGCCGTGCTCAAACAAAAAAACAAAATGTTAGTTGGTTAGATCAGAAAGCCATTCCCAAGGTTCAATTAGACCTTTATCACTTAAACATGCTTAGAAATAGTACAAAAAATGCCACCTTAGACAACTTCATTACATAAGTCGATCTAACCACTACATAGCTTGCTCATGAAATGTACCCATATTATATCTTGTAAGTTATGATACACCATTATAGCGTGTCCACTGCACTAACACAAACTTCATTTCATGACGGGAAAAAACAACTAATTAAAAGTATCTAACATTATGCTACTAACTTTAATATAATTAATTGTGAAGTAATCAATAATCTATCTTCCCGTGAATAAAGTTCGGCAAAAGGATTCCTCGAAAACATTTCACAAACAGGTTTGATACAGTAATTCTAACAATATAATATGGATAAGTTCAACTCGTGTTATAACATGAAGAAATGGGATAAATGACTAACCTTCTCCTCAAAATTTTCTACCATAAGTATCAGATTGTTGGTGGATTTTGTATCAGTAGTCGTGCAATCAAAGTTCCTCGTATACAAACTACAATGTGTAGAAAAAAAAATCAGAATTCTCAAAATTAATCACTCAAATTTGCTAAAGATCATTTTTTTATAATTAATGCAACACCCGGAAAAAGAAAAGAAAAATCATTTATACAAATTCTTCTCGGATCATTTTTTATAATTAATGCAACACCCGGAAAAAGAAAAGAAAAATCATCTATACAAATTCTTCTCCGAATAAGACATACAAAAAGTCTCACAAACCCAATTTAGAGTTTACGTTTTCCCTTCCAGTAGTAATCTTGTACATCTCCCACCAATTGAGCGCTTTAATCAATGATGGCATGTCGTTCATAGCTCACCTTGCAGAGTGTAAAAAGCATGGAACCAAGCCTACAATCATTATGAGCCGGAAACTTTATTAGGTTCTCTTAGTAAGAAAATTTTACAATTAAAAACCTATTGACATGTCGTATCACGTAATTCGGATTTTTTTCCTACTAAGTAAATACCTTGGCAAGAGCAGAGATCTTACCTCAATTTTCAGCAGTTCTGAAGGCTAGCTGCCAAAACATTATCTCCATTTTGGATACATCCCCATATGATGGAACGGGGTCAAATCACATATGTAAACGTTAGACTTGCCTGCTAACTTCCTTTCTTGCTAGCCCTCTTTTGTTTTCGTTCAGATCATATGATTCATTCCTTAATTGTGTCCATCAGCATTGTTTAAAATTGCATCAATAACATTATCAGCAGCAAGACCATACTTTCTTGATAACATACCCAATCAGAAATATGACCACCACATTCAACAGTAGAACATGAGCTAGTCCAAAAACCCATTGACTTAACTCTAAAAACTCGCATGAAAAAACTCAAAACATTTATCATTTCTTAAGCTAGCCAAATTTTTGAAATTTTGAATCGAAGTAGGGGCAATGTCTATGGATTAAAAAGATGAATCAAGAAGATATATACTAAGGGGTTGGTTAATCTTATTAATCAAGAAGATATATACTAAGGTAATTTAACAATATTTCTCTATTGTGGCGCAAGGTTAATCGAGCATCGGGGAAATAAAATAGAAGATCTATAATTGCATAAAGTAAAATAAACTCTAATGAGAGTTGTGGAGAAGATGAGCAATGTGTAAACCCCATCAATCAGAAACAACCCAGATAATACAGAGTGAAGTCGCAAATGAGAGTTGTCTGCACCTCATCCATGGTATGACTTATATCAGCACCGAACACATAAACTATGATGGAAGCCATTGATACAAAATCTTCTACTTGGAAAATAAATCAGCATCCAATTCGTGATATAACTGTCACATTTAATTCAAGAGTGGAGTGGGTGCTATATTTAAGTATTCCTCCCATCTTCTCATGACCTACTACAAAATGACAATGAATCGATGATATAAAAAATAAGCAAAGTAAAAGAGTCAAAGCTGGAATACTAACTAATATGCATGAATCTATTTTGTAGTAAGCATTTCAAGGCATGAATCGAATATAGGGGTACCCCATGATAAAGCAACCACTTCGATCAAAACCACAATTAACTTCAAAATTGGTCATCAGAGAATGTTGTCTTGCTAGATAAAGTACATGGCCTAGACTGCAAGGTACCTTCATTTGTAGTCTGAGGTGTTGCTCAATCTCTCATCTTTATAATTTTCTTGTGTAATGTTGTAATTATGTAAAATCGGAGTCAAAATTAGTAAATAATTATGCACTGATGAAACAACAGCATCCGAACAACCAACTAACTTCAAGGCATATATGAAATCCATATATACTAAACAAACCCAAGCTCGAGAGAGTGCCAAGACCAAACAAATACCAAATATTAAGAATGCAAAAACTTCGTACCACGTTCTTGAGCCACCACACTATTTCCAACAAAAATGAAGTATATGAACGAATGTCACTATATTTATCAGGCAACAAACTGATAATACAACATTGACTTAAAGAAAAACAAGAAGTTTAATAAGTATTTTTGCAAGAAGTGAAGTGTTGAGTGATTTGGATCTCGAACGACCCAAAGATACGCCTCATTGGCAATCACAAAAGATCTTATTCCGAGTACATAATGAGTTTAAAGAGACGAAGGATATAAGAAACTTACAATTCAAAGAAGTCAGACACCTCTTTGTTCCGACCAACGTCTCGTAAATCTCATGTCAAGATCTTATTCCGAGTACATAATGAGTTTAAAGAGACAAAGGATATAAGAAGCTTACAATTCAAAGAAGTTGTACACTCATTGTTCCGACCAACGTCCGTAAACCTCGTTTAAAAGGACTTACGGTCTCTCAGTGGTGATATTTAAATTGAGACGTGTAACACAATCCATCCGTGGGGTTAAGGGAATCTCAAATCGCACAACAAAAAAGAAACTTAGAATAGAGAAAGAGGACTTGCTACACACTGAAACAAAACCTACATTTCACACTACCCCCCGAGATGCCGAGAGTTTACATAAGATTAGAATAAAAGAAAGAATAAGGTCAAGGGGTTTCTTTACTGCCTCGATTCTCTTTCCGCTCGCTAATCCGAGTTTGGGAATAACCCATTATTCCTACATTTAATGGCAAGAACCTATCATGTCGTAAGTTTTGAAATTATCAATTAGTATGCTCTCAAATTCGAATTCAGGAGTTTTGATTTAAGAAGTTCCACCGGGAGTTACCATCTAGAGTTTGCATAAGGTTGCTAAAGAGAGAATTCAAATGGTCATGGTCAATAAGGAAGCAGCTTTAGATTTAAGTTTCTTAAAATAGAGAAGAAGTCGCACTTGGCTATACCCTCAAGACCTTACAAAAAGTAACAAAAAAAGTAATGTGCAGCTTTCAGGCATATAACAAAACTTTTTTTTTTCCCTCGACAAAGATAATACCAGAGGTGAGCAAAGAAAACAAAAGATAACCCAAAGGATAGATAAAACTACAGGCATATAACAAATCTTGCAATCTAATTATATGCCTCCTTTTATCATAATCAACCTATATGAGTAGTATAGGGGAACAAATTAGTTACCATCAAAAAGTCTAGGTACTTGCGTAACCGCTTAAGATCATAAAATTCATCCGAGATGAAGACATGTCTTACATAACTTCAGCAAAGTTGAAATGGCTAAAAGACATTGCTTGTCTTCACTAAAATCTTGTTGAGAAACGACAATTCATGTTTGAATCAACAACTTATAATTGAGAAAATCGGACGCTTCTAGTTAAGTAAATCAAGAGGTTGAATAATAAAGAATTTACCTTAGCAAGGTAGTGGTAGGATTTTGAGTGCTCTTCTTCAGTCACTCCTTAAGAATTCATATCCATATAGCCAAAAAACTAATGGAGAACTTTCCACTCGTTGTCTCCTTCTTTGTCTTTCTTTGGTTTTTTCTCATGATCTTCCACTTGTTTTTCATCCTTTGTGGAGTAAAATGAGCAAGTATATACGTGATTCAACAGAGTTCGGGTATGAGCATGCATGAAGTAAAAGTTAAGTTAGTACGTACATGATTCATCCTGGTTTTCATCTTCATCTAAGAGAACTTCAACACTGCTTTCTTGGCTAGGAGGCTGATGAATTTAGACTATTCAAGGTGTCACATTGTCTCTCTCACAGTGGCCATTAGTGAATTTGAAATACAAAATACTAAGAAATCTTATTAAAAACTTCCCCTTTCCTCGCATGTCTCACAAAATTAGTCAAAAACCCTAATCCAACCAAGAAGAATAATCAAAAACCTGAATCAAAAAAAATAAAAAATAAAAAATTGAGACACAAACCACTTCAGGACGTGAAATTTCGGTTTGGAATTGAATCAGAAGCTCGAATTTGCTCTAACACGGAGGATGATGGGGAAGGGTTTCCCCGATTTCTTTGTTGTAAGTAAGAAAGGATCAGATTACAAACAAACAAAAAAAAAAGCTAATAACAATCCGATAACAGAAAAAATTGTTTGATCGAAAAACATACCAACAATTACAGAATGATTAATTTGCGGAAGAAATTCACTGAAGGAAGATTGGTGTGTTTGATTTTATAGCGCCCAAAATCGCAACATATTCTTAACATTTATCTCATGAATTTGATTAGGCGACAGGGAGTCCCATTTATGGTAGACATCGTGAGATTTCCATATATAAAACAAATTGGGATTACTTTCGAATACCGTGAGTGTTTCCCAGCCGTCGAAGTCAAACTCGATCCGCACTACTTGGACCGCCGGATTACCCTCCTCGGTAAATCCTAACCATCTAATGACTCTTTGATCTCATGAGTCAAACACCACCTTTTTTATAACAGTGATTAATTAATGGAGGTTAAATAAGTCCATCTGAAAATGTGGAACTATAAATCTATTCTAAAGCTACTAATCCTAACCGTAGATCGTATATTGGGCTACAAATATATACCATCTTAATGATGGGTTTCTAGAAGAGAGAGGAACCAGACTTGGGTTCCTCAAAAATTTCCACTAATAACTTATTAATTTATCGATGAATTAATACTTCGCTAAATTAATAGAATTTGACAGTCCCGAGGCTATTAATTTATCAAAGTTTTACTGTATAAAACTTTTTTGTCTCCCAACGACAAGGATCCGCCGGTGCGTGAGTTTAGTTCTCACTTGATCCCTAAATCTGCCAGGCGAGAACCTTTCTTTCCCGCCAATTTCTAAAATTTGAATGGTGAAGATGGTCAGCCCTTATCCAACAGCTGGGGGTGCGAATATCAGTTGGGTGCCCCTTAGTAATTGGGTTACCCCTTATCCAAAGTGGGAGTCCGAATAGAAAATGTCCTCAGGGGGTGTTCCGAGCAACTTTTCGAGACGAATTTTTCAACAATCTTTATTTCCAAAAATATACCTACAAACACACACAACACCATAATAAGGACAAAAACGAGTAGTAACAATACGAAACATTGAGGACAAATTAGACACATAAATGCGTGTATCAAATACCCCCAAACTTATTATTTGCTAGTCCTCGAGCAAAACTAATAAAAAAATAAAATTCTAACTCACTAGGTGTCCTCAAAGTGACCGAGTTAATCTCGGAGGGTTTACCGTGAGGTGTACCCACAAAACCATTACTCCGCACCCTAGCTATCTAAGCAGAACCTTGGAAGGCACTAATGAATCTCCTTGGTTGGCATACTTATTAACTACAGGAGGAAGTACCCTGATGCGAAATTCCAATTGTTGTACACGAGTTTGCACTCAAGCATACTAAAATTCATATAAAGTGACAGAGCGCTACTCAGATAGTTTCTAGACATCATAAACCGGAGTTAACCAATCACATGGATAGATTAAGAAGATGGATGTAGAGAAAAACGTGGATGATGTTGACTAAGGTGAACCTATCCTAATGGACTGAGATACTGGTCTGGACTAATATCAACACACTGGCATATACAAGGGGACCAAAGGGTCGATAATCCTAACTCTAGGTCAACTCACTGGCATATACAAAGGTACCAAAGTGATCGACTTTATTGTATTTATTCCGGTTGGTCTAGTGGTCTCGGTCTCATTTTTTTTTTTTTTTTTTTGGTATCTCAGCTCACTCTATTTCACCCTAGAAATGGTAAAGAGAAAAATAAAAGAAGTGATCAGAATTCTTTCGATGTTTCCATCACGAGGATATGGCGAAACTACCATGTTTTCTTTTTCTAACACCCGAGCTCGTGCTTTTATGAATAGACTCTTTAGATGTTTCCATCTAATCGATTGGTTCCTCAACTCCTACAACCAAAATGCTTCCATCCACTTAGATTGGTTAGTGCCATCCTTAATAAACATAAATTTCTAGGCTCTGGAGTTTATTTATTGCAACTAAAAACTAACAAGAAGTTTCTTCCACACCCCCAAACTTAAATCTAACATTGTCCTCAATGTTTCTAATGAAAGAGCAATACTAAAAAAAATATGAGGAATCAGTAAAGAGAGAAGTCAGAAAGATAGTACCTGGGTGAAGAGAGAAATCAAAAACTAATATACAATCGCCTCGATGGTCAATCAAGGGTAAACAGGTCCTCCGGAGGGACCTCCTCAACATCACCCGTAGGAAAGGGCTCTAAAAGGGTTTCAATCTCGACCGTTAACCTTCGAAGAACTACTACCACCCGGTGTCTCGATCTCAATGACTCCATGAGGAAAGACAAGTGTGAACAATAAATGACCCGTCCACCGAGAACGTAACTTCCCGGGGAAAAGATGCAAGCGGGTATCATACGTAAGAACTTTTTGACCTGGAGAAAATGACTTCCGTAAAATATTTCTATCATGCACAAGTTTCATTTTGTTCTTATACTCCTTCGCACTATCGTAAGCATCTATACGAATCTCGTCCAACTCATTGAGCTGGAGTTTCCTATGGGCTCCTGCCTTGTCAAGTGAAAAATTTAGCTGCTTAATAGCCCAATAAGCTCTATGTTCTAACTCAACAGGTAAATGACATGCCTTGCCATAGCCGATAAGGCGACATTCCAATAGGGGTTTTGAACGCAGTACGGTAAGCCCATAAGGCATCGAGAAGCCTGACGACCAGTCTTTCGATTAGGATTAACTGTTTTCTCTAATATACGTTTTATCTCCCTATTAGAAACCTCTATCTAACCACTAGTCTGCGGATGATATGGGGTAGCTACCTTATGTGTAATACAATATTTCTTCATCAAAAGCTTAAAAGGTCAATTACAAAAGTGCGACCCTCCATCACTAATTATAGCTCGCGGTGTACCAAAACGTGTAAGTATATTATTTTTCAAGAACTCAATCACAACCCTATGTTCATTGGTTTTACACGCAACCGCCTCAATCCACTTAGAGACATAGTCTACGGCGACAAGGATGTATAAGTTACCCAAAGAATTAGGAAACGGACCCATAAAGTCAATACCCCACACAT
The DNA here is from genome assembly GCA_023531295.1 of Papaver armeniacum. Taxonomy (NCBI): domain Eukaryota; kingdom Viridiplantae; phylum Streptophyta; class Magnoliopsida; order Ranunculales; family Papaveraceae; genus Papaver; species Papaver armeniacum. The sequence continues at coordinate 154,283 of JAJJWW010001452.1, read as the reverse complement.
CAAAGACCTCAACGATTAAAATAGGGTTCAAGGGCATCATGTTCCTACGAGAAATGGTTCCTAATTTCTGGCAACGTTCACAAGTAACACAGTAACTGTGGGAGTCTTTAAACAATGAAGGCCAATAGAATCCACACTGCAATATCTTAGCAGTAGTCTTCTTAGCACTAAAGTGACCCCATAAGCATGATCATGACAAAAGGAAATAATACTGGACTGGTCACTCTGTGTATACATCTCCTAATAATCTGTCCGGACAATACTTAAATAAATAAGGATCATCCCAAAAGAAATGCTTAACCTCGGCTAAAAACCTAGAACGATCTTGTTTAGCCCAATGTTGGGGCATTCGACCAGTAACAAGATAATTCACTATATTTGCATACCAAGGTGATTGGGAAACAGAGAGCAATTTTTCATCAAGAAAGTTATCCCTTATATGAAGGGAATCATTAGGGGAACTAACAACTAGCCTAGACAAGTGGTCTGCTACTATATTTTCTGCACCCTTTTTGTCTCTAATGTCTGGACAAAATTCTTGTAATAAAAGGATCCATCTAATCAATCTAGGTTTGGTATCCTTCTTAGACAAAAGGTATTTCAAAGCAAAGATGATCGGTATAGATTACGATCTTAGAACCTAAGAGATAGGGTCTAAACTTGTCTAAGGCAAACACAATGGCTAATAGTTCCTTCTCCGTAGTGGTATAGTTCAACTGGGCATCATTCAGAGTTTTGCTAGCATAGTAAATCACATGAAGTAATTTGTTTTCTCGCTGACCTAGCACAACACCAATAGCATAATCTAAAGCATCGCACATGATCTCAAAGGGTAGGTTCCAGTTAGGTGCCTGGACTATGGGAGCGGTAGTGAGTAAAGTCTTAAGCTTCTCGAAAGCCTCTAAACAAGCATCATCAAAGACAAACTTAACATCTTTTGCAAGCAAATTGCAAAGAGGTCTAGAAATCAAGCTAAAATCCTTAATGAATCGACGATAAAAACCTGCATGCCCTAAGAAGGACCTAATATCTTTTACGGTTTTTGGGACCTGTAAAGTCTTAATAAGGTCAACTTTGGCTTTATCTACCTCTATACCCTTAGAAGATACGATATGCCCTAAAATAATTCCTGATTGAACCATGAAATGACATTTCTCCCAATTAAGCACTAGATTCTTTTCCTTACATCTAGTCAACACTAATAACAAATGATACAAGCATTCATCGAAAGACGAACCAAACACTGAAAAATCATCCATAAATACCTCCAAGAACCGCTCTACCATATCTGAAAATATGCTCATCATGCAACGCTGAAAAGTTGCAGGGGCGTTACATAGCCCGAAAGGCATGCGTCTATACGCAAAGGTACCAAAGGGATAGGTAAAAGTGGTTTTCTCCCCGGGTCTTCCTGGCAATAACGATCCGATTATAGCCGAGTAGCCATCTAAAAAGCGAGAATGACTATGTCCAGCTAATCTCTCTAGCATCTGGTCGATGAAGGGAAGGGAAAAGTGGTCCTTCCTAGTGACCTTGTTCAATTTCCTATAGTCAATACAAACACGCCAACCCGTGGTCACTCGGGTAGGGATTAACTCATTGTTATCATTCTGGACTACAGGAATGCCGGATTTCTTGGGAACAACCTGAACGGGGATGACCCACTTACTGTCTGAAATGGGGTAGATAATGCTTGCATCTAATAGCTTAAGAACCTCGGTTCGAACTACTTCTTTCATATTAGGGTTTAGTCTTCGTTGCATCTACCTAGAAGGTTTGGTATCTTCCTCTAAATAGATATGATGCATACAAAAAGTAGGACTTATACCCTTAATGTCTGCTATGGTCCACCCTAAAGCTTCCTTGTTGTTTTGAAGGACGGTTACTAGCCTACTTTCCTGATCACTATCCAAGTCGGAAGCAACAATCACAGGTAAAGTTTCAGATGGGCCTAGAAACACATACTTCAGGGTATCTGGCAATGGTTTTAGGTCCAACTTAGGAGGCTCTTCTAACGAAGTAACTAAGGTAGACTTAGAAATTGGTAGTGGTTCGAACTTAGGTTTCCATCCATTACTAGTGTCTAACAAAGGGGTTGAATCTAACAAAGCATTCACCTCATTAATCACATCATCATCATCAAAAACAATCCCAAAGTGAGCTAGGCATTTCTCTAATGGATCTTCTAACAAAGTGTTTGGTAATGACTCCTCAACTAATGTTCCTATCATGTTCACCTCTTCTATGCTCGAGTCATCTAGTTCAGAAGGTAGCTTACTAATATGAAAGACGTTCAGCTCAATAGTCATATTACCAAAAGACAAATTCATAATACCAGTTCGACAGTTAATGATCGCATTGGATGTAGCTAAAAATTGGCGACCTAAAATTACCGTATCTGGTTCTCTCGGGTCGTGGACAAAGTTGGGTATCTAGGATAAAAAAATCCACCGGATAAATAAACTTGTCGACCTCTATGAGAACATCCTCGATCACACCCCGAGGAATTTTAACGGACCTATCGACTAACTCAAGAGTCATCTGGTAGGTTTCATCTCACCAAGTCCTAGCTTAAGGTACACATGGTATGGGAGTAAGTTCACACTGGCTCCTAAGTCAAGCAAAGCTTTCTCAACACGGTATTTACCTATTGTGCAAGAAATAGTAGGGGACCCTGGGTCTTTATACTTAGGAGTAGTGGTATTCTAAATAATAGAACTCACGTGACTATCTAGGAAGGCTTTCTTTTGAACACTAAGCTTACGCTTTCGTGTACACAAGTCCTTAAGAAACTTGGCATAAGCGGGAATCTGCTTAATCGCATCCAATAATGGGAGGTTGATAGTAACCTGCTTAAAAACCTACAATATATCATTAAAGTTGGACACCCTCCTAGTTGGAACTAGCACCGGGAACGGGTTCTCAGGAACAAAGCCTGGTTCAATATGACCCTCATTGGTCTTATTAGAGACTCTATCAGTCTCCTCATTTTCTCGGCTCGAAGGGTGAACTACAAAGACGTTCACTTTCGGGCATGGCGACCTTATTGCCAACTTTCTTTCCACTCATAAGGGTTGTAATAGAATTCACATGATTGTACGATTTCTCTCCTTTAGGGTTAGGATCAGTATGACTAGGGAACCTTCCATCTTCTCTCTCACTAAAGAACTTAGCTATTTGGCCGACTTGAAGTTCTAATTTAGCAAGAGACTGGGAATTATTCTTAAAATTCTGCTTGGTTTCCTCTTGAAAATTACCCTGGCTCTTTACTAACATTTCCTGGCTCTGTGTTAACATATCCTGGCTCTTTTTTAGTATACTAAGAGATTCCTCTAAGCTAGTCATTCTATTCTTAGAAGGGTTCTGGAACTGGGTTTGACCCGAAGAATTCTTATTATAACCAAAACCTGGGGGAGGCTGAGAATTACTAGACTGACCTTGATTCTGTCCCTTAGACCAAGAGAAATTAGGATGGTTTCTCCAACCAGGGTTGTAGGTCCCTGAGTATGGGTCAAACTTCTGACGTTTCTCAAACCTAGCATTGTTATAGACAGCATGAGCTTGCTCTTCACTAACCCGACCTTCCCAAAATGAGTTGTCGGGATCTATTCCACAACTAGAAACTTGAGAGGTTCTATTAGGTTCAACAAGGGGCCTATTTTTAGACTGACCCATTTCCAAAGCTTCTAACCTTCTATTCAAAGCAGCAAACTTAGCATCTGACGCAAAATTCATATCTACCATATTGGTGCTACTTCTATTAACCAGGAGTCTTTTAGGGGGTTCAACACAAGACTCCCACTGTTGGGATTTCTCAGCAACAACTCCTAAGAATGTAAAGGCATCCTCAGCACTTTTATTAGTAAACTCACTAGCACACATAGAATCGACCATGGCTTTGGTCGAATAGTATAAACCATCATAAATAATCCCTACAAGTTTCATATTATCAAATCCATGGTGAGGACACTGAGATATGAGATCATTGAATCTCTCTAAAAACCTATAAGAGACTCTCCCTCTTGTTGCACACTAGCACTAATTTTCTGCCTAACAGCTGCAGTTTTATGCTTAGGGTAGAATTTCATATAGAATGAAGCAATAAGTTCCTGCCATGTTTCAATGGATTCAGATGGTAGGTTGTTTAACCAGGTATTGGCTTTATTTTTAAGGAAAAGGGAACATCTTAAGTTTCAAAACTTCATCGTCTTTTATTCTAACCTGGTCCACTTATGAAAATAAGGGTTCTCATCATCTTTGATCGGTTGTCGGCCGACACAAAATAATTCACTTTCCTACTCTATAATATATGAATGAAGTATGTGATAAGAAAGGGGAAGGCGATCTTTCTTAATTTAAACAATAAAAACAAATTAAAAGCAAAGTAAATTGTAGAGAGTAATCAATGGAGAGAGATATTGGTCAAGGCTTTATCTTTTTGAATTCTACCTAAAGAATAACCTAAGTTCAATTCCTAGGAGCATTAAGTTTCAGAAATAGGCTAAAGACTTGTATTCAAGGTTATCGGGAACATCTTAAGTTTCAAAACTTCATCATTGTGAATCAAACTGGATAAGGTGAAAAGTCTTTTATTCTAACAAACTCCACCATCTCGTCCCTTGTAGCCACTTCACAAATTTTTCACCATATCCATTACATATGTCCTCAAAGTCCCTAATATGAAAATAAGGATTCTCATCATCTTTTCCTAAGAATATAGGGATCATCACAGATTCCAGCTCCATTCTGTCAAGAAGAATACTAGATTTTATCTCCATCATCAGTTAGCCGTTCTTGCATTCCATCCTTTTTCAGCTCAAGGTCACCTCGGGCAATTTAATGCACCATTCCCACCCCGGCTTCATCTCATTTCAGCTCAAAGAAGCTCGGTTGGTCCCCTTGGAAACATGTAATCTTTAAAAGTTGCCATCATTGGCACAACTGAAGTACTAACCACTACTCAAATACAGGGTACTTTCCTCACTAAGAGCTCTTGACAAATGATAAGCTTGCAGCTGTACATTTCCGTTAAGGCACCTTCTCAAAACTCCATTGCACCTATAAAACTCAAAAGCAAACATAAAGTACATAATTCACAAGAAAAATAGCAAAGAAAGCATAAACTCTATATAGTAAATATGGTGTATTCTACACCTATCAATCTTTTCCTAAGAATTTCTTTTATCTCGAGTTAAAACGGCTCTCAAAAGAAGAGTCTTTGAGTTCCCCTCCTTCACAAGAAGAACTACTAGGTTTGTCACTAATCAAACGACCTAGAGTGTTTCTTTTCCAAGCCCGTTCTCTAATGACCTCGAGCATACACTAGAAAAACAAAACAAAAGAAAAGAAAAATCCTAAAAGGAAGGGAAGTTCTATGCAAATACAAACAAGGCTGACTCCACCACAGAGAAACCTAATGATATCTAGCAAACAAAAAGAATGATGGCTCCACTTAGATTGTTTCTAGACCAGCTTCTAATCGTTCGAAAGGGAATTCGTTACAATTTAAGCAAACCCCTCTGGATCAATCCGAGTCAAAGTAAGTTGAATCAAGGCGAGGTAAGCTCCGTGGAGCTTTGATACCCAAGGCCTCACCGCTATTATAAGGCGACGCAGTCACGCATTCAACTTCACAGAAACCATCATGAACTTCGAAGTATGCTTAAAAGAGTAACCAATATTTTTCGAGCGACTTTCCTACTAAGCTCATTACCCTATCGGTCTCGTTCTATTCCAAATTTTAAAGCTAAGGTTCACGTTAAGTATCGTTTTCCTAAGGAGGGCAAGAAGAGAATGGTGATGAAATCCGAACCCTTATCTTATATGGCCAGTCCTTTCCCTTTACTAGGAAATTAAAACAGCCGTATTCAGTTCCTCGACATATATGCAAACGAAGGAATACAGTAACTCGCTGACAGGGGATTCGCGAGTGTTTCGACAAACTTACCTCCCGTACCAGACGAGGGATGAACCGTTGTAGTTGACTCGGGCCATGACTCCTATGTCATGTACGAACCCGAGGGGCCGAGACGATATCGTAATCGTCGTCCTTCTCTGCACACAGTTTATATTTAATACTACCCTTCCGTAGGGTTTAAAAAAAAACAAAGAATGTCCAAGTTTCCAAGTCCAAAATCCAAAAATAAAGTACAAAAGAAAAGGAAAGTCTTAAAAAAAAATAAAAAATATCTCTCTTTTTCTTTTTTCTTTTTTCTCTCTTTTTATAAAATATAAAAAAAAATCTTCTTCTTTCGCTCCTTTCGCTTTGTCTTTAACTCCAAACCTTTAAGTATCCACCAAAAACTTTGGCAAATTTTTCTTTCGCTCCAAATCCCAAAATCTGAAAGGAAAAGACAAAAACCCAAAAACCTAAAGAAGAACAAATAAATAAAAACCTAAAAGAAAATCTAAAAACTCTAGCTTAAAGACAAGCCCGCGTCGGCGGCGCCAAAAATTGATGTGAATCAATAATGTTGTAGTAAATAAGGTTCGTTGAGACTTGTGAAAGCAGAAGATTTTAGACTTATAAAACTTAAAAATAAGGAAAACTTAACACAAAATTGATTCAAGATATGAGAAAATAACCAAGACATTGATTCCACTATTACACATGAATGAATAACGGTAAATAACCCAAAACTCTAATTATCTTTTAAATCCCTTGTTTCTTAAGAACGCGTAATTGGGGGATATGGAAACTAATCGGGGGATATAGCTAAATGACAAAATAGGGATCCAAATATCCTAGCTGGGTTACCCCTTATATAATTAAATTATTAATTCCTAATCTGACCCTCCCTAATCATAATTAGTTATTAATCCTGATTAGTAAAATATTAATTATTTGGGGGATATAATTTGTGTATTTATGTTTATTTGAATTTGTGTGGGTTAGTTGAGAGTAGAATGAGGGAAAAAAAATTTGAGTAGAATTTTTTTTTTTGTTTTTTAAAATGGAAGATGATTGTGATGAGAGACTTGCAATTTCTTGAATCTTTAGCTCAATTACAACAACAATCATATCTTCAATCTTCGATTAATGAAAACAACTCACAATTGTTGTATGATGAACCAACACCTTTGAATCATTATTTTCGTGACCATGAAATGTTTTGTGAAGAACCAACTCAAGAAAGTAAACATGTTCAGCATACAAGCAACCCCAACACACAGGTAATGCTTCAAAGAGGTCGAAAATTTGATTTTTTTTTTTTTTTGAAACCGCCATTTCTGTTTGAAAAAAGCTTAGTACCGGCATGCTCGTTGTATGAATTCTATGCCGGTATCATTTAACCTAAGATTGTATTCATAGATATTTGTATGCCGGACAAAATATCCCCCATTGTTCAAGAACATACCGGCGGGTATTCAAACCAAGATTGTATGCCTAGTACACATTTATACTTTTTACCTACCAAATAATATTCTATGGAATATTCAAACCTAAGAAGGTGAGTACATGACATAGAATGCCGGTTTACGATACCTAGCATAGCAACTTAAATGTCGAGGATGCCGGGTTTTACATGAAAAACATACATAAGCTAATGATATTTTGAAATTAAATACCGGCATTTGTTTCTTTTAACTTCGTATGCCGGAACCTAATACCGGTATGAAAACACAAATTCCTTGAATTCAGGTTTTAATACCGGCATGGAGAGTCGACTACCATTTATGCCTTGTTCTTAATCCCTATAGTTTACTTTACTTATCGACAATGCCGGTTTTGAACTAATCCAATTTTGTTTTCATTCATTCCTTAGATTGTGACATACAACGATCAACCAAACTCCAAACCGCTCCATCGGGATACGTCAGAGTACTATAAAATGCCTCGGGTATGTTACCAAACAATACCTTCACCTAGTTTTTACAATTTTATGTTGGGATTTGCTTGTAATCTCCCATTGTTGTCCTTATGTAGGGAATAAAATATGAAAAGGAAGCAATTGCTTGGGCAAAAGCGACGGCTCTTAATAACATGTGTGTCTTAGTGAGGAATACCCAACGTTCAGATGTTCGTTTTGAGATGGTTTGCGAGAGAAGTGGAAAATACAATGAGAAAAATAGCCATAAGAGAAAGGGTTATGTATATGAAAATAAGACTAAGAGGGTATACAAGACAGTTACGAGGAAGGATGACTGCCCCTTTAAGCTTGTATTCTATCTAAGAGGTTCAAAAGAAGAAGAAAAAGAATGACGGCTCTTAATAACATGTGTGTCTTAGTGAGGAATACAACGGCCCATGGTAAAATGCAACATCTCTTGGAATTTGAAGGTATCCTCTAATCTCCTTATAAGTGTCGAACACAACGTCTTCCTTCCTCATAGCATCCAGAGCCAATCTCATATCGATGACTCGACCTTTGTTACCGGGCTTGGATTCTTGTTAAACTCAAACCTCTGAGCTCTAGGGGTATCGAGTTCAGGAAGGTCTTTGATCTTCAAGAATTGGCAGTCCTTGAATAAGGTTGGGAAGTGTTCATAACACCACACCTAATCCAATGTGAACAATATACATGTGAACATAAGTAAAAAAATACATGTCAACAATAGATTAAAGAAATTTGTACCTGGAGTAGAGTGAAATTCCCGACAAATTGGTTTGTTTTAGCCAATGAAGCCCTTCTCATCTCCGCCATCAAATGTGCCATGACCGCAGTTCCCCAAGAATAGCCATAGACACCTTCCAACGGGTCAAGGTACTGGAGAAAGTTTGCACTTACCCTGTTGCCATTAGTGTCAGGGAATGCCCTAGTGCCCAAGATGTATAACAGGTACGCGGCGGCTGTATACCGAATATGTGCAGGGTCCCATCCATCCACCAAGCTTCTACCCTTTGTATTTTCAAACATCTTCTTAAGCATCGTCAGCTTGAATGTCTTCGTCTTACTTCTGTTCGATGCCACATAAAAGCTATCCGAAGAAGTTTTGAAGTCCCAACCAAACAGCTTTTTGGTCAAATCGTGCAACTTCGACCATTCTAGGTCCAGTGACTCAACTCCTTCTGAAATTGATTTGCCGATAACATTCAAGCCTAGAATGTCATGAACATCTTCAGAATCAAGGTCATCTCTCCAAACGGGAAGTGCATTGTATCGCCACCATGATACCTTTCGACGAAGCAATTGACGGTCCACGATATCGGATTCACGTAATTTCAACCAAAGAATACGGACCCGAGTTCTTTACTAATGTTTGGACATCTTCATGCTCCGACGACAATTTCCACTCAGTAGCGGCTTGGTTTCGCAAACACGCACAGCCTTAGTATGATCCTACAAATATGAGATAATACGATTAAGAGATGATGTAAAAGATAAAACAATGCACATGCACAAAATAAAAAATGCTTACATAAGTTTGAAAGATAGTACGAGCCCAAGAGTGCTTGTATCCAAAGAGTACTTTCGGTTCCGGAGCTTGACCCCAAATTTTACCATCATCGCGGTCGGGTATCATGTCATCAAGGTGAGGAAGGTGACAACCGTTAACTTTGTGTTTGCCCTTGCCCTTGTCCTTGCCTTGTGTTGGTTGTTGACTAGTACCACCAACTTTGCTTTGGCTTGCTAATTGACTTGGGGGAACCTCATCATCTTCCTCCTCACTTTCCACTTCATCATGCTCATCGTCCTCAAGTGTTCCAGTACCTTCACGGATTGCAAGTGCACTACGTTGACCACCACTCTCCCAAATTGACCCTCTTGTTTGAAACCCCAAACGTTTCTTGCGACCCGCGTCTTTCCCCCGTGGAGGCAGGGACTGAGGAGTATCAAGACCGTCCTTCCTCCTTCTCTTAGTGAGAATAGGACCTTTATTTTTCTTCGCTTCTTTGTCTTTTGACCTATAACATAAGCAAACAAAACAAACATTAGAAAAGTCATGGCAGTTTAGGAACCGGCATACCAATTCCTAAACAAACCAATGCCGGTAACATGGACCGGCATAAGACCTTAAATATCGAGCATGCCGGTATCGTTGTACCGGCATTTTTTAGAAACTAAATTATGTGCCGGTATTGAGCACCATTTCAGTGATGTTCCTTTATGTTTTAAGTGTATTACCGGCATTTCCGAATTGAACTAACAGATGCCGGTTTTTAGATACCGGCATTCACGAAACCTAGATAGAATGCCGGTACAAACAATTAAGTTCCTGTGTGTTTTTAGTTGACTACCGGTATGGTATTCAACCATAATTGTATGCCGGTATAAAAAATTCAGTTTCAGGAATGCAAACCGGTATGGTATTCGACACAAATTCTATGTCGGTACCTAAACCGGCTTGGTATTCAAACCAAGATCCAATGTCGGTACTCTCTGTAACTCGACAGTTTCAGCTATTGTTGGCGATTCTAACCTAAACCCATGGATACAAATCGATTAAAACAATCATAAATGAGTTCAAAAATCACTTACCTTCTCAGAGAAGCCATGAGTGTTTGATCATCTGAGTTCGCTGTTGCGTCCTCTTCTAGTTGTTGAGAAATGTTCTCGATTCTTTGTTCATGAGTTTGTTGAGCAGTCGATTTGGTTCTCGGTTTTGCTTTCGATTTGGTTCTTGGAGGCATGGTTATGTTAGGTTAATCGACAAAGAAATTTTTGATTCAACGATTAATCGTCGATGAAGAATGAACGATGAGGAAGAAGATGAAGAAAAAAAAAATTCAAAACCTAAACCTATGCCGGTACAAATTGGAATTGGGGGATATATGATTTTGGTTATTTGATTTTTATGTTTTAAGGAAAGGGCATTACAGTCTTTTCATAATGATTTTTAATTAAGGAAAGGGTGTTTTGGTATTTTCGCACTCAAAAAAACACCCCTTAACAGCCACCTTTGGTTGGGGGAAGTAATTCATATCCCCCAATTAGTTTCCATATCCCCCAATTACGGGTTCTTTCTTAATTCACAAATAATCAGGCAAATTCTCAAAAATTAATTGTATCCCCTAAGCATAGATTATCTTAATACAAGCATAACCTATCTAATTGAATCACAACTAATGAAAAGAATTTTGCAAACAATTAAAACTCTGCAAAAGCAGTGATTGAGTGAATTATTAATTATAAATTAGAGAAAATAAAATAGTTACCAATTATTCATGCGTAAATAGCTTCCTCATTGCCTTGGTTGTGAGATAATTAGCCGCTCATCATGTTGGAAACACGCTCAAAAATCATTTTTATTGCTCAAAGGAGGTGTACAAATGATGAAATGAAGAAAAACTATTTAAAAACGGGTTTGTAACAATTATTTCTGTTATAAACTGAACTGTTACAGAGAACGATAAATAGTAACTGTCGTTGAAACTGTAGAAACAACGACTGTCGTATGTGCGTCTTAGTTCTTCAGCCATGAACGACTGCCTCTGGTGGTCTTTTGTTCTTCGTGTTCTTCAGCAGCAGCAGAAATGGAAGTTTCTCTGTCACTTGATTTTCTCGCTCTCTGGTGTTCTAAACTTTCCCAAATTCTCTGTCCCAACTCTATGGAACCCAAAAACCCTTTATATACTCGACAGGGCCAATAAAATCCCTTCATTACTCCCGGAAATCTTCATTTACTCGGAAATATTTTTTTTCTTGCCGCCACGAGATTTCTTCCCTGAATTAGCTTCCCACTCTGTCAACGAGTGCTTGATAGTCCCGAATCTTCCTTATTTAACTTCTTCACGCTCTGCAGCGGCCAAGCTCAATCCAAACACGATCAGCACACGCTGTAATCCCGTGTTTCTCTTCCCATACACAGCTCCCTGTTTTCTTCCAACACGAGTTATCTAGCCAAATTTGGAAGACAAATCGATCCATATCACGCCTGTTAGGCCAAAAGGAAGATACCCAATGATTTTCAGCCTTTGAATCTCATGAAATCACGTCCAAAAGGTGATCCCTAAATCTGCCAGGCGAGAACCTTTCTTTCCTGCCAATTTCTAAAATTTGAATGGTGAAGATGGTTAGCCCTTATCCAACAACTGGGGGTGCGAATATCAGTTGGGTGCCCCTTAGTAATTGGGTTACCCCTTATCCAAAGTGGGTGTCCGAATAACAAATGTCCTCCGGGGGTGTTCCGAGCAACTTTTCGGGCTGAATTTTCCAACAATCTTTATTTCCAAAAAAATACCTACAAACACACAAAACACCATAATAAGGACAAAAACGAGTACTAACAATACGAAACATTGAGGACAAATTAGACACATAAATGCGTCTATCAAAATATCAGGCTCATATCCAGTTACCAACTGGTATACAGAAAATGGTTAGCTAGCAGTGGGTCTAAAGCGAATAAGTAATGCTGCATGCAATATGGCGTACCCCCGGGCAATAATAGGCAGGTTGGAACGCATAACCAATGCCCTAGCTATCATCTGTAACCTTTTGATAGTAGCTTATGCGAGACCATTTTGAGTGTGTACATGGGGTACGGGATGCTCTATGTCAATTCTATTAGACATACAGAAATCATCAAATCCTTTAGATGTAAATTCTCCAGCATTATCAAGTCTGATAGACTTGATTGGATGATCAAGGTGGTGATCCCTTAGTCGTATAATTTGTGCTAGGAGCTTTGGAAATGCAGCATTTCTTGTGGACAACAATGAAACATGTGACCGACGGGTCGAAGCATCAACCTGAACCATAAAATACATGAATGGTCCGCATTCTGGATGTATAGGTCCACAAATATCACCTTGTATTCTTTGTAAAAATGGAATATTTTGTTTGGTATCTTTAGCATAGGATGGTCTCGATCCTGTTTTTTCTAGAGAACAAGCTTTGCAGAATGAGCGATGTGCCTTCGATAAGGACAACGAAGAAGAATGGGACAGTGGGTGCGATTCAATTACTTTGGAAGATGAAGGTTGCACTTCTCTTGCTTTAGAAGGCATGAAATGTGCATCATTTACTTTAGAATGCACATTGTTACTCTGCATTGTAACAATCTTTTGTCCCATTTTCTTTTTCATTCGAAAGAACGGATGTCCGTGTGAGTTCTTCAAAACACGGATCATCATATCACGACCTGGGTTCCCTAGTCGATCGTGCCAAAGCTTATATAAGTCACTGGACAACAGTTCATCGTTGGAAACCACATGGGATTCGATAATCCTAATAGTGGTGATATACAATCCACTAGAGTGACTTATTAGTTTCTCTAAGATGTGCTTCCTTCCGCATTCACTAGAGGTCACATATATGTACTCAATTCCATTTTCACAGTGAGTTTCTAAGTGATAACCGTTTGCACGGATATCCTTGAAACTTAACAAAGTGCGGTGAGCTCTTGGTGCATATAGAGCTTTTGTGACTTTAATCATTGTGCCGTTTGGCAACAAGAATTGAGCAATACCTCGCCCAATTATTACTTGCGATGATCCAATCATCGTAGTCACGATGTATTATAAGGAGTAAAATCGACAAATAATTGTCTGCTTTCTTAGGATAATGTGGGTGGTTGCACTATCAACTAGACATTCAATTTCTCCTGGAGACATTCCTACAAGTACATTAGGTAGGAATGTTACAAACAAAGAAAAACGAACAATTTATCTCACTTCCTTTAGAGAATTTTGTTCTACTAGAATGACGTCCTTTCCATTCTAATTTACATGCTAAACAACATATTATCATGAACAAAGTAAAATTCTATAGAAAATAATAGAAAATAAGTACTTATAGATAATCCATACACATAACATAAAGATGGTAAGAACTTGTTCAGCAACGGTAACACCTACTCAAACTATTAAACAAACGATAGTCTAAGATAACATAAAAACTTCAAAACATCTAAAAACAGACAGAGTCTAGCAAGCCAGAAACTAAATTCTTAGGCCCAAGCAAAATCAGGCACATCCATTGTTGGGGCAAAGTCCTCATTGCCCAGGAAGTCTGAAATTGTGAGGTTGACGTTAGGGGTTACATCATTTTCTTCCATATAGTTAGCCTCTTGTTCGAGAGTTTCCCGGTACTTTTTTGTAGCTCGCAGCTACATTGGCACTAGCCTTGCAATGCTTGTACCAATGTACGGTAAATCCACACCTAAAATAAGGCGCACTTTCGTCTGCAGCCTTTTTGTTAGCGGGATTTTTAGGTGTTTTATCGAACTTAGGATCACCACATGTGTGGCCAGAAGTTCTTTCTCTGTGCCAAACATTAGAGTGACCTTTACGTCCTCGACCTCGATTATGTCCCTTACGTCCTCTTCCACGAGAGGCATTATTTTCATGTGGGTATGGATCATGGGAATGTGAATCAGAATTTCGAGCCCTCTTTCCTTTGGGGTTCTTTCCCTGATTGACCTTGCCATGGTTGGCTTCGGGAACATTTTCTTTTTCCCGATAGCTCTAGCATTGTTATTGACAAGAATCTCATTGTGCCTTTCGGCCACTTGCAATAAGTTTATCAACCTACTGAATGTGGTGATTCTTTTGTTGTCCACCTCTAAACGATACTGGTTCGCTAGTATCATGGACGAGGTGGGAAAGGTCGATAGGGTTTTCTGAGTCATTTCCTCATCCGTAAGTTTCTTTCCACAGAAGTCCAGATGTGCCTGAATCTGTAGCATGTCTTTTTGTAAATCATTCACTTTTACATAATCGAGAAAGCGGATTTCATTCCACTGGACAGTCAATTGTGGTAGCAAGGAATCATGAATTTTCCCAAAACGGCTCTCTAGAGCATCCCATAGGTCTTTGGGTGTCTTCAAGTGATGATAACCCCAACGTAGGTTAGGATCGATATGCCTCTTAAGGAACATAAGAGCATGAGCTTTGTCTTTCTCAGTTGCCGGAGCAGCGCCAACAGATGGCTTGATAGTGAAGGTGTAGTCCTTTGCCACGAAGGTGGTTTCCACATCAGATACCCAACGATGGTACTCAAGTCCTGCTGAGTCCAAAAGTTCGAATTCTGGTCGAATTGGGTCCATCTACATAGACAAAATAAAGGACATTAATATGGTGCTCAAGTCCTTCTGAGTCCATGACAAATCCCGGTATTATTTTCCCGTGACCAAGTTTCTTTATGGCCAAGATGGATACCAAAACCAAATTTCTTTATGGTTTTGTGGGTAATACGGATATGTCATATAGTCCAATCTCTGATCATAACCCAGTCCGCAAAATTAATTAACCAACTTTATTTATGGTTTTAACATGAGAACTTTGTTTGCAAAGCAAATTTCTTTATGGTTAAAAATTGCAAACATTTTGGTAATAAGGTTGACAAAATAGCCAACTGAAAATAGATCTGTTAAAAAAAATAAACTGCAGGCCCATTTATCATTTATATACGCATATAAAATTACTGGAATTTAAGTCGCAATTCGTTTGCATATTTAGTAGCAAACAATTTGCGGGATAAAATAAATTTTGGTTAATATTTGTGACATGCATGAGTAATATCAAACTAAGATATAATACTAAACATAAAGTATATGTCAAAAATTTAAATTATTTTTAAGAAGGTTTAAATAAAATAGTTTAACATACTAAAAAAAATATGTATGGTAAATTATAACATTTGGTGGGGATAACATCATGGGTGTATACCAATATGATGAGTATTTGATAAAAATAAAATACTAGGATACTCATGGCATAAAAGAAAAATTAACGTACATACATATGCATCATGGATATAATAAATTTGCTAACAAGTAGAATGATATGATATTCTTCAAAGGTAATATCCATACATGTATTTATTTATTTATTTATTTAAAAATGAAAGATAAAGTACAACATCACATGGGGAGTTTGAAACAAAATCAGTGAGGTTTTTTTTTTTTTTTTTTTGAAAAGTAAAGCAAACTACACTTTTGTGTATCACGTGATTTTAATTAATTAAACTATAGATAAAAATGTCACTTTCATGTTATAAGACAAGCATGTGATCATAAAGAAACAAATAAGCTATCACTATCAAGTTGAAAATCAACTAGTAAAAATCAAATGGATTATTTCTTTTAACTTTTGGTGTAACTAAAATAAAGAGTAGAAGCTAATATTATCATGTCATGTGATAGATGAGACAAATATATCACTTTCAATAAGAGTAAATAGGTACATGATAATGGAAAGAATGGTTGAGTTATACCTTCTTTTGGAAAAATTCTACTACTTGATTTTGAGAATGAAGCCAACAATTTTCTTTTGTTTTGTGTTTGAAGGTTTGAAACTCAAATGGTTAGGAAAAGTGTTGATAACGTGTTTAGAGTGGTAGACAAAGTAAGAGACAAAACATAAAGGAGACAAAGCATGAAAGAGAGGAAGAGAAATCAGGTATGTTTTCTCATTAGTATTTACTCTTTAAATACAAGACAAGGAGAGCTTGTGCTAGTACACTTGTTGGTAAGGAGAAGAGAAAGAGTTACATGTGTCTAGTAGCAAAGGACTAGTTCTACATGTGTCCAACATAAAGACATGTGCCATGCACTTAGCCATAAGGAGTGGTCATCCATACCATGGACCACTTTACTACAACATAAGATGTATTCTCAAGATATTTAGGGGTAGAATGTAAATAAAGTCACTTTAATGGCTTAGTATTAAATTTATAAGAAGTTAGGTATACATCCAAAGACCCATTTTCTCTCGGACTCTTTAGAAAATCCATCCCCTTCTTCCTTCTGGTTTTTCATCCTACACCATTTCCACTTGAGCCATCATCCCCACAGTAAGTAAAACTAAACCCTCAATTCAATCTAAGAAATAGATTACTGAGGGGCTGACTGTTTTTGAGTATTTGCAGACCTTGTGATATGGAAGGTAAACTATTTTCTGTGTGTTGCAGTCTTTCGAAAATGACAATGATAATAACAATACTGCTGATAATGGTATGAATGATCATAAGAATGATAATAGTCCTGATAATAATATAAATGAACTCAATGGAATGATGCCATGATGGTGTCCATGATATTTCTTGCCATTCCAGATGCCTTAGCAGATAAAAAAAATCTAAGCTAAAGTTGATCTTCTCGACAGCAGGGATTATTAGGATGGGGGCAACAATTCTGCCTCACTTCGGGGCAGCGGAATCTCAGGGCCGGCCCTGCATTTTTTGTACAAATTCATATATAATAGTCAGTACTGTAAAACCTAGTGAGTCATTTATTTATTGATCAAAAGAAATCAAAACAAACGAGCAGGGAACATACGTTAAAAAGACAGAAAGTATAGGAATCTAACAAATTTTTTAACAAACCCTGTTATCGTATTAAAGAGTCTTGCACGTATCTAATTGAGCTAGACGGGCTTATTGTATGTTGAGTTTAATAATTTTAAACAGTTTTCACCAACATCTCCGAAAGACCTACAAACATAGCTTGATATTCTGCAATTTTAAAAAGATTCTCAAAAGAAATCTCTAATGAAATTTAAAGATTAATCATAATAGAGATTTTATATATGAACATGAGAAAATAAACATAACTTAATGCGTGAACTTATCCAATAATCATGAAAACTACATGGTCACATATGGGGTGTGTACCAAAGGAAACAAAAAGAAAATGAATGGGTGTGACATGCATATGGAAATCGTATTAATCTCAAACCGCTTATATCTTATAAAATAAACAGTAAATAGTAAATATAATATAAAATGATTTAGTAATCGTCATTTGGTTTTAAGTTGGATGTTTTAAAGTTTTTGTATAGTCTACTTTAGCTGATCCATAAATAACTAGTGTTTTGTTATATACTGCTAGTTACTACTCCTAATAAAAAAAAATTATCTTTTTCTTCTCGCAATTTAGCTCAGTGTACTGGTTTTTAACAAACCAAGTCAAGTATTTATTTTTTTTGATGCATTTGGTGTATGCGCATTGAACTCTTGCTATCCTCTTAGCCTGCTTCTTGGGTGCCCAAGCCCAACGGGCATGTCCTGGCCATGAACCAAAAATTTAAACAATTCATGTCGAATTTGTTGTTCACTTTTACAGTTCTACTTCATATCATACTTGTGCATCTAAATAATTGATATAGTCTTACGCAATCTTGAAGTTCGCATCATCGGAAGGTTAATGCATAAACTAGAACTCCTATTATCTTCCAGAAAAGTATAGGATAATAATAACGAAATTTAAAAGCAGTATCCAGAACCTTTCACGTGTTGTCATGTCTTGCTCGAAGCATCAGAATCTTTAAGCCTCGTGAGTCCTGTGGCGTAGACAATCCACATCAACGACTAATAGTTCTCATAATTGTCCACTTCTATAATTGTCCACCATAAAAAAAAAAATCCTCTGCATAATATGATTTCTGGCTCCGCCATTGTGAGTCTCGACACATAAATATACTGATAGACACTTCTCAAGGAATTATTTATCGGCAAAATCACTAACGATTAGAAAGAAATATGAATTTTCTCCGACAAATACATACATAAACTACTAAAAGACGGTAGCAACAAACCACTTCTTCGTAAAATAGAGGTAAATTGATTTATCAAAACAAATCATACATTGAAGGTAACTTCTTTTCTTATGTGTAGATGATGGTACACGAAAAAATTGTACCCCTGGTTTTTAGGCAGTCCAGTGATTAAGTTTTTCTGCTCCATTTCTTAATGAAATTCTCAATTATTATATACAACAAGAGGTTTTGTGTTTACGTATTTTAAACAGTTTCCACCAACTTCCTAACAAGTGCATCTTGATGCCTTTTTCTTAATCAAATTCATCTCTACAAATTACAAGATATACTGTAATTCTAATGGAAAATTACATATATATATATATATATATATTTGGAAGAACAAAATAACAAAATTCGTGTGAACCTAACTAATAGTCATGATAACTCCACTTCGACGTATGTGTGGCAACTGTGCCATAACTCCCGCTCTAACCAGCCTTTATTTATTTGTTTTTAATGTAGATATAGATTATCAATTTATACACAAAAAGAATATACATTTGTCAAATTTCATGACAAAGTAATGATACATTTGTCAAATTTCATGACAAAGTAATGATAGAGAATAGTGCAAGTACAACCCTCAGGTATAAGACTCGATCAATCTAGTTCGTGATTTAAGATCAAGTCTTATGGTGGAATCCAACCTATTTCAATCTTGGAAAAAATGTGGAATGTAAGACTAATGGATTTAAAATTGGTGTCGTTTACACTTTTTCCAAGCCATGTACCAAGGTTTTGTGCAATGGTGTGTGAAATTCAAAGAAATGGTAGTATGAGAGCAAGTCTTATGCTGGAAGAATTCCATCTTCCAACTTAACACCTCACCATTTGGAATAGATTATGGAAGTTCAAGACTAATGGTTTGGTGATGGAAATATTCCAAAACGGCAAAGAAAATAGCGTTTAACACTAATTGAAATAGCGTCTTCTAAGAAAGAGAATACGAGGAAAAAAATGGTTTGAAATAGTCTGTACCGTACAACTGTTTTGTAGTTTGAATGTAAGACCCACTAATTTATTTAGACCACTAAGGGTTTGCCACGCTGACATATTATCACTACCTAAGGGAAATTCCTATGGTAATATCCAATTAAAAAATTTGTTGAGCCATCGGGTGGATGGCCAAACAGGTTTCTCCACTATGGGAACAGCAGTACGCGGTTGATTATCAAGCGCCAGGGCCAGGGACACTCGCTCGCGTGTGTAGGTCAGACACGTCGTTGATAGCAAAAACGATGGTGTTGGTCACTCAAATGCGGGCATGAGAATCAAAATCACCAACAATCGAATATCCAACGCCCATATTTTCAACATTATAATTTTCAAAACTATAAATTCCTTCAACCCAATTCATTTTCAGTCACACTCCTACTTTTTCCTTCTTCTAAAACTCTTTTAAACCAAAATTTTTCGATACAATATGAGCAACTTAATAAGAAAAGCGATCAATTATGTAAAAAGAAAAGAGATCGAAGAAATGAACCGGCAGTGCGGCTTGCCACGTGTTGGGGAAGCAGAGTTTGCTTCGCCAAGTGTCGTTGCTGATCCATCATTACTCCAAAGTCATGTGTTGGGGCATATCAAGATCGGTATGAGGGTTATTATAGAATGAGAGGTGGATTTTCAGACTTAAAGGATGTTTATGAAGGTCTACCCCCGAGAAAGGGTTGACAGATATCCTTGGCGTGCGCTTTATAGTGTGAAGCCTAGAAGACACAACAACAGAATTACGACAACAATGATAAAAAGGTGGTGGTCGACGACGCACACTTTCCATTTTATGGAATTCGAAATTGGTGAGCTGGTTTAACTTAATTCAAATTTTATTTTTTAAATAATTATATTAAATAATCAAAAGAATTAGTCATAGTTGATATTATTCTTGTAATAGGAATTACGCCCCTTGATTTGTATTTCATTTGTGGGATCCCAAAGGGAGTGGGAGAACCGGTACCATACAACCAAGACGAATGGATATCAAATAGTAAATGTCATACGCTTATTCCCTCGTTTATAGAAGCAGATATACGTGAAGATCATAAAGAATTGAAAGGAGGTTGGATATTATGTCCAGCGTTGAAGACTTTGCATACCCTAAGCAAAAACCCAGATGATATATATGACTATCTTGAACCCTGAAGGGTGTTTATCTTATGGGTATTGGGTCAGACGTTTTTTCCAAACTCAACTTATGTTGCTCTTGTTGGTTGCCTTCAAGCGTTAGAAGATCTTGACAAAGCACCAGATTATGACTAAGGCTTTGTAATTTTAGCAGAAATGTACTGTGGGCTGGATCAAGCGTCCATGGGTATGAACAACTTCACTGGTTTCTGGGGCATTATAGAGGTAAATATCAAAATTATTATTTTTAAATTTAAATAATTTTTATGAACAAATAGATTATGTCAAAATACTAAAATTATGGAGTAATTTGTAGTATTGGTGGTATACCTACTTCCATGTTGGTAAACCAATCCTTAAAGACAGTACCCATGGATTTCCAATCATGGACATGTACGTCTCGACCAACTGGGCGAAGGACACTGGCATCGACGTCTCGGATTCCAGTTTTGTTCAGAGGTTTCAACAGATGACTCAAATCCATAAGAATGTTGTTGTTCACCCTTACATTGATTTTCCTCTGTATGGTGGTAATGATGGAGAACGTTTTCTTGATTATTCTCTCCGTAAAGTTGTTTTTTACACCTTAGTTTTGGATAAATGGGTTTGGTACCTGGGAAAAAGACTGCAGATACAAGGTATATATGCAATTGCAGTTAACCCGTCAGCACGTACAGATGCAAACCTCTGGACAGATTTTGATCGGCTAAGAAGAACCAATTGAGAGGGGTATGATCTAAATACAAGGAGGGATATTGGTGAAGCGCAGTTTTTCACCTGGTACAAGTCGATTGTGAATCCTGTAATTGGGACACACAACATGCACATATATGGGTTTGATTTCCCATGGTTATCACGCCTGGTTCATGATGCAAATATCGTTCCTAGCCAGCCACCTCCAAAAGAGCCATGCTTTATGACTTACCCCACCACGGGTGCAAGTTCTTCATTATCTTCGTCAAATATGCCCGAAATTTGTTAAGTGATGCCAAGTATTACTTCACAAGGTGAGCCAACCACGATCCCCATTGTTTCCCAAGCTATGGATTGTGATTATCCTTACTACAATGTGACTGTCAGTTACGAAGAGTTCCAGAGCCAACTGAACGATATGTATTGGCTGAATAGCCAAATGGAGGCTATATACTTGGGTGTGTGTGATAGACAAATTTTTGTGTCTGATATAATCTCAATTGTATATATTGTTAATGCTCTATTTTGTATTTATTATGGATTTTTATGTCTTTGTAGGTGTTTTTGGAGAAATAAACATGTGCGGAAAAATTGGCTAGAAAAGTGGTATTTGCACTCGTGGGAGAAAATTACTATTCGGACACTCAATTTGGATAAGGGGCACCTCAATTACTAAGGGACACCCACTTGCTATATTCACCCCAAGACACTCCAAGTGTTATTCGCACCCCAGTCTGGTTAGGGGGACTTCTTCTTCAACATTCAAACCATTTCTTTTGGCGGGAAAAACATCTTCACCTGCGTATTTTGCTGGAATTGATTTGGACGAGATTCTTGTGGACTTGGTCTATGATTTGGACTAATATGGGTCTGTTATAGTTAAACAGGGAAGATATGATCCGTATGTGCGAAGAAAAGGGAGTGTCCATCTATTCACGATAAAACAGAGGTGGGAAGTTATTCTCGGAAATTTTTCGAGTTTTATAAGGCAGTTGCGTGAAGATTTGGTAGGAGATAATTTCTTCTATGAGTAGGATACAATGCAGGGCAAAGACGCGTGAAAGAAATTAACAGAAAAGGAAATATTATCGTAACTTTTCCGTGAAGAAGAAGAAAAAAATATTGAAAGATTTCTCGGGATTTAATTGTGTTGTTGAGTATATATAGGTCGCTTCGAGTCCTAGGGAGGGGGTCGACGAGTTTGGGGTCTATAGTAGTTTAGGGGAAGCTCTGGTACGAAGAAATCACGCTGCAGAGAAAGTTGCAGCAGCAGGAGGAAGAAGACGAAGCTGAAGAACATTGGACGACCCAAGTCAATCGCAGATAAGTGTGGTTTATCCACGACACACACGTTGTATAGTTTCCAGCAGTCTTATATCTTATGTATCATTAGTAACAATCGATCCGTAACGCATATAAATGTTGCATGATCTGTTTTTATTGATTTTCTTTGTATTTTCAACTTTAATACACCTTTGAGCAATGAATTCATATTTTGAGCGTGTTTGCACCATGAAGAGCTAAACCCCATCACTGGGACAACGGAGGAAGCCTTATTTCACAATTGTTTGGTAACTATATTTGATTCTTTATGACTTTTGCACTTGTTTTAATTGTTTTATGATTTTTATTAATTAGTTGTGATTTTGTCTGATGACGTATGCTTAGACTTAGAGCTTTTGATACATTATGCTTATGATTTACAATTAATCTTCTACAAAATCTACTTTTGGCAAAGAAATAGAGTCTACAAAAGAGCTAGAATTGTTATGAATCAATATACGAACCAATTGAATGTGATTAATGGTGGAATCCTGAATCTCAATACCTCTCGTTATCGTGACAAACTTGTGAATATATTTTCTTTGTTTTTAGTATTTTCTTAAATCAAACCTTTACAAGTCCGAGTTGAACGAACTTTTACTACCACTTTACAAACAACTTCAAAATAACAACAATTTTTGGTGCCGCTGCCGGGGACTTGTTTTTAGGGTTTTAGATTTATTTTTTTATTTTTTTTTGTTCTTTTTTAATTTTTTGGGTATTTATCTTTTGTCTACAGGTTCTGGATCATAAAGAAAAATGAACCAAGGAGTTTGGTGATTTCGTAAAGACTTGGAGTTAAAGATTAAAGCGAAAAGAACGGAAAAGAAGACAATTTTATTTTAGTTATTTTGTTTTTAGGGTTTGTATAATTTTAGAAAAAAAAAATTGTATTAGGACTTATTATTTTTGTAAATTTTCTTTTCTTTTTGACTTTGGACTTTTGGACTTTGAACATTATTTTTATTTTTACCTTACGGAAGGGTACTTTTAAATATAAACTGTTTGCAGAGAAGGAGGACAATTACGATAATGTCTCTGCACCTTGGGTTCGTACACTGACATAGGAGTCAGTGGCCCGAGTCGACTACAACTGGTTCATCCCCCGTCTGGAATGGGAGGTAATACTCTAAACACTCGCGAATCTCCTGTCAGCGAGTTACTGGACTCCTTCGTATGCTTATATGTTGAGGACTGAATACGAACATTTATTTTTCTAGTAAAGGGAAAGGCCTGGACATACAAGATAAGGGTTCGGATTTCATCACCGTTCTCTTCTTGCCCGCCTTAGGAACACGTAACCTACGCGAACCTAAGCCTTGAAATTTTGACTAGAACAAGACCGATAGGGTAACGAGCTTAATAGGAAAGTCATTCGAAAAATATTGGTTACTCTTTTAAGCACACTTCGAAGTTCATGAAGGTTTCTGTGAGTTGAATGCGTGACTGCGCCGCTTTATAATTCCGGTGAGGCCTTGGGTATCAAAGCTCCACCGAGCTTCCCTCGCCTCTATTCAACTTACTTTGACTCTGGATTGATTCCAGAGGGGTTTTCTTAAATTGTAACGAATTCCATTTCGAAGGATTAGAAGCTGGTCTAGAAATAATCTAACATCATGATTTTTGTTTGCTAAAAATCAATAGGTTTGATTTGGTTGAGTCGGCCTTGATTTGTGATTGCATAGAATCCCCTTCCTAATTCTTTTGTATGCCTGAATGTAAAAGAGACGCCCTAGGTAGATTTGTTAAAGAGAAACCTAGTAGTTCTAAGCATCTCGATTACCTCAATTTAGAAAGTCCGATTTTTGAAGAGTCCGTTTTTGAACGTCCGTTTGGGGAGAAAATCCCTAATATTCCGATAGTGCCAGAAATGGCAACTTTGAAAGCCTTGTTGAACCCGACTAGGGCTACTCGTCCCTCGTGTATCGGAGTTAGGCTAAACTAAGCAAATTATGAACTTAAACCTGGACCTTACAGTGCTCCCAATCTTCTTAGGGAAAGAAAATGAAAACCACTATTTTCATGTTAGGGACTTTGAGGAAATTTGTAGTACCCTAATGATTAGAAACCTTGATGATGATGCTTTGAAACTCGGGTTATTCCCTTTTTCCTTGAAAGATAAAGCCAAATCGTGGCTATATAGTTTGGCTTCCGGTTCAATTGAAACATATGAACAACTTACATCTCGCCTTTTTGAACAAGTTTTTCCCTAGGCACAAAACATCGTCTATTAGGACGCAAATCAGACACGTTTTCTCAACGGAGGGAGAATCTTTGTATAGGTATTTGGAAAGGTTCAATGATCTATTAGCCCAATGTCCTCATCATGGTCTCGAAAAGGTTAGGTTAGTTAAGATCCTTTATGAGGGTTTAGATTATTCCACTACAACCACATTAGAATCTATGTGTACAGGTGGGTTTGAAAACCAAACAGTTGATGAGGCGATGACATATTTGCATGAAATAGCCGAAAAGACCCAACAATGGGAAAATAAGAGGGAACCCCAGAAAACAATTCTTCTAAGCAGAGGAAACGTTAATAGGGTAGAAGGAGGCTTTGAATCAGATGCCAAAATTGCTACAATAGCGAAAAGGTTAGAAGCTTTAGAAGTGGGTCACACTAGTGGTAGATTGGAGCCTTTTTGGGAAGGCCAGAATAATGAAGAGCAAGCCAATGCTCTCTATAATAACACTAGATTTGATAACCGTCAAAAGTTTGACCCATATTCGTAAAACCTATAATCCTTGTTGGAGAAACCATCCGAACTTTTCGTGGTCTAAGGGCCAAAGTCAAGGTCGGTTTAGTAATTCTAATGCTCCCCCAGGTTTTGGTTATACTAAGAATTCTTCAGGCCCAGAAAATAAAACGACTAGCTTAGAGGAATCTATTAAGATGTTAGCAAAAACTCAGGATATGTTAGCACAGAACCAAATTAGTTTTCAACAGGAAACCAAGCAGAACTTTCAAACTAATGCTCAAAGCTTTGCTAAGTTAGAACTCCAAGTGGGACAAATATCTAAGACCTTAAGTGAAAGAGATAACGGAAGGTTCCCTAGTCAGACTAATCCCAATCCTAGAGGAATTCAGGAAGTAGGTGCAAAAACATCAGATCAGTTGAATGCTATTAGAACCCTTAGGAGTGGTAGAGTAGTAGACAATCAGGTAACCATGCCCGATAGTGAACATATCAGTTCACCCCTCTCACCCCCACAACTAGCCGAGGAGACCGATAAAATTTCTGATGATGCCAATTCGGTTCCTGAGAGGTCTGATTTTGTGCCTAGAGCCCCGTTTCCCTAACTATTAGTACCATCAAAGAAGGAATCAATCTTGAATGACATATTGGAGGTTTTTAAGGATATGTGTACGCGAAAGCGAAAATTCCTGCTTATGCCAAGTTCCTTAAGGATATGTGTACGCGAAAGCGAAAACTTAGCGTCCATAAGAAAGCCTTTTTAGCTACTCATGTAAGTTCAATCATTCAGAACACCACAACTCCAAAGTACAAAGACCCGGGTTCCCCTACCATTGCTTGTACAATAGGTAAACACCGAGTAGAAAAAGCTTTACTTGAATTAGGAGCCAGTGTGAACTTACTGCCGTACCATGTGTACTTACAACTAGGACTTGGTGAAATAAAACCTACTCAGATGACATTGCCGTTAGCTGATAGGTCTGTTAAAATTCCTCGAGGAGTTATTGAGAATGTTCTTATTGAGGTCGACAAGTTTATTTATCCAGTGGATTTCGTGGTCCTAGATACCCAACCTGTCCCCACCCGAGAAACCGGATACATGTGATATTAGGTCGCCCATTTTTAGCTACGTCTAATGCGATCATTAACTGTCGAAATGGTGTGATGAATTTATCTTTTGGTAATATGACTATGGAGATGAACATTTTTAATGTCAGTAAGCTACCATATGAGCTAGATGACACATGTGTTGAAGATGTGAACATGATAGAGGCCTTAGTTCAGGAGTCATTACCAAACATCTTGTCCGAGGACCCATTAGAAACCCTGTCTATCCCATTTTGGTTTAGATTTTGATGACGATAGCACAATTGAACAAGTGAATGCTCTATTAGATTCTACCCCCGTGTTAGACACTCGATAGATGGAAAGCTAGGTTCGAACCATTACCGCTTTACGAGACTACCTTAATTCCTTCTTTAGAAGAGCCTCCTAAGTTGGACCTAAAACCACTACCCGACACTCTAAATTATGTGTTTTTAGGCCCATCTAGACTTTACCGTGATTGTAGCTTCCGATTTGGATAGTGATCGGGAAAGTAGGCTAGTAAAAGTACTTCAAGACAATAAGGAAGCTTTAGGGTGGACTATAGCGGACATTAAGGGTATAAGTCCTACTTTGTGTATGCATCGATTCATTTAGAAGAAGACTCCAAACCTTCTAGGGAGATGCAACGTCGACTGAACCCTAACATGAAAGAGGTAGTTCGAAAATAGGTGCTTAAGTTGTTAGATGCGGGTATTATCTACCCAATTTCAAAGAGTAAGTGGGTCAGCCCCGTTCAGGTTGTTCCCAAGAAATTAGGTATAACTGTAGTCCAGAATGATAATAATGAGTTAATCCCAACCCGAGTGACCACGGGATGGCGTGTCTCAGTATAGACTATAGGAAATTGAACAAGGTCACAAGGAAGGATCACTTTCCCTTCCTTTTATCGACCAAATGCTAGAGAGATTAGCTGGACATAGTCATTATTGCTTCATAGATGGATACTCCGGTTATAATCAGATCGTTATTGCCTCAGAAGATCAAGAGAAAACCACTTTTACATGTCCCTTTGGTACCTTTGCGTATAGACGCATGCCTTTCGGGCTATGTAATGCCCCTGCGACTTTTCAGCGTTGTATGATGAGCATATTTTCCGATATGGTAGAACGGTTTCTAGAGGTCTTTATGGATGATTTTTCAGTGTTTGATTCATCGTTTGATGAGTGCTTGCATCATTTGACATTAGTGTTGACTAGGTGTAAGGAAAAGAATTTAGTGCTTAATTGGGAAAAATGCCATTTTATGGTTAAATCAGGAATTGTGGTAGGGCACATCGTTTCTTCTAAGGGTATAGAGGTAGATAAAGCCAAAGTTGACCTTATTAAGACTTTACAGGTCCCAAAAACCGTAAAAGATATTAGGTTATTCCTAGGGCATGCAGGTTTTTAACGTCGATTCATTAAGGATTTTAGCTTGATTTCTAGACCTCTTTGCAATTTGCTTGCAAAAGATGTTAAGTTTGTCTTTGATGATGCTTGTTTAGAGGCTTTTGAGAAGCTTAAGAATTTACTCACTACTGCCCGATAGTCAGGGCACCTAACTGAACCTACCCTTTGAAATTATGTGTGATGCTTGATTATGCTATAGGTGTTGTGCTAGGTCATCGAGAAAACAAATTACTTCATGTGATTTACTATGCTAGCAAAACTCTGAATGATGCCCAAATGAACTATACGACTACCGAGAAGGAACTGTTAGCCATCGTGTTTGCCTTAGATAAGTTTAGATCTTACCTATTAGGTTCTAAGATCGTAATCTATACTGATCATGATGCTTTGAAATACCTTTTGTCTAAGAAGGATACCAAACCTAGATTGATTAGGTGGATCCTTTTGTTACAAGAATTTTGTCCAGACATTAGAGACAAAAAGGGTGCCGAAAATTTAGTAGCAGACCACTTGTCTAGGCTAGTTGTTAGTTCCCCTAATGATTCCCTTCCTATAAGGGGTAGCTTTCCTGATGAACAATTGTTCTCTGTTTCCCAATCACCTTGGTATGCGAATATAGTGAATTATCTTGTTACTTGGTCGAATGCCTCAACATTGGGGTAAGCAAGATCGTTCTAGGTTTTTAGCCGAGGTTAAGCATTTCTTTTGGGACGATCCTTATCTGTTTAAGTATTGTCCAGGACAGTTATTAGGAGATGTGTACCCGAGAGTGACCAAGACAAGATTATCTCCTTTTGTCATGAACATGCATGTGGGGGTCATTTTAGTGCTAAGAAGACTGCTTCTAAGATATTGCAGTGTGGTTTTTACTGGCCTTCATTGTTTAAAGACTCCCATAGTCATTGTGTTTCTTGTGAGCGTTTCCAGAGGTTAGGAACCATTTCCCGTAGAAATATGATGCCTTTAAACCCTATTTTAGTGATTGAGGTCTTTTATGTGTGGGGCATTGATTTTATGGGTCCATTCCTAATTCTTTTGGTTATCTTTACATACTTGTCATTTGTAGACTATGTGTCTAAGTGGGTTGAGGCGGTTCAAAGTGTAAAACAAATGACCACAGTGGTCGTAGTCCAGTTTTGAAAGAGAACATACTTACACGTTTTGGTACACCGCGAGCTATAATTAGTGATGGAGGTTCACACTTTTGTAATAGACCGTTTGCTCTTTTAATGAAACAATATGGTATTACCCACAAAGTAGCTACCCCATATCACCCACGAATAGTGGTCGGCTCTCGTTTTACCCGTAGAGGTCTCCAACGGGAAATTAAGCGTATTCTAGAGAAAACAGTTAATCCTAATAGGAAAGACCGGTCGTCAAGGCTTACGATGCCTTATGGGCTTATCGTGATCGTGTTTAAGACACCCATTGGAATGTCACCTTATTGTTTAGTGTTTGGCAAGGCATGTCACCTACATTTGCGAAGGTTGACGCCGAGGAAATGGTTGTAGAAGTTAAAGGCTTTCGAGTTAGAGCATAGAGCCTATTGGGCTATTAAGAACTTAAACTTTTCACTTGACAAGTTCGAACTCATATTTCCCCTCCGCTTCAATTTTTAATTTATATCTTAATAACCTTTTTATCTTTCTTGGGAGCTCACGTAAAGCTCCATCTCGCTCAATGAGTTGGACGAGATTCGTAGAGATGCATACGATAGTGCTAAGGAGTATAAGAACAAAATGAAACTTGTGCATGATAAGAATATTTTACGAAAGTCATTTTCTCCATGTCAAAAAGTTCTTCTGTATGACACTCGTTTGCATCTATTTCCCGAGAAGTTGCGCTCTCGGTGGACCGGTCCTTTTGTGGTCCGTACTGTTTTTCCTCGTGGCGTTATTGAGATTGAGACACCAGATGGTAGTAGTTCTTCAAAGGTTAACGGTCAACGATTGAAGCCATTTTTAGAGCCTTTTCCTACAGGTGATGTTGAGGAGGTCCCTCTGGAGGACCCTGCTTACCTTGATTGACCATCGAGGCGGTTTGTATGTTGTATATTATTTTTGTAGGTTTTTGGTTATACTTCACCCAGGTACTATCTTTCCGACTTCTCTCTTTACTATTTACTCATGTTACTTATATTTTTGGTATTGTTCTTTAATTAGAAACATTGAGGACAATGTTAGATTTAAGTTTGGGGGTGGGGTAGAAACTTTTGTTACCTTTTTGTTACAATAAATAAACTACAGAGCCTAGAAATTTATGCTTATTAAGGATGGCACTAACCAATCTAAGTGGATGGAAGCATTTTGGTTGTAGGAGTTGAGGAACCAATCTGATTATATGGAAACATATAAAGAGTCTATTCATAAAAGCACGGAGCTCAGGTGTTAGAATTAAATAAAAAAACATGGTAGTTTCGCCATATCTCGTTGAATCCTTTTCACTTCTATTTTTTTGTTTATTTTCTTCAAAATATGTTTGTCTAAGTGATTAGGTGGGGCTCACGATTCAAGTTGTTACCACTTCTAGGGTGTAATAGAGTGATTGAGATACCATGAAAAGAAATAAAAAAAAAAATGAAAAAAGTTGAAGAAAAAAACCAAAAACAAAAAACAAAAAAATTGAGACCAGACCATTAGACCAACCGAAATAAATTTAATAAAGTCGACCACTGGTACCCTTGTATATGCCAGTTGTGTTGACCTAGAGTTAGGATTATCGATCATTGGTTCCCTTGTATATGCCAGTGTGTTGATATTAGTCCGACCAATATCTCAAATCCATTAGGATAGGTTCGTTTTGGCGGTGGCCTTCAGACGAATATGAGAAACACCGTTCACCTTAGTCAACATCAAAACCATCTATGTTTTTCTCTATCCATCTCTTAATCTATCCATGTGATTGGTTGACTCCGGTTATGATGTCCGAAACTATCCGAGTAGAGCTCGTGACTTATATATGAATTTTAGTATGCTGAGTGCAAACTCGTGTACAAAGAATTGGAATTTCGCATCAGGGTACTTCCTCCTGTAATCAATAAGTATGCCAACCAAGGAGACTTTTTAGTGCCTTCCAAGGTTCTGCGTAGATAGTTAGGGTATGGAGTATAAAGGTTTTGTGGGTATATCTCTTGTAAACCCTCCCGAGACTATAACTCGGCCACTAGGGCCACCTAGGGGTTTAAAGGCTTATTGCATACGCTAAATGCAATCGACGATGCCTGCGACAGTGAGTTAGGATTTTATTTTTCTAGATTTGATTTGCTCGGGACTAGCAAATAATAGGTTTGGGGGTATTTGATAGACACATTTTTGTGTCTGATATAATCTCAATTGTATATATTGTGAGTGCTCGATTTTGTATTTATTATGGCTTTTTGTGTCTTTGTAGGTGTTTTTGGAGAAATAAACATGTGCGGAAAAATTGGCTCGAAAAGTGGTATATGCGCTCGTGGGAGAAAATTACTATTCGGACACTCAGTTTGGATAAGGGGCACCTAAATTACTAAGGGACACCCACTTGCTATATTCACCCCAAGACACTCCAACTGTTATTCGCACCCCAGTCTGGTTAGGGGGACTTCTTCTTCAACATTCAAACCATTTCTTTTGGCGGGAAAAACATTTTCACCTGCGTATTTTGCTGGAATTGATTTGGACGAGATTCTTGTGGACTTGGTCTATGATTTGGACTAATATGGGCCTGTTATAGTAGAACAAGGAAGATATGATCCGTATGTGCGAAGAAAAGGGAGTGTCCATCTATTCACGATAAAACAGAGGTGGGAAGTTATTCTCGGAAATTTTCCGAGTTTTATAAGGCAGTTGCGTGAAGATTTGGTATGAGATAATTTCTTCTATGAGTAGGATACAATTCAGGGCAAAGACGCGTGAAAGAAATTAACAGAAAAGGAAATATTATCGTAACTTTTCCGTGAAG
The DNA here is from genome assembly GCA_023531295.1 of Papaver armeniacum. Taxonomy (NCBI): domain Eukaryota; kingdom Viridiplantae; phylum Streptophyta; class Magnoliopsida; order Ranunculales; family Papaveraceae; genus Papaver; species Papaver armeniacum. The sequence goes on along the minus strand of JAJJWW010001452.1, from coordinate 122,589 downwards.
AAGAAGAAAAAAATATTGAAAGATTTCTCGGGATTTAATTGTGTTGTTGAGTATATATAGGTCGCTTCGAGTCCTATGGAGGGGGTCGACGAGTTTGGGGTCTATAGTAGTTTAGGGGAAGCTCTGGTACGAAGAAATCACGCTGCAGAGAAAGTTGCAGCAGCAGGAGGAAGAAGACGAAGCCGAAGAACATTGGACGACCCAAGTCGATCGCGAGATAAGTGTGGTTTATCCACGACACACACGTTGTATAGTTTCCAGCGATCTTGTATCTTACGTATCATTAGTAACAAGAATCAGAACACATATAAACGTTGCGGTTGATCTTTTTATTGATTTTCTTTGTATTTTCAACTTTAATACACCTTTGAGCAATGAATTCATATTTTGAGCGTGTTTGCACCATGAAGAGCTAAACCCCATCACTGGGACGACGGTGGAAGCCTTATTTCACAATTGTTTGGTAACTATATTTGATTCTTTATGACTTTTGCACTTGTTTTAATTGTTTTATGATTTTTATTAATTAGTTGTGATTTTGTCTGATGACGTATGCTTAGACTTAGAGCTTTTGATGCGTTATGCTTATGATTTACAATTAATCTTCTACAAAATCTACTTTTTGCAAACAAATAGAGTCTACAAAAGAGCTAGAATTGTTATGAATCAATATACGAACCAATTGAATGTGATTAATGGTGGAATCCTGAATCTCAATACCTCTCGTTATCGTGACAAACTTGTGAATATATTTTCTTTGTTTTTAGTATTTTCTTAAATCAAACCTTTACAAGTCCGAGTTGAACGAACTTTTACTACCACTTTACAAACAACTTCAAAATAACAACAGTGTGTCGGAAATGGCACGAGGACACAATGTTTGGATAGAGTCCAACTGTAAATGATGATGGGTGTTCGCCGTATACCGATTCCACCAGGAGCAACAAATCATTGCACGATAGTGATAATATACTGGTGGGACAAACGCAAGTACGACGGAGTTATTCAACACATGTACAACACAGTACTGTACGTGCGTGCCGTACAAGCTATTTAATATCGGTAACCCGTGGGTTTATTGAGGAAACCCACAAGGCTTATTGAAGAAGCCCAATTGGTTTATTGTGGAAACCGGTGGGTTTATTGTAGAAACCCACATGGCTTATTATGGAAGCCTAATCCGGTTTGTTGAGGAAAACGGTGGGTTTATTGTAGAAACCCACATGGCTTATTATGGAAGCCTAATAAGGTTTATTGTGGAAACCGATGGGTTTATTGAGGAAACCCATGTAACTTATTATGGAAGCCCAATACGGTTTATTGTGGAAACCGGTGGGTTTATTGTAGAAACCCACATGGTTTATTATGGAAGCCTAATCCGGTTTGTCGGGAAACCGGTGGGTTTATTGTGGAAACCCACATGGCTTATTATGGAAGCCTGGATTTGAGTTATTAGGGAAACCAGTGGGTTTATTATGGAAACCCACTAGGCTTATTAGTGAAGCCCAAGAGTCTTGAATAATTATTTATTTATAATTATTAATGTTATTTAAGATAAATGCAGGATCCTAAATAAAAGAGGATAATTATCTTAAATACTTATAATTATTATTCAAGATAATTATTATTTAAGATAAATGAGGATTATGGTAAATATTAGGGTTTATCATGAATCTGGATGTTATTTGAGATTTATACAGATGAGGGAAGTTACTAGGATAACTATCAAAACCCTAAAGCTACATCTATTTCTGCCTATATATAAAGGCTAAATCTCAACACAAAAGGTACACAATTTCTATTCCTTTTCGTAACAACCTACTTGCATAGAACTCTTGTTGATTTTAGCATCGGAATGTCTTTACAGGTACCCCCACCATTTTCAATCAAAAATTCTTTGGAGAATCTAATCAACGGCGGCGATTCGATCATCATACACATATCTCGAAGATTGTTGGGGTGATTAATTTTGCACCAACATCTTTTGGCGCCGACTAAGGGGAGAACGAGAAAAGATCGTGTTTTCCGAGTATTTGAAGTTTTTCCCAAGTGATTTTCGAAGCTAGGGTTTCAAAATCGTTGAAACATAAAAGTTGAAGAAAGATCACAACTTTCCTGAAAGCCTCAGAAATAGCACGAGTTTTTTGAAAGCCTCAGAAATAGTACGAGTTTTTACGAAAGTAGCGGAAACAAAGACACAAGTTTTACTGAAAGTGGCAGAAATAGCACAAGTTTTTTAAAAGTTGCAGAAAGATCGTAACTTTTCAGAAAGTTCCAGAAATAGCGTAACTTTTCAGAAAGTTCTAGAAAGAGCGTAACTTTTCAGAAAGTACCAGAAAAGCCGCATCCAACCTTCAGTATGATGAATACATCAGGTATAGAACGACCTGAGGCGAATACAAATATACCCCCACGGAATCAATCGACTCAGCAAAATACACGAACTGTGAGAAGCTCTATTGTCCCAAACTTCGACGAAAGGGATGGGAGATCGGCATCGATGTCATCAACAGCAACGGCTTCTCGTTCACGTTCTGAGGGGACTATTCCAAGGGTGAACTACGTTTTGATAAATAGATCCCCACCTACGACCATTAGCAGGAGAGTCCTATATCATGGGGAATATTCAGGTCGACATCCAAGCAACCAGGGCTTTCGATAAGAGGATATTGCTAGTAGTCATGTTGGTCAGGCTAAAGCTACATCAGCTGTACAGACCAACGTCCCACCAGTTGTACAATAAGTATACTTACGAAACTAATGGAGAAAAGGGCAATAAATGTGCCTCAGCAAAGATGAGAGTGGCTGGGCAACTGACGTGCCTAGTTTAGTTCCAGAGCTACCTGCATACAGATAAGAAGAAACAAAGAGACTTCTCATCGTATTAAAAACAAAAAAGATTCTATTAAAGAGAATGGCTGCATAGAAAAATGGGGCGTCCACTCAGAAAAGTAAAGGAGAACAAGACAAGATTATTCATCCTTCGAACTGAATTCTTCCGAGTCGTAATCTTCATCAATGGGTCCGTCATCACTCATGGATCCCTAGGCGCGATTGAGCATGACTCGAGTAACCTTGAGTTCTTCTTGGAGATAGGCGATATCCAGTCTCTCCGCCTTGAGCTTTTCATTCTGAGTGGTTATATTCAGTTTGGATATCAAGCAGTCCTCCTCAGTTGGTCATATTTACAAATATTAAAGGAAGAAAGGGTCTTCATATTTACTTGAAAGAAGATGAACTGGTGATCGCAAGTTGTCAGGATATGGTGAATGAAGAACCGCCTTTAAACAAGGCGAAGTTAAGTGCAGTACAAGACAAAGCAGTTACGAGAGAAAGATTCGTACTTTGATCAATGCAAGTCCTTGAAAAGGTAATGATACTGTATAAAAGACACAAAATCGTGGGATAATCAGCTGACTTCTCTTGTTAGAAAGGAGCATAACAAAGGAAAAGCAAAAGATCAAAGTTGCACTTACCCGAGGAAGCTAACAAGTAGAGGAAGGATAGCTGCAGATGTGTTATTATCACGATTACTCATCCATATTTATACATGGGTAAGAACGGTTCCGTACAAGATAAACAGACTAGGAATTTGAAGAGAAACAAGTTCTCTTGGAGTTCCAAAAGTGGTCGAATTCTTAATTCTACAAAGAATCAAGTTCTTCCTGGCCACGGTGGAAATCGATGACTGAATATGGTAGGACTTTGTATCTGTGATGAAGTCAAGACGTGATGTTGTACGCGGCAATTGCAAGGTGCTGGCATCATCCCAAGATAGTCACAAAAATGAGGTAAAGGAATATATTAGGATTACGAACAAAACGTGTTCTTTCCTAGTATATGGGCTAAAAAAGTCGGACTTATGAATTCAACGCGTGGGCTTATGACACAAATGGTTGAGTTCGCAAGATCCCACCAAGGGACGGGAGCGAGGCTTCGTTGTTGTCATTGTCATCTGATTCTCGATCACGATCTGAGAGATCTTTTCCAAGGATTGGAGGAAGCAACGTTCGTAGATCACCTCCTCCTGGCACGAGTAGAAGTTTTTTCCATCAAGAAGGTGTACAAAGCCAACACCCGAGCATTCGTGAACAATGGCAGAGTGATATGGTTAACGGAGGAGTACGTTCTCGGGTTAACAATCTGCCAGGTTGGGCCTGCTAACGTCCGGTCTTCTTCACAGACTAACGTCCCGCCAGCGGTACAAGCCAATGATCCACTTGCGACTCAAGTTAATAACCCACGGGTTACACAGATTAACACCCAGCAGGCGGCACCTATTGACTTAACAGTACGGGAGCGAATGCAAGAGCTCGAAAATAGTACCTGAATGTAGTGATGGGATATGGAAGATTTACACGGACGGATCCGCAAATACCAACGGAGCAGGTGTTGGATGTGTACTGGTTTCCCCCGAAGGACTACGGATTGAAAAGGCTATTCGTTTGGGGTTTACAGCTTCAAACAACCAAGCTGAATATGAGGCTGTAATTTCAGGCTTAAGGACTGCTCTTCACTTTGGGGCGCGGAAAGTTAGGCTGGCGACTGATTCAAGATTAATATCCAACCATTATACAGGCGCATATAAGGCCAGAAATGAAAGGTTGTGAACAGTCCGGGGGCGGTAACTTCCAGTGTTTGAAATTCATAACTCCAGCAGGAGTGATGAAAGTTAGAAGCGATCAGGTGGCATCTCATAAATGTCACGAAAGCACAATGGAGGAGTATAAAAAGTCCGAACTAAAGGGCTCGGAAATACTCCAAGTTGAAAATAAGTTTAGCAATCACAGTGCTCCCGACCTCTTATCAAGGAAGAGGAAAGGAAGGACCGCCAAATATTGAGGAGTTGGTAGAAGTACAAACTGGGATCAAAAGGAGCAAACAACGTTTATAGGAGCATAATTACCGTTAGGAAAAAGTGAAAGCTTGATTACTCTATTGAAGAATGATAGAAATGTCTTCGCTTGAAGCCTCAGAGACATGCCAGGTATTGATCCTGGCATCACGTGCCATCGGTTGAATATTAGTGAAGGATTTAAACCAGTAAGCCAAAAACCGCGAAAGATGACTCCAGAACGGAAGGCAAAGGTAGCTGAGGAGATTGACATGATGCTAGATTCCAGGATCATAAAACCTGTTAGATATCTAAAGTGTTTAGCAAATATTATAGCAGTTCCAAAGAAAAACGGGAAAATCAGGAAGGATCAAGAACATACGGCTTCCATAACAGACAAAGGGATATGTTGTTACCTCGTCATACCTTTCGGATTGAAAAACGCAGAGGAAACTTTTCAGTGTCTTGTGGATGAAATGTTCAAAGACATGTTTGGGAAAACCATGGAATTTTACATCGACGATATGGTGGTCAAGTCCAAAAAGAAGGAATCTCACCTTATGGACTTGAAAAGAACCTTCGATCGACTTCGACAATATGGAATGAAGCTAAATCCCGCGAAATATTCTTTCGGACTCACGTCTGGGAAGTTTTTTGGGTACAAGATGAAGCCAGAAATAAGGTGTCAACGGAAAAGACACCATAAGCCCAGATCCATCTACCAAGTGAGGACCGGATATAGTAGATCTACTTCCTGCTTCACATGGGGGCGTCTTTTCTATTTGGGAATATCACTACAGATATCGGGGGCGGCTAAAGTGTCACCAAGCATGCAATCAAAGGCAACTTGTTTTGAGTATTCGAAAAATAGAAGACATCTTTTTCAGTATCAATTCAAGCAATGAGGGCGGCTAGGGTTGGACGAACGGACGCTTTGGGAGAGAAAGGCAAAGGCGAAACATTTTGGTTATCAAGAAAATAGTTGCTATGTTTTTCTAATAAAGAGAAGGAGAAGAAGAAGTGTTTCAATAATAGCTGAAGCTAAAAAAATAAAAGAGAGGTGGAGCGAAAGAAGGGAAATGTTTGACGAAAAGCTAGAGACAGTCAACCTGTACACCAGAAATTGTCGTACATTCATTATTCGCAGACACACGAGCATTGAGTCGGCAAGTTCTATGCCAGTACGGGAACAAATGGGCAACCAATGTGCCTAGCAAAATATGGGAGCAACCTGCATTCGAGTGAGGTATGTTCTCAAAGACAAAGTTGAGTTATTAATTTAATCCTGATTATTTTTCTATTAAAGAGATAAACTGGATTTTTCTATCAAAGAGAAAAACCAAGGAAATGAATTGTCATGCAAAGTCAAATAGTTATAGTAATATCTTACAAAGAAAATTGGAGAAAATGGCAATAAATGTGCCAGAGCAAGACCAGAACGACTAGGGAAGTCTGAATGTGGGATTCAAGATCCTAAAGAAATGTTGGAAGATTTATAAGACCAACACGTAGGTCATTTGTTAGCTGATGGAAGAGCAAGAGGATATAACATGCAGATCTGTTTGGTGTTTGGGTAATTATCATATGAAGTTTTAATTACATTATTGGTACTTTGAACGTGTTTGGTGATTAAAGAACAATGGCTTATGAGAGTACATTTTTGGTGCTTTGAATTATTAAGCCGATTTTGGGGCAAATCCACACAACAAGCTGGCCAGGGCCACAGAAGGTTATCGGATAAGCAGCATATGGCGAATTTGAACGACCCGAGAAGGTTAGTTCTATTGATTTTCTTAATCCATCAACAAGTTGAGAATTAAGAGGGGGCGATGTTTGTACCCTATTAAAATAGTGTACGTGCGTGCCTCACAAGCTATTTAATATCGGTAACCCGTGGGTTTATTGAGGAAACTCACAAGGCTTATTGAAGAAGCCCAATTGGTTTATTGTAGAAACCGGTGGGTTTATTGTAGAAACTCAAATGGCTTATTATGGAAGCCTAATCCGGTTTGTTGAGGAAACCGGTGGGTTTATTGTAGAAACCCACATGGATTATTATGGAAGCCTAATACGGTTTATTGTGGAAACCGATGGGTTTATTGAGGAAACCCATGTGGCTTATTATGGAAGCCCAATACGGTTTATTTTGGAAACTGGTGGGTTTATTGTAGAAACCCACATGGCTTATTATGGAAGCCTAATCCGGTTTGTTGGGGAAACCGGTGGGTTTATTGTGGAAACCCACATGGCTTATTATGGAAGCCTGGATTTGAGTTGTTAGGGAAACCAGTGGGTTTATTATGGAAACCCACTAGGCTTATTATTGAAGCCCAAGAGTCTTGAATAATTATATATTTATAATTATTAATGTTATTTAAGATAAATGCATGATCCTAAATAAAAGAGGATAATTATCTTAAATACTTATAATTATTATTCAAGATAATTATTATTTAAGATAAATGAGGATTATGGTAAATATTAGGGTTTATCATGAATCTGGATGTTATTTGAGATTTATACAGATGAGGGAAGTTATTAGGATAACTATCAAAACCCTAAAGCTACATCTATTTCTGCCTATATATAGAGGCTAAATCTTAACACAAAAGGTACACAATTTATATTCCTTTTCTTAACAACCTACTTGCATAGAACTCTTGTTGATTTTAGCATCGGAGTGTCTTTGTAGGTACCCCCACCATTTTCAATCAACAATTCTTTGGAGAATCTAATCAACGGCGGCGATTCGATCATCGTACACACATCTCGAAGATTGTTGGGGTGATTAATTTTGCACCAACACCTGTATCTCAACCTCAAGTATTTTAGCTAGCTCCTAGGCGCATTTCATCATCATTCTCGCCGTACAACCCTAGCGCACTGCTACAATATTACACTACCACCACCACCACAACAAAAACAAACATCTAATGTTGGCAGCTGGGGACCGAGTGCTTTCCAACCTATCCAACCGAGTGATTTCCAATCGCCTAATGTTGTTCAACCAGTTTTTTCCCCCTTTGGAAATTTAGTTAGTATGTTGGCAATATATCCCGGGTCTTGGAGAATTCTCGACTCCAGAAGATAACAATGAGAGAGTTAGCGATGAACGACGTTAGAGAGATTGTAATTTTCAATTCTGCTTCATTTGTAATTCTTGTTTTAAAAGTACGACGGTTTGACTTAAATGAAATTACATATGTTTAAAATTAAGCGTTTTACATTAGCTTCACTGAATTATATATGTTTAAAATTAATCATATTACATTAGCATGACCGGTGAGAAGTTCTAGGTGGAACAACAACTACAAAGAAGGGGTTGAATTATTCAACACCGTAAGGATTTCGAAGAAGAAAATTGAATGCAAAAGCCACATTTTTCCATCTTTGCCATTCATCCAAAGATCTTGTTACCATCTCAGCATATGTTTCACCTCTCAGTCTATATCGATTGACTTGCATAGTTAAAGCTAAAAACTCATTTACTTCTTTCTTAATTGTACCAAAACGATTTTCTATTTCGCATATAACACGACGACTCGGATTACGGGTGTCACTGCAGAACCCGTCGTGAATAACCGCCTAGAAATTCACCCATGGATAGTTTGCTGAAGCAAGCTGAGTAAATAAAAAAATATAGTTTTTGCAAATAGATTCATCTTCTTCCTTCACTATACGGAGCTCGTCGAACTAACAAGGGCCGAGATATTTTATTTCGACAAATTTGTTGTATTCAAGAATTGAAGAATTTTTTTAAGCTCAAAGAAGAAGAGTAAAGAAGACTAGATGTGTGAATTTGGAGTTGAAATGGGGAGTATTTATAGAACTCAAAATTCTAACCGTTGGATGATATGGACTTATAGCCGTCCAGATTTAGTCGTTGGAGATTTTGTGTCGAACGTTTGTGGTTTAAAAACAGACGCTAGCATTTGTTGGAACAACGCGCGTTTGTGCGACAGCCGCCAGCGTTTTTGGCTCAAACGCCAGTGATTTTGGCACGACCGCACGGCCTTCCTTTACGCGCGCGCTTGTTCTTCCATCTCACTCACTCAACAAACCAACAAATTTGTTGGTTTGTCCATATTTGTTAGTTTGTCCATATGTTTTTAATGTTTGTTGAGTTCATAGTGGGATCAAAATCAACAAATCCTTGTTTTGTTGAGTCCATAGAAACTCCTCTAACAATTTAATAAAAGAGGAAATACTTTGATTCTCAACTGTGAGCGTGATTTCAGACGATATTTCACAAAACGCCAGTTTGACTAGCGTATTACGTCAAACTGATTTGTATTTCTGACAGATAAAATCCTACGTATTTAGATTAGCATTAGACGTTATTTTTTTTACCTTTTTGAAAGCTATTTCACTTGACATTTCACACTTTTCCAAGTTTGGAATAACCTGGATTCCACCATAAGAATTGCTCTGATTAGCGCTAAACGTTATACTGAATAGCGTACTAAAAGACGAAAATCACTATTGTCAAAGCTATTCACAATAGTGATTTTCTTCTTTTGGCATAAATCAAATTCTGAAAAGCCACTCTCAATTTTGACCATGCAACCAAGTCAAACGCTATTCTTTCTAGCGTTTCCATGAATCCATCATAAGACTTGAGCTTCCATGAACAATTTCAAATGCTGAGGTGGAATGGAAGATGGAAGATGATCCATCATGAAACTTGCTCTAACAGAACAAATATTTATTACCAAATTTGTTTTGCCATTTTTTTTGTGAGACTATCTCCATGTGATTAATGATAATCATGTAATTTAGAACTAATTATTTTTTTTATAATGGAGTGTCGAGATTTGGTGCAATTTTCGTTTTGGGTGTTTGTTTAGATAGCCTTTTTACGGTGTGATATTCCATTGTTAATAGATTAATAATTTTTTGGATTAAGTATTTCAAACAATAAGAAACAACCGCACAGTTTGTTCGATCTTTCGGTAAGTATTATGTCTATCGAGATAAACTTCTTAGTTGGATCTCAAAGAATAAAGTTTGGAAGAAGAATCCCAAAGATCAGAAACCAAAAAAAAAAAAAATTCTTCAAGTCTTTAATCTTCAAAGTAACCGTTGCACAAACAACTTGATTCCACTATTGATCAACAAACATATAACAAAATATGTTAAAAGTTACAGTATTGATTAACAGTTCTATCTGCAGATCTTGAAAAAGATATAATGCATATGAAAATAGTTCTTGTGATCATTTCATTTATCGATGTCCACACTCAAACGTCTCGGAAATCCATTTACCAGGTATGGTACAAACTCTAGTGAGCAAATTAAATCTCAACACAAGTTGGTGACATGTTGGAGGGTCTAATTGGAGATCCATTTACTTTGCTTTGCTGGAAAATCGAAACAAATGAATAAGTATACTAGTTAGTTAATATCTGGAAGTGTGATTATCCAAAGGAAGATTAGAGCCATTGACATGTATGACTAAAAGACATACAATATTTATAGATGGATGTAAGTAAACTGTTCTTCAAAGTAGGTTCTCTCTTTTGTCTCTCATGATATATCAAGTTTTCTCATCTATATTAGTGTGTACAAGTCAAAATTCAATGTACAATGTAATAAGCCCAAGTAGATGCTTGACGCGCAGTTCTCAACTAGCCACTAAAAAACCTTGTCCACTGTCCAGTTGTACTGCAGATACTCAACCAGAGATTTCCAAGTGAAAAGAGCAGTGAAAACATTATTAGGGGAAGCAAAGTACCACTGCAAGGCTTTAGTAAAGTGATGTCATCGCTCCTACAGTCCTAGACAATTGTAAGAGCAGTATCGGGCTTATTACTATGACTGTTTCGTGGCCCACACACGAATGTAACTTTGGGTGTTATACTACCATTTTCAAAGAGGTTCATCATATTTAATCTAGGGTTTAGGCTGGAGTGACAAGAAATATCGGGACCAAAGCCTAGGGGTACACATGCGATAAAGCAAGAAATCAGAGCGTTTGACAAAAGTTTAAGCACTAGATCAAATTCTATATATTAATATCAATTTTGAGTTTTCCAATATATACAAAAACATGTTAAGGAATTTGACAATAATTATAAACGATTCCACCACAGTGGGTTCAACTCGCCCCGCTAGTGATGAACATTATCAACTTCTTTTTCATTACCATCATTAAAGTTAAGATCATACCTTTGCGCATCATTACTAGTATTCACTTGTTCACGATTATTCTTTATGTTGTCGTTGCAATAACTTCCGACCTTTCGTACGAATGTTTTCCACTTTGGTCCGGCTAACAACTCTATACTTCTCTTAGTTTCTTACCTCTCATCAAAAATCGAATTACTCTCTGTGTTATTGGAATATTGATCATCTTCTTCAATTTGTTGTATCATACCATAGTTGCTAGTACCTTTTCGATTGGACACGATAAAGTTCAAAACCCCAACAACGACATGGACCAAAAGTTTCGAAATCATCATCGGTATTTATGTATTCCTTTAAACAGTTTCCACCAACATCTTCAATTCCTTCCTATGTAGCTTGATTTTAACTTCAGGCATTTTTTTTTTTAATTCTCAAACAAATCTGTAAACGTAGTAGAAGATATATTATAATAGAGATTTTATATGTAAAACTTGAGAAAGAAAATCATAACATAATCAAGAATGTGTGAACCCATACTAATATAATCATGAAAAACTTCACCACCACATACCAAGTTTATACTACATACAGTAAAAAGGAAACAAAAAAGATTAGAAATCGTGTGTGACATGCATTAAGATGTATTTAGTGAAGCACTTTTCTTCTTCTTTTTTTCCTCGGTTTAGTGCATGTACATTGAACTCCTCATGTATCCTCTTAGCTTGCTACATTAGGTGCACAATTCTTTGCCATGAACTGAAAATTTAAACAACTCATGTTGAACCGTTGTTGTTTTCTTTTACAGTTTTTCTTCATTTATATTCGTATGCCTATATGATTTTGAGGTTCTTACTTAATCTTGAAACTTTCCGCATGAAGATTTTTGTTGCTTAAATTTGAATGATCTCATGGTCTTGTAAACAGAGTAGGACAATGATAATAACATAAGTATCCAGGAAAATAATAAAGACACTCTTCATTTCCAGACTCTATCAGGTGTTGCAATTCCGTGAAGGCTTGGATTCTGTGCGGGACAGGGTCGATAGAGAAACCTCTGAATATTATTTAAGGCTTGTGACGGATACACACTTTCAAAACACGAAATCATGGGGACAAAACTAAAATTATAAGCTTGAATTTTCTTAGCAAAAATGTATGCATAGACTATTAAAAATAAAGGTTGTGGACAAATAATTACTTTTCTTTTATCAGATTGTAGTGGCGGGAAATCCCACACTACACCCCTTACTCGATTTTGCTTAATTAATCCATTGAAAGATGTAAGATCAAGAATATTTATTGACTGAGTTCATGAAAGATTTGCATAGGAAAATAGAATTACACTTAGAAATTAAAGCATTCTTAAACTTTCTCTCTCCTAATGACTTGCCCAACAACTCCCCAAAAAAGATCTCTCCTCCACAGATTCACTCAACCCTTTATATAGGGTAATACATAGTGGTAGACAGCTAAGCTATCCTTTATTTTCGGGAATGTCCCGCGAAGTGTCGCAGATGCACAACCATTCGTTTTCGCGACACTTCTTACCCCTCGCCAGGTTTCACGTCTTCTTTATGTTTTGCTTGTCGTTTATTCATTGCGTCGTTTATTTTTAGCTCCTGCGACTCCTCTGCGACACCGTCGTTTATTAATCCCGCGAGTCTTGTATGTTGCGATATTATGATCCTACATCTTGCCTCTTTTTCCTTGAATATTGCTTGTAGAGCGATCTTGAAGGAAAAATCATGTATGTGATAATCTTTGATCTTTGTTGGTGAAGGAACGAGCGGAAGAATACTGGTCTTGAAAAGTACGTACTTGCCTCTATTCTTTTGCGATGTTCCGAAGCTTTTTTGTAATATATATACGAAATGTCATTTCTTGTCTCGTGAATTACAGAAAATAATCAATTTCGCAATTTCTCCTCGCCTATTAAGAAATACATTGTATATTTGGATTTTACTAAAGTTCTTTCCGTCAGGTTTCCTTGGATTTAGCAATGACCGTTTACACGTGTCTATATTTACCTCTTTTACCGTGCATTTAATGTTATCCGGTCATAACATTTTTCTCATCTATTTATAGGAGCATCCCTTGTGAAAAATTTTCCTTTTCCTTTTCATCTTCTTCATCGTCTGCAAGTGTTCTTCTTCTTCATCGTTACGCAAGTGTTTGCTTATTGTTGCCTCTTCTACCGTCTTCTTCACCACTTTAGCTATTCCCTACCGGTTATTACTCTCATGGCGTCCGGGTTTGTTAATTTTGCCATATCTGGCTGATTTTGTGGTTGATCAAATTTGAGATTAGCTTTCTTTATTGAAATCACACTGGTATGATTAACTTTGTAGTTTTCTTTCTGCCATTGTTGTTTAGCAAGAACCAACCCAGAACTAAGTTTATCGTGAAGGACCCTCTTCTTTCTTTGGGCTCGCCATCGAAATCTACTTCGCAACAAGAATCTCTCGCACAACCAAAGCCCATTTCGCGAGCTAAACCTATGGCTACAAAAGACAAATCACGCAAGTGACAAGGTATTCAAGAAACATTTGTTTTTATCAACAATACGTTGTTGCCTCTGTTTCTTATTTAATTTGTCATTCGCAGGATGATAAAACTACTGGTCATGTTCCCAAAAGGCTTCGCTACTCCAAACCTGTTACTCCCGATGTTCCATTTCCTTCATTCACACCTTCGTCTCCTGCTGCGAAATCTTCGCAGGATAATTTTGTGCCCCCTTCCCCTGGTAATATTACCAACGACAATATTTCTATACCTCAACTCCTCATAGACCAAGTTCCTTATAATTGTCCTACTACAAACGATCTTATACCTCCTCCTGCTATCAATATCCCTGCTATTTCTCCAATCACTTCTCTCCCTGAAACCTCCTCTTCTCATGAGGTTCCTTTGACAAAGGACGACTCGTCTTCTTTGTTTGAACAAATTCCTCTAATCATGGAAAATTTGGAGGGGATAGATGTGGCCTTTAAGGTCCTTTACGATCTCGTGAATGATGCCAAAAAGACTTCTACCGATCTGTCAAATCTAATGTCTGCGAGATTTTAAGTAAGCATCTTGGTCTGAGAGGATCTCGCAAGCATCTTTAGTTCAAGAGATTAATAAGTGAAGGATGATCTCCAAGTTATGGCTGTGAAGTGCAATAATCTCCACCTTGAAAATCAAAAATTTCTCAGTATCTCACTAGATCGTGATAATCTTCGCAAGAAGAATGAAGAATTAAAAGGTATGCCCTCGCCACCTTTTTTTTTTTTTTTTTTTTTTACAACTCAAACCCTTGCTCGTCCTCAAAGTATTAAACCAGAAACGAATAATGGAGATATATCAGACGGAGTCTATCGTTGAAGAAGTTCGAGTTGAAAGAGATGCTTGGATGGAGCGGATAATTTCTTAGATAATCTTCATACCTATGCGGTGATCAAATAAATAACTTGTCTAAAGAGAATTTTGATTTATCGCAAAAGCAAGTCTCATTAAGTAATGACTTATCTCGCCTCTCTTATGCTTTGACTAAAACTAATTTGGAGTTGGAAACTTTATCGGATGAGAATCGAACTCTTTCTCAAGAGAAACGTTCTCTGTTGAATAAGATGGCGAGCTACTCGCAGCAAAGATAATGCTTGTCAAAAGTTATGTGAAGAACACGAACAAGCTAAACATACTTTGAAAAACCAACTTGAAGAAATTACTCACGAGAGATAAACTTATTCAAGGCGAGAATAACTTTGAGTGTAAAAGCGAAGCAATTCCAAGAACAATGTGTCAAATTAGAAAAATCCAACTCTACTCACGCGGCCGAAAACTCCATACTTGTTTCCAATGAAAAGAATTTGCGATCTCGATTGAAAGGCTTAGTGGGAGATTCATTTGATGATGTCTTGGACCGTTTGGGAATAATTTCGCGACTTTAATTCAACATCTTACTTCTCAAAAGGAAGGTAGTCAAATTATTTGACTATCTTAATTTATGTATTTATTCCATGAATGCTTTATTATCCTGAAAATGCCAATAATGTTCGATAAGAATTTTCTCTGATCTTGTGTATTTGTTATGCAGACTCTGAGAGAAAGCTTCGCTCCACTATCTCCACCCTCAGGTCTGATTATTCTAAAATTCGCAAGGAAAACGGACTACTCTCGCGTCTCTTGCTCGTTCTCGCGACCGTGCAGAGCGAAGATTTGATTATATGTCTTATTGTAAGGACATTGATAGTAAGAATCGTCAAAAGGCATTGCTTCGCCAATTCCCTCTTAAAGCGGAAGTTCTTGTGAATAATATTTTGCTGTCGAAGTCTCTTGATCCTATTCACGTCGATCCTTTGGAAGTAAGTGATGATGAAGTCCCCAATGCTCCAGATAGTGATTATGAATATGAAAGCTGCGAAGATCTCCCTGATAAGGAAGTTGTCGATGAAGATCCGAATAGAAAAATTTCTGATGAAAGTCCAGCAACTGGCGAGAACAAAGGTAATGAAAACATTTCTGAAGAAAATCCATCAACTGGCGGATGTGGAGATGATAAAGGCGCAGAAAAGTCTTCACCACCCTCTGTATTTGATAATGCAGATGTAGAGAGTTAAATTCTCTTTGTAATTTGTTAGAATTCCTTTTTGTTTGAATGACTTAGCTCTTTTGATTGAGTAATTTTCATATTTCTTTCTTCCTTTCTTAGTTAAGACCACCTTGCGAGCATGTTCGCTCATTGAATCTTTTATTAAGTAAATCCATCCCAATCAGGGATTTGATTTTAATTCTTCTCAACTGCGACAAGGTCGCAGCCGCCTTTACATTTTCATGCAGAGGCCCATTGACCCTGCCTTATCATTTTTGTGTGGTCTTCCGAGTTAGACCTCCCTAATTAGAGGTCTTCCCCTGCCACCTTTATTGCGATAAAATCGCAGGACGTCTTTACACTTGCATGTAAAGACCCATTGATCTTGCCTTATCATTTTCCAAGTATTTTTGCCTCTGCAGGATGTTTTAGTTGCGACAATATGACAGGCCTAGATATCCTTGCGAACATAAAGCCCCATGACATTGCCGTCGTGCGGCGAAATCGCAGGACGTCCGTACACTTTCGTGTAAAGACCCATTGATCTCGCCTTACCCTCGCGTTAGTATTATTGCCTCTGCAGATCATTTGCACAAATATGACGAGCCTAAATTCTCTTGCGAAAACATAGCCTTATGACATTTGCGTACTGTTTTGACACTTCCCCTAATGGAAAGCGTCGCCCTTATCATCTCCCCGGTTGCCCTTCAAGGAGGCGAAACATCGGCCATACAAGACTAGCTCCTCCCATCCGGTCTTAACAACAACCGATTGTTTTCGCAGCCTCTTATCCCTTATACCTATATGGTTTATGGTTACGAGACTGCACCCTAAGTGGAGTTTTCTTCGGGCGAGTGCAACATATGCCAAGACTTGCCAAGAATGGCCAGGTAGGTTCATCCATCCCGGGCACTCGGCTCAACCGTGTACCTCGGCGCCTTGAGCATACACTTGAATCCTTGAAAGAGACCCTCGGTCGCCCAACCGGTATAACCTTATATATAGTTGGGAATCCAAGGTACCTCTCCCGGATAGGCTTTCATGGGCCCCAAATTTTCATGACTCGAGGCTTCGGGAGCGGTGTAACCTTCCCCGAGCCATGTCGAGAGATACCCCCTTATATGACGCACTTTAGGTCTTACATTTGCCTCTTACGAAATGTTATTCGCGAACTAGGGTGTACGCCATAAAGGTTCGTCCCATTCATTCATTCTTTTATTCAATCATTCTTCATCATTTGCTATTTTGCTTATAGACATTCGCCAATTCATTCATTTAATCATTCGTTATCTCTTGTTGTTTTGTTAAGCCATTCATGACTTTTTTGTTATTCTTGTCGCGAGATCTTCGCGGATTTTCTCTCGCATTTCTTGAATGTCGCAAATATCTTGCGAAGAAGTACTTCATCTTGATTCCTTTTTCCTCTCTCATTTTTACGGGTAATATTTCTTTAGATATAACCTATTCCATGGTCTATCCAATTTTTGTCCCACATCTCTTCCTTCGGATCCATCAATCTATATGCCCCTGTACTAACTACCTCTTTGATGATATAAGGTCCATCCCATTTTCTCGCCAATTTGCCTCCACTTTCACGTTGATATATTGGGGTTTCTCGCAACACCAAGTCTCCGGTTGGAACTCACGTATTTTTACACGCTTGTTATATTCTCTAGCCGCCTCTTGATAATTCTCCATGTGTCGCAAGGCCTTTTCTCGTTTTTCTTCCAATTCATCCAACTTGATTAGAATGTTGCCTGCGCTAAGATTTTTCTCCCCGGACCTCTTTTTTGGTTGTCGGAATCACGACCTCTCGTTGGGAGTACTTGCTTCAACTCCGTAAGTTAAGCAAAAGGGGACATTCCCCGTGGCTTCTCTTCTAGTTGTATTATAGGCCCATACTTGCATTGGGTACTTGTTCGCACCATCCCCTATTGTGTCCTTCCAACTTTTTCTTCAATATATCGGCAATTGTTTTGTTTGTTGCCTCCGCTTGACCATTAGCTTGTGGATATAATGGAGTTGATTTTCCACATCTTATCTCAAATGCATTGAGCAAAGAACTCTATATTTTGCCCTTCAAATCGCTTCCGTTATCGGATACCAATTGTGCAGGGGATCCCAAATCTGCATATAATATTTTCAAATATGAAAGTAAAAATATCCTTATCGCGAATGTCTTTGGACCGCTTTCACCTCTCGCCCATTTTGTGAAATAGTCCGTTGCGACAATTAAGTATCTTCTTTGTCCCTGTTCCCGGTAAAAATGGTCCCACAATATCTAAACCCCATTTTCCAAAAGGCCACACACTTCTTGAAGAATTTAACGGTGCTCCGGTGCATGTATCTTCTTCCCATGTCTTTGACAATCTTCGCAGCGTCGGCTATTGCTCTCGCGTCCTCATGCATATATGGCCAATAATATCCTTGCGTCTTTGCCTTATATGCCAAAGATCTCCGCCGCTATGATTCCCGGCATCCCCACTATGAAGCATCTTCAATATGGTTTCTCCTTCTTTCCTTGTTAGACATCGAAGCGAAGGTCCATCAAAAGAACGCCGATAAAGCACGCCATCTCGTAATTCATAATTTGTTGCCCTACTCTTTAACTTGTGTGCTTCAATCTATTTCTCGGTACCTCGCCTTTCATTAAGTACGCGTGAAGTTCTACTCTCCAATCTTCCTCGCGACATTGCATTTCATATACCACCATCATTATATCTGCTTCTTGTCCCTCCTCTTTATTAATTGATGACGCCTTGATGGCGCCTCGTATTTTGATATTCCTCGCAGTTGGGTCTGTCATCATACTTGATATAAAGGCAAAAGCGTCTGCAGTCTATTATCTCTCCTTGATATGTGCCTCCATTTTATTTTCGGTATCTCATCTTGTCAACGCTTCTACAAGCTTCCCGTATTTCTCGTAGGGATGGATCATTTGTAGCATACTTCTCGTTATCGACAAATTGCCAATTGCGAGTCACCGGTAATCCTCACATTCTCCGGTTTCATTTCTATTGCGAATCGTAGAGCATGTATTATAGCTTCGTACTCCGTTTCATTATTGGTAGACTCAAATTCCAATCTAAAAGCAAAAGCTAACTTATTGCCTTCAGCGAAATCACAACAATTCCCACTCCTTTACCTTCTCCATTGGATGATCCATCCACTAATATTTCCCACCGATCTGGCTCAGTTAACAAATCTTTTGGATCTCCATGCTCTTCTTCTACATCCATCATTTCATCCACTGCTTCATCTTCCTCCAAAGGAAATTCTGCGAAAATCACGACAACCTTTTGTGACTTGGTTGAAGATAATATTTCATATTTGAGTTTGTAATGGCTTATTTGAGCATTCCATCTTTCGACTCTTCCTGATCTTTTTGAATTTTTCATTACTGACTCGATTGGTACCTTCGTTACCACTCTAACAGTATGTGCCTGGAAATATATGCGAAGCTTAAATGACGCATAGACTAACGCCAGGATTAGTTTTCCAATCTTCGAATAATTTCTTTCTGCAGCATTAAAAGTTTTGTTGATATAATAGATTGGTTTTTCTACTCTGCGTCCATTCGCAAATAAAACCGCACTTAAGGCATGCGATGTTGTCGCGAGGTATATTAATAATTCCTCTCCTGGTTCTCGCATTCGCATAATGGATATATCCATTAAATGCCCTTTGATCCCTTGTAAAGCCTTTTCACATTAAATCCGTCCATTTAAATTTCGATCCTTTTTTGAGTAACACCGAAAAAGTGTTTACACTTATCGGATGACCGCGAGATGAACCTTCCTAGCGATGCTAGTAACCCATTCGGCTTTTGAACATCCTTTCTTGTCGCAGTGTCGGCATATCGCGAATGCTTTTACTTTCTCCTGGTCAACATGTATTCCTTCCTTTGATATAATGTAACCCAAGAACTTCCTCTGACGCTACTCCGAAGGTACATTTTTCTGGATTGACTTTGATGTTGAAACGCCTCATTTGTTCAAAAATTTCTTTCAAGTCTCGCACATGATCTTCTGCCTTTTTACTTTTTACTAGCATGTCATCTACGTATACCTCTAGTGTTTTGTGTATCCATTCTGCGAATACTTTTTCTACCATCCTTTGATACGTTGCTCCAGCATTTCGCAAACCAAAAGGCATTTTAGTATAGCAAAGATAATCCTCTTGGAGCGAAGAAAGCGATGTGCTCTTGGTCTTCTTCATGAGAGGATTTGATTGTAACCTTTGTATCCGTCCACGATGATACTCTTTCATTCCCGACGCCGATTCGACCAAATTGTGGAATGTCAAAGTAATGGAAAATCGTCTTTAGGGCAAGCTTTATTTAGATCGGTGAAATCAATGCAAATCCTTATTCCCTTGTTCTTCTTTGGAACTATAACCATATTCGCTATCCATTCGGGATATTTTGCTTGTCTAATAATTCCCGCATCCAAAGATCTTTTGCGGTTCTTCTTCTATCTGAGGTGATATCTTTGTTGCTATCTTTCTAATTCTTTGTTTGAATGGCTTCACATTTTTATCAATTTCCAGCTTGTGACAGGCTACCGATGGATCTATTCCAGGCACTTCATCCATATCCCACGCGAAGATATCTTTATATTCCCGTAATAGATCGACGGTTCTTTTCTCTTCATCCGCTCCCATGTTAGTTCCAATCTTTAGCATCTGGGGTTTTTCCTTAGTTCCAATATTCACTTCTTTGGTTTGCTCTGCCGCGACGTAACTGGCCTTCGGTTCCCCCATAGGAGTCGGTCCTTTTGGTTCTTTCGCGAGATCATTTTCTTCTCCCTGGGATCTCGCTAGGTATGCCTTTTCCTTCCTTCGCTCTTATCATGTAAACTCTGAATTCTTCTTCTTTCTTAGCCGCCCTTGCCATCTTTTTGCGATACTTTGATACACTCTTTCGCTTGTTTACTTGTTCTTCGCAACACTTTACTTCATTTTGATAATATATTCTTCCTTTGGCAGCATCCCCTTTGATCTCGCCGATTCCGGTTGGTGTAGGAAACTTGATACATTGATGAAGCGTCGACGCCACAGCTTTTATCGCATGTACCCATGGTCTTCCTAGTAATATGTTATACGGTGATTCCATATCCACTACACTCAACGTCACCTGTGTTTCAATTCTTCCTAACGGAATTTGTATTTTTATCTCCCCTTTAACTTTTGTTATAGATTTACCAAAACCTTGAACATTGTACGCCGCGAAAATCATATCTTCGTCTTTATATCCCATCTTTTTGTAAGCGTGATAAAACATGATGTTCACCAGACTCCCCTGTATCAATTAAAACTCCATTCACTACCCATGTTTTCACTGTGTTCTCTAATTCCTCTCTTTCCTTATACGCGTTTATTGCGATTACCAGTGGAGATGCGTGATCCAAGTTTTCTTTGGATATTTCCTCCGCTGTAAAAGTTATCTCTTGCTTGAATATTGCTTGACAAGCGATCTTTAAGGAAAAATCTATTGTGGTAGCGATCTTTGACTTTTGTTGATGGAGGAACGAGCAAAAGAATATTTTCCTTGAAAAGTACGTACTTGCCTCTATTCTTTTGCAAAATCTTAGCGCAGGCAACATTCTAATCAAGTTGGATGAATTGGAAGAAAAACGAGAAAAGGCCTTGCGACACATGGAGAATTATCAGCGAAGACTGGCTAGAGAATATAACAAGCGTGTAAAAATACGTGAGTTCCAACCGGGGGACTTGGTGTTGCGAGAAACACCAATATATCAACGTGAAAGTGGAGGCAAATTGGCGAGAAAATGGGATGGACCTTATATCATCAAAGAGGTAGTTGGTACAGGGGCATATAGATTGATGGATCCCGAAGGAAGAGATGTGGGACAAAAATTGGATAGACCATGGAATAGGTTATATCTAAAGAAATATTACCCGTAAAAATGAGAGAGGAAAAAGGAATCAAGATGAAGTACTTCTTCGCAAGATATTTGCGACATTCAAGAAAATGCGGAGAGAAAAATCCGCGAAGATCTCGACAAGAATAACAAAAAAGTCATGAATGGCTTAACAAAACAACAAGAGATAACGAATGATTAAATGAATGAATTGGCGAATGTCTACTTAAGCAAAATAGCAAATGATGAAGAATGATTGAATAAAAGAATGAATGAATGAATGGGACGAACCTTTATGGCGTACACCTAGTTCGCGAATAACATTTCGTAAGAGGCAAATGTAAGACCTAAAGTGCGTCATATAAGGGGGTATCTCTCGACATGGCTCGGGGGGAAGGTTACACCGCTCTGGAAGCTTTGAGTCATGAAAATTTGGGGCCCATGAAAGCCTATCCGGAGAGGTACCTTGGATTCCCAACTATATATATAAGGTTATACCCTGGTTGGGCGACCGAGGGTCTCTTTCAAGGAGTCGAGTGTATGCTCAAGGCGCCCGAGGTACACGGTTGAGCGAGTGCCTGGATGGATGAACCTACCTGGCCATTCTTGGCAAGTCTTGGCATATGTTGCACTCGCCCAAGAAAACTCCACTTAGGTGCGATCTCGTAACCATAAACCATATAGGTATAAGGGATAAGAGGCTGCGAAAACAACTGTTGTTGTTAAGACCGGATGGGAGGAGCTAGTCTTGTATGGCCGATGTTTCGCCTCCTTGAAGGGGCAACCTGGGAGATGATAAGGGCGACGCTTTCCATTAGGGGAAGTGTCAAAACAGACGCAAATGTCATAAGGCTATGTTTTCGCAAGAGAATTTAGGCTCGTCATATTTGTGCAATGATCTGCGGAGGGCAATAATACTAACGCGAGGGTAAGGCGAGATCAATGGGTCTTTACACGAAAGTGTACGGACGTCCTGCGATTTCGTCGCACGACGGCAATGTCATGGGGCTTTATGTTCGCAAGGATATCTAGGCCTGTCATATTGTCGCAACTAAAACATCCTGCAGAGGCAAAAATACTTGGAAAATGATAAGGCAAGATCAATGGGTCTTTACATGCAAGTGTAAAGACGTCCTACGATTTTGTCGCAATAAAGGTGGCAGGGGAAGACCTCTAATTAGGGAGGTCTAACTCGGAAGACCACACAAAAATGATAAGGCAGGGTCAATGGGCCTCTGCATGAAAATGTAAAGGCGGCCTGCGACCTTGTCGCAGTGAGAAGAATTAAAATCAAATCCCTGATTGGGATGGATTTACTTAATAAAAGATTCAATGAGCGAACATGCTCGCAAGGTGGTCTTAACTAAGAAAGGAAGAAAGAAATATGAAAATTACTCAATCAAAAGAGCTAAGTCATTCAAACAAAAAGGAATTCTAAAAAATTACAAAGAGAATTTAACTCTCTACATCTACATCTGCATTATCAAATACAGAGGGTGGTGGAGACTTTTCTGCGCCTTTATCATCTCCACATCCGCCAGTTGATGGATTTTCTTCAGAAATGTTTTCATTACCTTTATTCTCGCTTGATTCTTTGGACTTTCATCGAAATTTTTCTATTCGGATCTTCATCGACAACTTCCTTATCGGAGATCTTCGCAGCTTTCATATTCATAATCACTATCCTGGAGCATTGGGGACTTCATCATCACTTACTTCCAAAGGATCGACGTGAATAGGATCAAGAGACTTCGACAAAAAATATTATTCACAAGAACTTCCGCTTTAAGGGGGATTGGCGAAGCAATGCCTTTTGACGATTCTTACTATCAATGTCCTTACAATAAGACATATAATCAAATCTTCGCTCTGCACGGTCGCGAGAACGAGCAAGAGACGCGGAGAGTAGTCCGTTTTCCTTGCGAATTTTAGAATAATCAGACCTGAGGGTGGAGATAGTGGAGCGAAGCTTTCTCTCCTAGTCCGCATAACAAATACACAAGATCGAGAAAAATTCTTATCGAACATTATTGGCATTTTCAGGATAATAAAGCATTCATGGAATAAATACATAAATTAAGATAGTCAAATAATTTGACTACCTTCCTTTTGAGAAGTAAGATGTTGAATTAAAGCTGCGAAATTATTCCCCAAACGGTCCAAGACATCATCAAATGAATCTCCCACTAAGCCTTTCAATCGAGATCGCAAATTCTTTTCATTGGAAACAAGTATGGAGTTTTCGGTCGCCAGAGTAGAGTTGGATTTTTCTAATTTGACACATTGTTCTTGGAATTGCTTCGCTTTTACACTCAAAGTTATTCTACCTTGAATAAGTTTATCTCTCTCGGCAGTAATTTCTTCAAGTTGGTTTTTCAAAGTATGTTTAGCTTGTTCGTGTTCTTCACATAACTTTTGACAAGCATTATACTGCTGCGAGTAGCTCGCCATCTTATTCAACAGAGAACGTTTCTCTTGAGAAAGAGTTCGATTCTCATCTGATAAAGTTTCCAACTCCAAATTAGTTTTAGTCAAAGCATAAGAGAGGCGAGATAAGTCATTACTTAATGAGACTTGCTTTTGCGATAAATCAAAATTCTCTTTAGACAAGTTATTTATTTGATCACCGCATAGGTATGAAGATTATCTAAGAAATTATACTGCTCCATCCAAGCATCTCTTTCAACTCGAACTTCTTCAACGATAGACTCCGTCTGATATATCTCCATTATTCGTTTCTGGTTTAATACTTTGAGGACGAGCAAGGGTTTGAGTTGTAAAAAAAAAAAAAAAAAAAAAAAAGGTGGCGAGGGCATACCTTTTAATTCTTCATTCTTCTTGCGAAGATTATCACGATCTAGTGAGATACTGAGAAATTTTTGATTTTCAAGGTGGAGATTATTGCACTTCACAGCCATAACTTGGAGATCATCCTTCAGCTTATTAATCTCTTGAACTAAAGATGCTTGCGAGATCCTCTCAGGACCAAGATGCTTACTTAAAATCTCGCAGACATTAGATTTGACAGGATCAGTAGAAGTCTTTTTGGCATCATTCACGAGATCAGAAAGGACCTTAAAGGCCACATCTATCCCCTCCAAATTTTCCGCAGTTAGAGGAATTTGTTCAAACAAAGAAGACGAGTCGTCCTTTGTCAAAGGAACCTCATGAGAAGAGGAGGTTTCAGGGAGAGAAGTGATTGGAGAAATAGCAGGGATATTGATAGCAGGAGGAGGTATAAGATCGTTTGTAGTAGGACAATTATAAGGAACTTGGTCTATGAGGAGTTGAGGTATAGAAATATTGTCGTTGGTAATATTACCAGGGGAAGGGGGCACAAAATTATCTTGCGAAGATTTCGCAGCAGGAGACGAAGGTGTGAATGAAGGAAATGGAACGTCGGGAGTAACAGGTTTGGAGTAGCGAAGCCTTTTGGGAACATGACCAGTAGTTTTATCATCCTCACGAATGACAAATTAAATAAGAAACAGAGGCAACAACGTATTGTTGATAAAAAAACAAATGTTTCTTGAATACCTTGTCACTTGCAGACTGTCTTTTTGAAGCCATAGATTTTGCTCGCGAAGTGGGCTTTGGTTGTGCGAGAGATTCTTGTTGCGAAGTAGATTTCGATGGCGAGCCCAAAGAAAGAAGAGGGTCCTTCACGATAAACTTAGTTCTGGGTTGGTTCTTGCTAAACAACAATGGCAGAAAGAAAACTACAAAGTTAATCATACCAGTGTGATTTCAATAAAGAAAGCTAATCTCAAATTTGATCAACCACAAAATCAGCCAGATATGGCAAAATTAACAAACCTGGACGCCATGAGAGTAACAACTGGTAGGGAATAGCTAAAGTGGTGAAGAAGACAGTAAGAGGCAACAATAAGCAAACACTTGCGAACGATGAAGAAGAAGAACACTTGCGAGGCGATGAAGAAGATGAAAAGGAAAAGGAAAATTTTTCACAAGGATGCTCCTATAAATAGATGAGAAAAATGTTATGACCGGATAACATTAAATGCACCTTGGTAAAAGAGGTAAATATAGACACGTGTAAACGGTCATTGCTAAATCCAAGGAAACCCGTGGAAAGAACTTTAGTAAAATCCAAATATACAATGTATTTCTTAATAGGCGAGAGAAATTGCGAAATTGATTATTTTCTGTAATTCACGAGACAAGAAATGACATTTCGTATATATATTACAAAAAAAGCTTCGGAACATCGCAAAAGAATAGAGGCAAGTACGTACTTTTCAAGACCAGTATTCTTCCGCCTCGTTCCTTCACCAACAAAGATCAAAGATTATCACTACAATGATTTTTCCTTCAAGATCGCTCTACAAGCAATATTCAAGGAAAAAGAGGCAAGATGTAGGATCATAATATCGCAACATACAAGACTCGCGGGATTAATAAACGACGGTGTCGCGGAGGAGTCGCAGGAGCTAAAAATAAATGACGCAATGAATAAACGACAAGCAAAACATAAAGAAGACGTGAAACCTGGCGAGGGGTAAGAAGTGTCGCGAAACGAATGGTTGTGCATCTGCGACACTTCGCGGGACATTCCCAGAAAATAAAGGATAGCTTAGTTGTCACCACTATGTATTACCCTATATAAAGGGTTGAGTGAATCTGTGGAGGAGAGATCTTTTTTGGGGAGTTGTTGGGCAAGTCATTAGGAGAGAGAAAGTTTAAGAATGCTTTAATTTCTAAGTGTAATTCTATTTTCCTGTGCAAATCTTTCATGAACTCAGTCAATAAATATTCTTGATCTTACATCTTTCAATGGATTAATTAAGCAAAATCGAGTAAGGGGTGTAGTGTGGGATTTCCCGCCACTACATATGCGCTAGAAACAGGGACGATCATTTGTAAAGGAGAGAAAATTGCAATTAAAGTTGTTTGAATCAGGAAAATGAGAAAGGAAAATCTTAAATCGGATGAAAAAGATATGGCATGCGGCACGAGACACAAGAGTAATGATTAGTGAATTTCATGAAAATATCGAGGAAGAATACACAAACGAGATTTTGAAGGAAAGAAGATTACAGATAGAGAAATAACATCACCTTTGAAGGATTGGGAAAAGCAAGAGATAACTTTTACAATGGAGGAAATATCCAAAGAAAACTTGGATCACGCATCTCCACTGGTAATCGCAATAAACGCGTATAAGGAAGAGAGGAATTAGAGAACACGGTGAAAACATGGGTAGTGAATGGAGTTTTAATTGATACGGAGTCTGGTGAACATCATGTTTTATCACGCTTACAAAAAAGATGGGATATAAAGACGAAGATATGATTTTCGCGGCGTACAATATTCAAGGTTTTGGTAAATCTATAACAAAAGTTAAAGGGGAGATAAAAATACAAATTCCGTTAGGAAGAATTGAAACACAGGTGACGTTGAGTGTAGTGGATATGGAATCACCGTATAACATATTACTAGGAAGACCATGGGTACATGCAATAAAAGGCGTGGCGTCGACGCTTCATCAATGTATCAAGTTTCCTACACCAACCTAATCGGCGAGATCAAAGGGGATGCTTTGCCAAAGGAAGAATATATTATCAAAATGAAGTAAAGTGTTGCGAAGAACAAGTAAACAAGCGAAAGAGTGTATCAAAGTATCGCAAAAAGATGGCAAGGGCGGCTAAGAAAGAAGAAGAATTCAGAGTTTACATGATAAGAGCGAAGGAAGGAAAAGGCATACCTAGCGAGATCTCGGGAGAAGAAAATGATCTCGCGAAAGAACCAAAAGGACCGACTCCTATGGGGGAACCAAGGCCCGATTTACGTCGCGGCAGAGCAAACCAAAGAAGTGAATATTGGAACTAAGGAAAAACCCCGAGATGCTAAAGATTGGAACTAACATGGGAGCGGATGAAGAGAAAAGAACCGTCGATCTATTACGGGATATAAAGATATCTTCGCGTGGGATATGGATGAAGTGCACAGAATAGATCCATCGGTAGCTTTGTCACAAGTTGGAAATTGATAAAAATGTGAAGCCATTCAAACAAAGAATTAGAAAGATAGCAACAACATATCACCCTCGAGATAGAAGAAGAAGCGCAAAGATGCTGGATGCAGGAATTATTAGACAAGCAAAATATCCTGAATGGATAGCGAATATGGTTATAGTTCCAAAGAAGAACAAGGGAATAAGGATTTGCATTGATTTCACTGATCTAAATAAAGCTTGCCCTAAAGACAGTTTTCCATTACCAGATATTCCACAGTGGTCGAATCGGCGGCCGGGAATGAAAGAGTATCATCATTTGGACGGATACAAAGGTTACAATCAAATCCCTCTCATTGAAGAAGACCAAGAGCACACTGCGCTTTCTTCGCTCCAAGAGGATTATCTTTGCTATACTAAAATGCCTTTTGGTTTGCGAAATCTTTGGAGCAACGTATCAAAGGATGGTAGAAAAAGTATTCGCAGAATGGATACACAAAACACTAGAGGTATACGTAGATGACATGCTAGTAAAAAGTAAAAAGGCAGAAGATCATGTGCGAGACTTGAAAGAAATTTTTGAACAAATGAGGCGTTTCAACATCAAAGTCAATCCAGAAAAATGTACCTTCGGAGTAGCGTCGGGAAGTTCTTGGGTTACATTATATCAAAGGAAGGAATACATGTTGACCGGAGAAAGTAAAAGCGATTCGCGATATGCCGACACTGCGACGATAAAGGATGTTCAAAAGTCAATGGGTTACTAGCATCGCTAGGAAGGTTCATCTCGCGGTCATCGATAAGTGTAAACACTTTTTTGTGTTAAAGAAAAAAGGATCGAAATTTAAATGGACGGACGAATGTGAAAAGGCTTTACAAGGGATCAAAGGGCATTTAATGGATATATCCCATTATGCGGAAGCGAGAACCGGGAGAGGAATTATTAATATACCTCGCGACAACATCGCATGCCTTAAGTGCGGTTTCTCTGCGAATGGACGCAGGAGTAGAAAAACCAATCTATTATATCAAAGAAAACTTTTAATGCTGAAAGAAATTATTCGAAGATTGAAAAACTAATCTGGCGTTAGTCTATGCGTCATTTAAGCTTCGCATATATTTCCAGCACATCTTGTTAGAGTGGTAACGAAGGTACCAATCGAGTCGATAATGAAAAATTCAAAAAGATCGGAAGAGTCGAAAGATGGAATGCTCAAATAAGCCATTACAAACTCAAATATGAAATATTATCTTCAACCAAGTCACGGGTTGTCGCAGATTTTAAGAATTTCCTTTGGAGGAAGATGAAGCGGTGGATGAAATGATGGATGTAGAAGAAGAGCATGGAGATCCAAAAGATTTGTTAAGCGAGCCGGATCGGTGGGAAATATTAGTGGATGGATCATCCAATGGAGAAGGTAAAGGAGTGGGAATTGTTGTGATTTCGCCAGAAGGCAATAAGTTAGCTTTTGCTTTTAGATTGGAATTTGAGTCTACCAATAATGAAATGGAGTACGAAGCTATAATACATGCTCTACGATTCGCAATAGAAATGAAACTGGAGAATGTGAGGATTACCAGTGACTCGCAATTGGCAATTTGTCAGATAACATAGAAGTATGCTACAAATGATCCATCCCTACGAAATACGGGAAGCTTGTAGAAGCGTTGTTAAGACGAGATACAGAAAATAAAATGGAGGCACATATCAAGGAGAGATAATAGACTCGCAGACGCTTTTGGCTTTATATCAAGTATGATGACAGACCAAACTGCGAGGAATATCAAAATACGAGGCGCTACTTTGGCGCCATCAATTAATAAAGAGGAGGGACAAGAAGCAGATATAATGATGGTGGTAGATGAAATGCAATGTCGCGAGGAAGATTGGAGAGTAGAACTTCACGCGTACTTAATGAAAGGCGAGGTACCGAGAAATAGATTGGAAGCACACAAGTTAAAGAGCCGGGCAACAAATTATGAATTACGAGATGGCGTGCTTTATCGGCGTTCTTTTGATGGACCTTCGCTTCGATGTCTAACAAGGAAAGAAGGAGAAACCATATTGAAGATGCTTCATAGTGGGGATGCCGGGAATCATAGCGGCGGGAGATCTTTGGCATATAAGGCAAAGACGCAAGGATATTATTGGCCATATATGCATGAGGACGCGAGAGCAATAGCCAGACGCTGCGAAGATTGTCAAAGACATGGGAAGAAGATACATGCACAAGAGCACCGTTAAATTCTTCAAGAAGTGTGTGGCCTTTTGGAAAATGGGGTTTAGATATTGTGGGACCATTTTTACCGGAACAGGACAAAGAAGATACTTAATTGTCGCAACGGACTATTTCACAAAATGGGCGGAGGTGAAAGCGGTCCGGCACATTCGCGATAAGGATATTTTTACTTTCATATTTGAAAATATTATATGCAGATTTGGGATCCCCCTGCACAATTGGTATCCGATAACGGGAAGCGGTTTGAAGGGCAAAATATAGAGTTGTTTGCTCAATGCATTTCGAGATAAGATGTGGAAAATCAACTCCATTATATCCACAAGCTAATGGTCAAGCGGAGGCAACAAACAAAACAATTGCCGATATATTGAAGAAAAAGTTGGAAGGACACAATAGGGGATGGTGCGAACAAGTACCCAATGCAGTATGGGCCTATAATACAACTAGAAGAGAAGCCACAGGAATGTCCCCTTTTTGCTTAACTTACGGAGTTGAAGCAGTACTCCCAACAGAGGTCGTGATTCCAACAACTCCCCAAAAAGATCTCTCCTCCACAGATTCACTCAACCCTTTATATAGGGTAATACATAGTGGTAGACAGCTAAGCTATCCTTTATTTTCGGGAATGTCCCGCGAAGTGTCGCAGATGCACAACCATTCGTTTTCGCGACACTTCTTACCCCTCGCCAGGTTTCACGTCTTCTTTATGTTTTGCTTGTCGTTTATTCATTGCGTCGTTTATTTTTAGCTCCTGCGACTCCTCCGCGACACCGTCGTTTATTAATCCCGCGAGTCTTGTATGTTGCGATATTATGATCCTACACAGATTTAGCATAGCATCCTTAATAAAAGGAAAAAAAAATCATGCAGAAAGAGTACTTAATAGAATGACCAAGACTTGATCCTTACTTTCCATCTATCTTTATTTTACTTTTTTATTTATCATATTAATTAATCGACCAATCTTGCGACATTACATGAATGTTTATGATGCGAGAGCTAAGAGTTTGTTTGTTTCTTGGCGTGATGAAATGATACAATATTAAGCTTTTCGGGATTTCAGATTTCAAACAGTTTCCACCAACATCCCAACAAGAGAGTCTTGATGTATGATACATGCCTTTGTTTTGATTCTCAAATTTATCTCTAAGCCGAAGCTAAAGTTAAAATAGATTGTAACTGAAGATTACATATGCACTTTTTAGTCTCGGAGAAGAACAACATAACAAAATAGCGGAATTTGTATGAACCTAATGACTAGTCATGAAAACTCCACTTCAACGTATTAAGTGTGTGTGCCGTAACTCCAATAAAAATAAATAGTGTACATAATCTAATTTTCATTACCTATATATCTCGCTAAGTGAATGAGGATTGGAATAAGGACGTGAATAAATCATTTGCAGAAAGCATGACTTGCATGACAAAGGTGATGACCGTAATGGCAATCATAGATAGTGCAAGTAAAAACCTCTGGTACCTGACTCAATCAATCTGATTCCTGATCTAACAGAACAATATTGATTTTTATTTTATTTTTGAAAGATAAATGACAGATTCTATTAAAAATCAACACTCATCAAAGTGATGAAATGTTAAGAGTAAAAAAAAAGAGAAAAAATAGCTAATTGTAACCACCAACAGCCCCCAATTACAAATCAAAGTGCTAAGAGAAAAACCTTCAAATAACTTAGAATGAATAGACCAGTGGAACATATTACATTTGACAGAAACCACCAGTTTGCAGTTTTGAATTTACCTTGTGAGACCATTCCTATGTAACTAGTGACATTCATGTAGTTTACAGATAGTTAAACTTTTTAGATGAAATATCAGTTTTGTTTTGTTGTTTTTTTGGTGTAGGTGTAGTAGGATCCTGTGGTGCAATAGTGTCCAACAAGGTTACTTACCTACCCAGTACCCGCTACTAGATTTTTCTGATATTGTATACACCATACAGTGGTGTCTCGGAATCAGCAGCGGGTCCCATAGGGTTGTATTTCCCGGGATTTTTGTCGGGAGATTTTTATGGTGTTGATAGAATTATTGTCATTTTTCCGCAAATGATCTAACGGTCAATGGAATAAACTGTTATTTAACCCACAACATGTGACAAGATATATGGTCTCAGAAAGAAACTAAAAAAAAGATGCACACTTAAAATATACTTTTTGACTTTTGAAGGTCGAAAAGTCGGAAATCAGTGTGGCAATAATTTTCATAACGGCTTCTAGAAGCAGAAAAATCAGCTTTTTATGAAGCAAAATGGTTCTGCTTCCAACTTATACTTCGAGAAAAGCAGAAGTTAAAAGCAAATTTATGTCCAAATCGCTTTTAGTATATTGTCAGCCTAGCTTTAGGTTGTTGAGTAATGCTATTAAGGGGATTTGAGTACATCCAAAAGGTCTTGTTCATGAACAACCTTTAAGTGTCTTACTCCCTTACCCATCTAGTCTTTAGTTTAAGTTTTTCTTGTTAGAATTTCAGCAACTAAACATGATTACCTTAGCTTGAGCATGATTTGACATTGTATTTAACATGTTGAGTTACATCTACTTATACTGAGTTTACTGAATGTTTAGGATATTCTATTCTGTAAGTAGATAGCTCACATCCATAACATGATATAGTTAGGTGCATACCTTAGATTATAGGACAGATATGATGTTCACTAGAAAGCAATGAAATCTGTAGAACCAGGGAACTTTCTTGCTTGGTAAACTTCCAATTCTATCTCCTCTTATCTTCTAATGATGGTATAAACTTTAGTTACATAAGATGCTAGAATGGAGTCCACCTCATGCTTTATAGGGACAAGTGTCTTTCAACCTGTCATCATCAGTTGAAGAACAGTCCCATAACAACACACATAACCATGTATGCCACTTGTAATAGTCAAGAGATTTCTTGACTACAACAGATAACTTTCATACATAAACTGTACTTTAAACTATCTGATTAGGATTACACTAATCCAACTTATTTAAACCAAAACTTAATTTGTTGTTAAACCAAAATAAATCTAACATTTCTTACTTAGTTTCTATTTTCAGCACTTAGAGTGTAGGATCATAATATCGCAACGTGCAGGGCTCGCGGGGTTAATAAACAAGAACGTCGCGAGGCAGTCGCAGACAGCTAAAATAAATGACGCGATGAATAACGACACACAAAACAATGAGAAAAGACATGGAACTCGAAGCGAGAGTTAAGAAGTGTCGCGAGAATAAATGATTGTACACCTGCGACACTTCGCGGAACATTTCCGAAATAAAAGGATAGATTAGCTGTCATCCACTGTGTATTACCCTATATAAAGGGCTAAGTGAGTCTGTTGTAAGGGGGGAGATCTTTTTGGAATTGTGGCGCAAGTCATTAGGAGAGAGAAAGTTTAAGAGTGTTTTACTTGTTAAGTGTAATTCTATTTTTCCTGTGTAGACAATTCATGAAATTAATCAATAAACATTCTCAATTATATAACTTTCAATGGACTAATTAACCAAAATATAGTGAGGGGTGTAGTGTGGGAAAACCTGCTACTACATATGCGCTAGAAACGAGGGACTCATTTGCGAGAGACCGAGCGTAGAAATTGGAAGGAATTTGGATTAACGAGAAAAAGGATTTGGAGAAGATACTCAAGAATTAATTGGAAAAGAAAAATGGCTAGAAGAAGAAATGTACAAGAGCAACCAACGATTGTAAGAAGAAGTGGGAGACTTCTTTGGAGAAAGGAGGAATGAAACAGAGAATCGTCAAGGATGAATATGAGAAATGACGGAGAAGATCAAAATCAACCACCGATCTCCCCAAGAGCAAACGCAGCTGGATTATGATAGAGTAAGTGTACATACTTGGAGATCTGATTACAAGACGAGAGAGAAGGGGAGCAGCAGTTGGTGAACAATGGACAAGGAGAGCAAGGGATGAATGGAGAAATGAATCCAGGAAACGAAGAAATGGCAGCGTTAGAAAGATTGAGACAAACAATACACGAGGAGAGACGGCTAGAGGCAGAGGAGCGAGCAAACTTGACAAGACAAAATCATGAATTGAGGATGGAAAATATGAGATTGCAAAGTAGGAGATCTAGAAGTAGCGTGAGATCAAGTTCTAGATCGAACAGAGAAGAAAGAAGAAGAGTTTTACCAACGGAGAATACCGAGGAAGAAACACAAGATCCAGACGCAGAGCATGGCGAGAGAAGAGGAGAAATAGAAGATCGTTATATTCCTCAGCCCGAAAATCTTCAAAATGAGCGAAATAGGGAAAATCAAGAAAACATGCAACTCCAAGGGCGAATGACCCAGTTCTGAAGGAAGAATAATCCTGCACGGGAGAGAAGAATTGAGAAGAAACCGAGAGATCGAGGATGACATTGAGAGACACTACATTGAACAAGCGCGACTAGCTCGCGAGAGAGAAAGGCTAAGAGAAGAAATGGAAAATCAAGAGATGGAGGAGGCAATCCGGCAAAATAACCATGATAACCGCGAAAGAAGAAGGGAACAGAATCGTACTAATAGAAATATTAATGAAGAATATGAGAGGGTGCAGATGATGAGAGCTGAGAGGCAACCAAGAAGAGAGAACAACCGATATAATGGCGTGCGAATTGACGAAAGAAACGAAGAAGAGCGTCGCGAGGAAAGAAGAGGAGAAAATAATGAGCGGGAAGGTCAAAATAGGCACGAGCGAAGAAGGAGAGAAGCGAGCTAAAAAGACCCGGTAGAATCAAATTCTGAGGCAAATGAACAAATCTTAAGAGAACTAGCTGAAATGAGAGGATTACTGAACAATAGAAGGGAAGGAGGAAGGAGACAACTGGACGAAGCCATCGCAGAAGCCGCGAAGAACCCTTTCACGCTAGAAGTACAGATGGGAGGAATACCTCCTAAGTGCAATTTACCTGCATTAACCAACATCTTTGATGGAACAACCTGTGCGATACAACATATTAAGGCTTATATGAGATGTATGTTACAATGGGAGAATCATGATGCCATATTGTGCAAATATTTCGCGTCAAGCTTAATAGGAGAAGCACTAAAGTGGTTTGAAAGTCTACCAAGGAACACAATCACATCATTTAATCATTTACAAGCCACATTCCTAGGAGCATACATAAGTAACAACTCTTCACGACCAGGTATTGAAGATGTATTTGGGTTGAAACAAAGGGTTGGCGAGAGCTTAATGCAGTTGACAATAAGATGGAGAACCATGTGTAGCGAAATGGCAGGACGGGTTGAGGAAAGATATCTCATCCTCTCATTTGTGAATGCTCTCTTCGCGACTAATTTGTTATACATTCAAATTTTTAGAGTCAAAAATACAATCACGATGGCAGAATTGCGAGAGTTACAGGAAGAATATATCGCCTTAGAAGAAAGACAGAATGAAATGAATTCTTATCCGGTCGCGAACACAAACTCGAATGCTGCGAACGCAAGCTTGTTACCTCAATTCATAAATACAGTGGCGAGCACTTCAAGGACAAAGAGCAAGGAGAGTTGATGAGGGACAATGAGAAGATAGTAGCCATGGGAAGCCACGATCAAGAAGAGTTTGAACGTGAAAAGAACTACTACAACCGTAATAACAGCAATAATAAGATTCGGAGGCTAGATCATGTGCAAGAAACTTATGGTGGGCGAAGGCAAAATAACCGTGGAGGGCGAGAGAAGTCATAGAACAAAGATGGGAACAGATTAAGATGCCTCCACCGAATGCTAGCGTTGAAAAGATCCTGGGAAGCTATACTTGTGATGGAAAATGTACCAGCACCTTGGAATGTTGGAATGGAACCACCGCCGGGCGATAGAAGTCATGAGTTTTGTTCTTACCATCGCTTCCATGGGCATCAAACAAACGATTGTAGAAACATAAAGAGAATTATTCTCGGGATGATTGATCGGGGAAGTCAATCACTTTCTAAAGGGAGAAGAAACAGTCGACATTACCACCACCACCGAGAGATGCACGAACAAAGGTCGTCGAAAGGAAAGGAAACATTTGTGATAGAAGTAGGAGCAAAAGCCAAGAATTTGAACTGCAACTCTATTGTCCACTCCTATCGCACCATCGAAGATTTCCATGACAACGTACTCAGTAGAGTCTTTGCGAGAGATGCTAATGATAAAGAAATAATGAGTCTCAGCGAGAACAACGCATTAGAAAAGTGGCGATTGAAGACTATTTCTTTCTCTGCAGATGAAGTACCAAAAGGAAGAGAAACACACGATAGCCCGTTGGTTGTGAAACTAGAGATTAACCCGAAACCAGTCGATGGAGAAGATGATGAGGCGAAGCTTGTTGGGCGATCAACCGAATTCTAATCGACACCTAAGTTCGGTGAATATTCTCTTCTACCATACTTACAAGACGATGGGCGGAAAAGATGAGGATTTAATTCCCTCGACATACAAGATATATGGCTTTAATGGCACCGCAAACAAACCAAAGGGAGAGGTTCACATGAGAATACCTCTACAAGGATTATCAACTGATATTTTATTCTGTGTGGTTGACGTGGAATCTCCATACAATGCGCTGATTGGGAGGCCATGGCTTCATGAAATCTTAGGAATCGCGTCAACATATCATCAATGTATTAAATTCCCACATCCAAATGGCATTGGTATTATACAGGGAGATTGGAAGGAGTCGCAACAATGTCATGAAGTAGATGTAGAAAGCTGCAAGAAAGGAATGCCAAAAGAAAAGGTTGGAAACAACATGTGAGAAATGAGCGAGAGAAAGGAAAAATTGATGGTGGATGCCATAGAAATAAGGACTGAACATACCTCGCGAGGTGAATGCCTAGAGACAGGCGAATATTATGGTAATAAAGAAGCAAAAGATATGAGGAGTAAAAGGCATAAGAAGTGAATAATCAACAAAAGCAGGAGGAAAAATAGCAGTTGAAGTAATGATATGCGAGAATCTCATGAGAAGAGTAAAATGAGAATTCGACTAAGAAAGAAAAGTGAAATACAACAAGTGAAATGCAGAACTTTGCGAATACTTCGCAAAACAAATATCAGCAAATAATGAAACATGAATGATTGAATGATTTAACAAATATAAATGCGCAAATGAATGGGACGAACCTTTATGGCGTACACCCTAGTTCGCGAATAACATTTCGTAAGAGGCAAATGTAAGACCTAAAGTGCGTCATATAAGGGGTATCTCTCGCCGTGGTTCGGGGAAAGGTTACACCGCTCCCGAAGCCCGAACCATGAAAATTTGGGGCCCATGAAAGCCTATCCTAAGAGGTACCTTGGATTCCCAACTATATATGTAGGTTATACCCTGGTTGGGCGACCGAGGGTCTCTTCCTAGGAGTCGAGTGTATGCTCAAGGCGCCGAGGTACACGGTTGAGCCGCGAGTGCCCGGGATGGATGAACCTACCCTGGCCATTCTTGGCAAGTCTTGGCATGCGTTGCACTCGCCCGAAGAAAACTCCACTTAGGGTGCGGTCTCGTAACCATAAACCCTATAGGTATAAGGGATAAGAGACTGCGAAAACAACCGGTTGTTGTCAAGACCGGATGGGAGGAGCTAGTCTTGTATGGCCGATGTTTCGCCTCCTTGAAGGGGCAACCGGGGAGATGATAAGGGCGGTGCTCTCCATTAGGGGAGTGCCAAAACAGACGCAAATGTCATGAGGCTTTGTTTTCGCAAGGAGACTTAGGCTTGTCATATTTGTGCAATGATCCTGCAGAGGCAATAATACTAACGCGAGGGTAAGGCGAGATCAATGGGTCTTTGCACGAAAGTGTACGGACGTCCTGCGATTTCGTCGCAAGACGGCAATGTCATAGGACTTTATATTCGCAAGGATATCCAGGCCTGTCATATTGTTGCAACAAAACATCCTGTAGAGGCAAAAATACTTGAAAAAAAATGATAAGGCAAGATCAATGGGTCTTTACATACAGTGTGTAAAGACGTCCTGCGATTTTGTCGCAATGAACAGTGGCGGGGAGGACCTCTAATTAGGGAGGTCCGACTTGGAAGACCACACAAAATGATAAGGCAAGGTCAATGGGCCTTTGCATGAAAGTGTAGAGGCGGCTGCGACCTTGTCGCAGCAAAAAGAGATAGAATTCTCAATTCATAAAGATATCTCGCGACCTCGTCGCGGCTATACATTTCAATAACACTAAAATTATTATCCAACAAAATACATGAGGATAACTAACTTCTTCCATCAGAAGATAAATACCAGAGGCAAGTATGGGAATGGAAAAGATGGAATATTGTTATTCATCTTCCAATGAAAGAGTTATACATCAATAAAGATAGCCAATTATATTACAAGGAAGAATTGCCAAAAAGGGGAGTGAAGGTTGAATGGGGGAAAAATCCAAGAAGTTACAATAAAGATTATTATTACATCAAAAAGAGTTATCTCTGGGGTGATTTTTCTCCTTAGTTATTCATCTTCCAATGAAAGAGTTATACATCAATAAAGATAGCCAATTATATTACAAGGAAGAATTTCCAAAAAAGGGGAGTGAAGGTTGAATTCAGGGGGGAAAAATCCAAGAAGCACACTGCAATAAAGATACGTAAATATACGAATATTACAGGGCGTGAAAGAAACAAAAAGAGTTATCTCTCGGGGTGATTTTTCTCCTTCATCCGATTCTCCGCTTTTATTATTCTCATCGCTTAATTTTCTTCTTCGCCACTTCGCTATCGAAACATCGAGACAGTAGATTCTCAGAACCTTTTCAAGAAGCCGTGGGATATGTATGCAGAGGGATGTTCTGGTGTTTACAAACATACTCCATGGCCCCATTGCGAAAACGAACGGCATCATTATTAAAGTTTTTCACCGTCGTTTCAAATTGTTCCTTCAACTTGGAATACTTGTTATTACGGAGGAGAGACTCTTCGCGAAATGTTGTTTTTCGATTCAAGTTCTTCAATTCTCGCTGAAAATTCCTGGCGAGTTGTTCTTTCTCGATTCAAGCTCTCTAATTCTAACTCAAGCCTCTTCTCGGATTCTCGCAAATAAGTAACAACAAGTTAATAATTTACAAGCAATACTACAAGTAAGAAGTAGTAAGGTGTAATAAATAATCTTCTCTATCGGATATCATATCTTTAATCAAGGAAGTATGCTCTGGCGTGAAGACTAACATCAACACCTAGGTTATTCCCGGCATTATCTAAAACTTTCGCAGCCCAGGCGAATTCATCGTCACTATTTATAACAAGGAGGGAACGAATTTGATCTTCTCGCTCACTAAGCAAGGAGTTCTGGCGAAGCAATTCATCCTGTTCAATTTGTAGTTCAAGGAGAGATTTTGAAATGTTGCTAATGCCTGTGCACCATTGTTAGCAATGCGATCTTTATCATCTATAAGGTCACTAATTTTCTTCCTCAAAATTTTGATTTCTTTATTGGACTCGAGAAACATTCGTTTAAATTGGTTGGCAGACTTAAACCGGATCTATGTTCAATTTCTAAAAGACGATATTTGGTCCAAGTTCATTTAATGAAAGGGAGTTAATTTTGTCTGATGAATTACTTAAAGAGTTGTTGAGGTGAGCGAGAAGAAGGTTATTATCCATAGGATCGGGAAATGTATGGAGAAGAATAGCCTCATCGGAGAGATTATATACATCTGCGAAAGTAATAAGTTAGGTAGCAATAGGCGGCCGTTAAAATAAAAATAGTAAAAGGAGGTAAAATTTTATACCATAAAGTTCTTTGATTGGCATTTTGAAGAGTGGACACCTTATTCTTTTGGGAGTCAAGTTCGGTGTTTAACTTTTTGAATTCTCTCGTCTTTATCGCGAGATGACGCACTTGGGTCTCTAATTCTTGAATCTTCTTGCTCAATTGCAAATTCTTCTTTTCAAGATTGTTGCGTCTTCTCTCAAGGTCTGAGGCAACTACAAAGGAAGACCTTCCAACCTATAAAAGAAGATAGAAAAATCATTAAAACATATATATATACTTAAACAATTTAAAGTTAGCGGGAAGTATGGACTGTACACATACCGAGACCCAAGTGCATTCAAAAGGTCGGGAGACACAACTCTAGAGACTCCATTGAATGAATTATTGCCTTCCAAAGAAAGAAAGATTACACACGTTTGCGAGAGCCCCGCAAGAGAAGCTAGGGAGCATCTCCCATTCCTTGGAAACAAACGAGAAGATACTAGATAACCGATCCATGGAAGAATCGGTCGATGGAATCTTCTTGGCGAGAGAAGGATTCGAGTCATGGTTATCCTCGTCGAAGATTCGAGCTTGAGCTAAGGCGAGAAGAGGATTGAACCTTTCGCTTCTTAGTTAAGGGGGCAGAGGATTTACCCTTGCGAGCGACAGTTTTACCCTTACTTTTAATCTTCGCAGCAATAGTTTCTTCAACTCCAACCTTCGCATACACGTAAAGATGAGAAACAGAGGCAACAATACTGTTCTAAATAAGAAGAAAGGAAGTGATTCTTACTTCACTCGTAAGCGATCGAAGCAATGTCAGAGTATCCTCCGACGGATCCTTTTTGTAGCTTCTTTTCAACCTGGCTATCCGAAAGATTTCACAAACTCAAGAATTATAGAAAGAAAGTTACGAAAGCCAAATTTGAAGTCGGAAACATACCTCTTTCTTCTTCTCAGGCCATTTGAATTCCCAAGGATGATACCCTGCGAGATTCGCAGGAAGAACATGTGGGCCCGCGATATAAGGACCATTTAAAATCAAGGGTACAACCCACCATTTCTCATCTTTGGAGTGACGAGGAGTAGTATTATTACCCGGGTGCCAATCAATATCCTGCATGAGCAATTTATCCTCAGGGACATTATCCTTTTTCTTCAAGCGAACGCCCCAGCGAGATTTCGCATTCACCATAGTTATTACTGAGTAATTTTCAAAAAAGTTTTCCACAGTGTATTTCTCAACAGCTATTTCCAAGTCTGCGAATTTGGGATTTCTAACAATAGCAGAGTATAAAGATCCTTTGCCAGCGCCACGATTCGCGAATTCAAGCATTAGGCGAATGCAATCGCCACTCAACCGATAAACGGCCCGAGAGAATTTTTCATGGGCCAAGATTTCATAAAATAGAGGCAACTCTGATCGTATAAGGAATGGGAAGTCCCGCGAGAAGCTGACCTAGCGAGACTATAATCCTTTGATCATCACATTGATGATCGTAAAATAACCTTGCGAAAGAATGGGTGAGGGTTCTTGATCGAATGGTCGATAGAGTGAAACCCTTCTCGAGCAACTTCGTTGAACTTCATCAAAAGAAGCTTTGTATGCACGACTAATGGCAGCCATTATCGGTATGGGAATGGATGAGAGGTTAAAGGTTAAGATCGATGCTAGAAAAGGACGAAGAGAAGATTTGCGGTGAGCGGAGCGCAAATTGCGGAAGGAGAAAATCAAAGAAGTTGCAGAGAGAAACTAAAGAATGAAAAGGAGGGGAAAAGAAAACTATATATAGGAAAAAAGATCCTCGAGAAAAACGAGGTCATTTAATGCGAGAAGAGACATGAACGGTCAAGAATAAACGGTTGGAAGAGACGTGTCGAAAAAGGGCTTTAATGGTTAAAAACTGTGTACGGAGTTGAAACAGATAAAGATAAGCAGTCGCGGCAAATCAAAAGAATCGCTCTCATGATATTCTTCCCTTCGCAAGAAAAGTATGAGGAGAGACAGGAGATGCAAAACTTCGGAACATCGCAAAAGAATAGAGGCAAGTACGTACTTTTCAAGTACAATATTCTTCTGCTCGTTCCTTCATCAACAAAGATCAAAGACTACTACAACAATGATTTTTCCTTAAAAATCGCTCTTCAAGCAATATTCAAGGAAAAAGAGGCAAGATGTAGGATCATAATATCGCAACGCAACGGTGGCTCAAGGGGTTAATAAACAAGAACGTCATGCGAGGCGATCGCATGACTAAAAAATAAATGACGCGATGAATAACGACACACAAAACAAAGAGAAAGACATGGAACTCAAGGCGAGAGTTAAGAAGTGTCGCGAGAATAAATGATTGTACACTGCGACACTTCGCGAACATTTCCGAAATAAAAGGATAGATTAGTCGTCATCCACCGTGTACTACCCTATATAAAGGGCTAAGTGAGTCTGTTGTAAGGGGGAGATCTTTTTGGAATTGTTGGGCAAGTCATTAGGAGAGAGAAAGTTTAAGAGTGTTTTACTTGTTAAGTGTAATTCTATTTTTCCCGTAGACAATTCATGAAATTAATCAATAAACATTCTCAATTATATAACTTTCAATGGACTAATTAACCAAAATATAGTGAGGGGTGTAGTGTGGGAAAACCTGCTACTACATAGAGCATTGGAGGTGCAAGGGGTAATGGTCTCAAAATAACATGAAACATAAGATCTAAGATCTTTTTCGCCAAATTTTCATCCCAAATACAAGTGTGAAGGTCATAGAAAAAGATGACATGGCTAAATGAGGGTAAAGGAGAAAGTCTAAATAAGACTTTCTTCATGACTTTGGGTCTTAAGTCCACATCGCCTTAAGACCTTTGGGATTTATTTTATTTTTATCATCCAGTAAATGACCCACAACCAAAAGATGTAAATAAAACCTCCA
The DNA here is from genome assembly GCA_023531295.1 of Papaver armeniacum. NCBI lineage: Eukaryota > Viridiplantae > Streptophyta > Magnoliopsida > Ranunculales > Papaveraceae > Papaver > Papaver armeniacum. The sequence continues at coordinate 80,350 of JAJJWW010001452.1, read as the reverse complement.
CATAGGATGACCTTGACCTCTAGCATTGGAGATGTTCTTATTTTCTGGGAGTTGGTACTTAAGATTTATATCTTATTTGTTGTTATTTTTAAATATTGCAAGGGTTCGTTGACTAAAGTGATTTCTGATCAAAAGGTTGGAATTCTTCATCATTTTCTTATGCAAGTTCTTGTCAGTATTTTTTCAATCCAATAGCACAAGCTCTTCACATCAAAGGAATCTACATCAACTTCAGTAAATTTTCAGTTAGCAACAAAATCACTCAGCAGCAGCATTGAAAGCCCCGATGACTCTGGCACCGGTTCACATACATCAACAACAAGATACTCATAAACATGGATACAAGTAGTTACAATGACAACAAAGTTACCAAGATCGATCTCGAAGATGTTCCAGTCAGATATCCAGACCTATTAAGCCAAATAATAACCGATTTATATTATACTTGTTACCTGTGCTATTGTTACTTTGGGAAAATTATTAATAAATGGATGGATCTATGGATCCTGTAATACCATTACTATAATTTTTTAAATAAATAAAAAAACCTTGAAGAAATGGTATTATTCCTAACATCTCTACTGTATGTAAATTTGTTATATGTTTTGAATGTGTTACTTGTGATCCAATTAAAACCGTCTAAGCTTTCCTTGTTATCTTGTAATTACTAATTGGTTAGGAATGGTAGGAATTGTTTCTCAGAATAGGGCATGAGACTATGATATTAAGTGGTTTGAAGGTTCTTGTTATTTGTTTGAATTCTATGAAATGTCTGTAATTGTTGAAAATTTCCGAGTAAGTCATGTAATTACTCCAAATTATGAATTAGAGTGTTATGATCAATATATTTGAGTCTTACTTCTGTTTTGAAAGAAAAAAGAATCTTGTTGAGTAATAATGTGATCTAGAATGAGTTATTTATTGATCAAACAAAATGAAAAGAAAAAGAGGGAAAAAACAAGCACCTAACCTCCCATGAGAAAAAAAATATAAAATACAGGAAAAAAATTGTGACAAAACACATAAATATTTTTATTTTTTCAATCGTTGTTCGGCTTTACCAACTGAGCTTACGCGCTTGTTGTAGTTTGAATAATGTACTCATCCATGTACTACTATTTTATATTATTCATTCAACAAAAATTTTCCAAGAATGAGTTTACATGATGAATTTCTTTCTCCAACCACCTAAACGATATTTAGGAAAATATCATGATTGTTTTGCTTAAGGATTTTAGTTAAACAGTTTCCACCAACATCTGACTACTCCTAACTCCATATAGCTTGAGTTCATGTATTGTTTTTAAATTCTCAAAGAACTCTGTAACTGAAGTACTAGAGATAAAAAATAATAGAGATTTTATATAAATTTAGGGAAGAAAAACTTAGCGTAAGGTGTGAAGCTAACTAATAATCATGAAAACTTCACCACAACATATCTTGTGTGTGGTGAATGATTCATTGGAAGGAAACAAAAAGAATAGGAATTATGTGTAACATACATTTTCCAACTAATCTATCTAAAAGAGCTAGCTAGTTTTTTCTTATGTACAACTCGGCATATCATTTCTTGCATCTATTTTCTTCTTGCATGCATTCCTTCTCAGTGCACTTGTTTAACAAACCGGTCAAGCATGTTTTGTGATGTATTCAGTGCATGCATGTTGATTCAGTGAACTCCTTCCATGTTCTAGCTTACTGCTTAGGTGCGCATGTCTTTGCCGTGCATGAACTGGAAATTTAAACAACTCATGTCGCAGAAATCGAACATGTGTTGTTTACTTATGCAGTTCTACTTCATTTCATATTTGTCTATCTAAATGATCGGCAAACTCTCTGAATCTTAAAATTTGAGAACTTTGCTGCTTAAATTTAAACTCCCGTGATCTTGTAAAAAAACTAGGATGATAATAGCAAAATTGAAAAGTAGTATCCAGGAAATGAAGAAAGGTATACAATACCCTTTATTTCCGGACTCAATCTGGTTTTGCAATTCCATTCCAGTTCTATAAACGCGTGCATGAAACATACTGTACTATATTTAAAATCAATAGTTTGAGTAGAGTTTTTAATGTTGAGTTTTCTGAAATTTATTTTGTTGAGGCATTTCTACCAAGTTTTACATTCTTTTGTAATTATTATCTTTGCTTCTTCCAAAATCCTATCCCATTTTCTTTCCTCCCTCTTACAGAGAAATTTGTTAAGGTTTCCATAAAGAAATCTGTCAAGGCCTTCTACTTGGCCCATTTTGTCATCAGAAACCAGTCGATATTCCACCATCATCATTACTACTATAAACCATGCCGCATTCCACCATCATCATTACTAGAGATCCAAGCTGCAATGACATTAACCTTTGAGGATTCCCTTAAAAAATTAAGTTTGTTTGTTTATTCGCTCAATAAAATAATATTATGTTAAGTTTTTTGGGATTATAGATTTCAAACAGTTTCCACCAACATCCCCACTTCCGAACAAGACCGACTTACGTTCAATTCAAGACTTTGTTTCTTACCCATTTTAACTGAAGTTAAAACAAATCTTAGTAGACAAATAGATATATATACTCCATAATTTTGGGTAATAACAAGATAACGAATTTTTGTGAACCTAACTAAAAATCACTAAACATCCAATCAAACAAAAATGTGTTATGCATGATCCAAATTTTTTTTATAGTATCTACTTCCTGCTAAGACGTAGGGATGTTCAGTCATTTCATTTGCAGGTAAAATTTGAAGTAGCCAAAATTTCCTCACACCCAACAAAATGTGGTATGTGGTTCACGAACACAAACTTAGCGTTTAAAGAAACGTTTTTTGGGACGATGGTTTTTTTGTGGGGACCATGGTTGTATTTGTGTAAGACATTAGAAGTAATTCTAGGTCACCCCTTATCTAGATATTTATATTAATACCTAAATTACCCTCTTGATTAATTTTGGGTAATGATTAGTTAGTGTAATGATTAGTTAGATGATTAAGTTAAAGATAAGGGCCATTTACAGAATGGTCATACTTTTTGTAATTGGGTTACAAAATGGTCACACTTTTGTAATTCATTCACAAAAGTGTTATCTTTTCCTAAATGGTCATACTTCCATCCGAGTTAACACTTTTGAATAAAACGGTGTTCTCTTTTCCTAAAATACCCTCCTTCAAAATACCCTTCCCATTTAGCTAATTAGTAGAAGTGGTGGTGATGAAGCGGTGGTGGTGGTGGTGGAAGCTTAAGAATCTTCACTAAACCTCCGAGGGGAAGCGGTGAACCCTTTGGGAGAATGTGGTGTATCGAACCTGAATTTGGTGTAACGAGCCTGAATGTGGTATAACGATCTTGAATGCGGTGTAACGGTGTGTAAGTGGCGGCACCACCACCTACAAATAGCACCACCGTCAAAACAATTACAATGAAGGCAAAATTTGAAATAGTATATGGAGGGATAAGTAGGGAGGACACATAGGTAATTTGGTTAACATATTTAACTGTGAGTCACCACTTAACTCTCTTTTTAACGGAAGTGTGATCATTTTGTTAATAGTTTGTAACAGTATGATGCTTTTGTAAATCGGGTCCTAATACTATGACCATTTTCCAACATTTCCCAAATAGAATTAGTGAGATTAAAAAATCAGATGGTTTTTTTTTTAAAAGAAGTAGAATTATTGAGAGAGTAAAGTTAGAGAAGATGAAGAAGAAAAACATGAAAAACGATGGATTTTACCAACCACAACCGGAGGAAGGGTATTTGGGTACCCGGGTATGCTTCAAACTTAGATAATGTTGGTTGAATTGCTCCAAATTTTCAAAAACTCAAATTTTTAGAGTAGATTTGGGCTTGTTCGGTTACCTTATGTGAAGAAAGGTTACCGAACTCATCTGAAAGTGTAGTTCGGTTACTTTTTCCAAACACGCGGGTTACCGAACTCGCTCTTTAATGGAGGTTTTTAGTCGTTCGGTAAACAAACATGTTACCGAACTTTGTTTATAGGATTTACTGAGTAATGTTCGGTTGGTTCAAAACTTTAACCCAACAAGATATCTAACCGAACTCCACATGTATGCAATTAGTGAAGAGTTCGGTTTGTCAAGATTTTTATAACAAACTAGGGTGTTCATAGTTTCGGGACAAACCAATACTATCGGTTTAAAAATTGAAACCAAACTCCATTAACCATTGGTTAGGTTTCCAAATGGTTCCAGGTTTTTTTTCCTGTGGTTTTTGGTTAACCAATAATTATGTCAAACCAAAAAAAAAAATTACACTAATTTACGTAAAAAATAGTATTGGTTTACAAAAATTTTTGTAATAAATAAAAGAATATCAAGAGTAGCTAAAGCTTACTCTAAATCTAGATCAAAAGAAGATTTAACTAATGGTAGTGACATCTCTAATGAAAATTTAATCAATGATTTTTTTTATCAATATTCTTGCGATTGGTTCCATACCAAAACCAAACCATTAATCTCGGCATCTTTTCTAAACCAAAACCAACCATTAGTTAATGGTTCTGTTCGGTTTCCCCTAAATCATAACTCGGTTAACCAACACCATGAACACCCTAGAACAAACCGAACATAGTGGGACAAGTTCATTAAATTGAAACTCAACACATAGTAGGCAAAATAGCACAAGTTTTTTGGAAATTTTTTTTTCTTTTTGTAATATGGGTAGAGTTCGGTTACTAGATAGTTTAAGAAATTTTTGCGAACCAACCGAATAGAGTAGGCAAAGTTCGGTTAAATCATAACTCAGTTCGGTTACATTGTTTCTTTTTTTTTTTTTTTTTTTTTTTTGTATTATGGGTAGAGTTCGGTTACTAACTAGTTTTAGAATTTTTGGGGACCAACCGAACACAATATATTGGTTTTCAATGAGGAGTTCGGTTAAAACTATTTTTTGCGAACCAACCGAACTCGGAGTTTGGTTACGAAAAATTAAATTCGTGATAACCGAAGTGTTCTTCGTGTTCTTGGTTTCAGAATGTTCGGTTAAAAAACTAGTTTTTTAAAAACTATTCCTAACCGAACATGCCACTTTAACTTCCATTTAAACCATATTTTGATGATTTCTACTCAATTTTCCCAATCAAAAAACGAATTAAAAAGATTGATGGGTTTTTCAATCGAAAAACCCAATAAACGTCAAGGAAAGAGAGAATGATTTGTTTTTTTCAAAACTAAAAAATTTCGATTCCCCTCATGTTTTGTTTTTGATTTTGATTTTGGTTAATAAATTCATTTAGATTAGATGTATATGATTAGATTTATATAGTTATTAGGTTAGTTTTAATTTAAATTAAAGTAAAGGGTAAATGTGTATTTACCTAACTTTAGGACACCCCTTATAAGTACAGGGAGGTTGGCCTAATAAGACCATGGTCCCAAAAAAAAACCATGGTCCCTAAAAAATGGTTCCGTTTAAATACAACTCATATAATACATGTGGAAGGCCCAACTAATCTAACTATAAGAGCTTGCGTTTTCTTATCTACAGCTACTCCGGAAAGAAGAAAAAAAAACAAAAGAAAAAGAAAAGGAATCTTGTTGCATTTCATCTCGAGTAGTTTTGTTAGAAACAAGCAAGCATGTTTTACCTGCTAAGATCCTTTGTTGTTTTCTTCTGCAGTTCTACTTCATTTCATGGTTTTCTATCGTCTTTGTTGGTCTGAAAGATTGACAAGTCAAACCTTACTGAACTTTGAAAATTTTACCTCTTTGGAAACTTATGTGCTTAGATTTGGACTCCCACCCACGGTATCATTAAATGTGTAAGCCAACAGTAATGGAATTGAAAAGAAATATACAGGGAAATGAAGAAAGATTTTTGTTAAAGGGAGGGCAAAATGGGATTCGAGGAGTGCATAAATCGTAGTCGACTCGTCGACTCATACCTAATCAATATATTTTTCTTATTCGGACTAAGTTGCCCTACTATATACACGTACATCGAAATTCCGCCCTAATATATTTTTCTCTCCAGTAACCGTTTTTTCCAAGAAAATTCTCTGCAACAAATCTTCCTAAATCTTTGATTCTCTAAAATTGTAAAATGAGATATTATCCAAATATTCAGATCTTCCAATCGATTTGGATACAATAAGTAAATGAGGTGGGTGTTTTAAAACCAACTTTTCGTTGATTAGAACTGAAATTGAATGAGATGGGTGTATCGAAGTCTACACTTTTGTTGATTAGAACAAATGGTATGAGATGGGTGTATCAAGAACCAACACCACCTTTGTTGATTAGAACTGAAATTGAATGAGATGTGTATGAAAGTGAGATGGAGGTTTTGCTTAGTTTGAGAATAAGTGTTTGCAATTTTGCATATATCGTTTTTGATTGATGAATATTACATAGATTTCACTGATTGTAGAGGAAAGGTAAAGATGTGGTATAAATACACCACCACAAACTAAGATGAGGTGAGATTAAAAGTGGAAAAAAAGGGGATCTACATCTTCAATAAAGGATGGGAATTGAAGTGAGAGATGACCCGAGTGATTCACATGATAACAGCATGAACAAAGGATGATTTCCTTTGCTCTATCTAGTCCTCTTGACTAGATCCAAGCAAGATGAGGAGGCGGCGGTGAACTGTTCCTAGGGTGTGAAGATGGGTAGAGAGAGGGAGAAAGGGAGAGAGAAAAAACTGTTTCTTACTAAACTTCGAAAATTTTACCTCTTTGGAAACTTATGTGCTTAGATTTGGACTCCCACCAACGGTATCATTAAATGCGTAAGCCAACAGTAATGGAATTGAAAAGAAATATACAGGGAAATGAAGAAATGGGTTCATTTTATAGGCCTTTGACATAGCTCTACAACTCTGCAAGAAACATCAGATAAAAAAAATGATGGTTAACCTGATGTAAAAGTAATTTTTGTTTTTCGCAAAAATCATCTGCATGAATATCAAGGAGAGTTTACAAAGGGAAGAAAAGAACATTAAGACAAAAGGCAGTAGTAGAGATGAGAAGTTTTACCTTTTCCAACAAATAGTCAAGCAAACTATGACCAGAAGTATTCTCACCCAGCGCCTACCACGGAGCAGCGTCAATCTTTTACTATTCTGGTAACTATTCATCTAAGTTCGGAGAGAAATAAAATACAAAAATCAGTTTTTTAGAGACAACATCCCAATTATAAATAAGGGTACTCAAGGTGTAACCTTCAAAAAATTTAGTTGTCAAAGACCAATTGAAAAGAGTACATTTAAACGCCACTATTAGCTGATTGAAATTTATTTTCTTATTGTTATTGCGCTCCCTCCAGATACTCCACCGAATTGCAAACGGAATTTCCCACATCTTATGTATCATATTGCTATTCTTCTTGTTAGACCATTCCAAGATATAAGATTTTATACTTTCTGTAAACATCCATTTAACTCCAAAACTTTCTAAGACATATTGACATATCTTTCCAGCCTCCAGGCAATGTAAAAACAAATAACTTTGTGTATCATGTTCAAAATTATAATTATAAAATATGCAAGTACTTGAATTGACCGTACCTGCTTTTTGAAGGAAACCTAGAGTTGGAGCTCCTTTGTGACACAAACATCAAACCACAAAAGATACTTTCAGAGGTATTTTGGGATTCCAGGTTTGTTTATAAGGAAAAGACAAGAAGCCATCTACATCTAGAGAAGCGTAACAATTAGCCACATAGAAATTCCCTGCGGAATTCCCCTTCCTTAAGTCACCAACCAGTACCAAAACCTTCCGGCAACTGAAGCAAAATAACCACATCACTCATTTCCTGTTCACTTAGATTTCGGTTAAAGTTAAAATTCCAAGCTCCTTGATCTCATATATCATATCTTTTAACAAATGAGTTTTTGAATCTAGACAACTCTAAGTGGATCTGGAGATATGATAGTGAGAAGGGTGCTCTATTGAGACAAATCATACATGAGAAATTCGGAGGTAATTTCATTTCTTTTTTCCCAATCGATTTTTCTAAAGTAATTGGTCATAGTTTGTGGTATGGAATTCTTAAATCTAGAACTTATTTTAAGGATAATTCTTCACTAATCCTAAATAACGGCACTGGTATTCCCTTCTGGCGTGACAAAAGGGCTGGCTCCCTAGTTAAGAAGCCTATTATTGGGGCGTCACACTCCAATAGAGGGGCTTCACTTGGATTCTTAGTGTCCAAAAAAGTGGTTATGGGATATCCCAACACCAAAACAAAATGTCTAGATTACCCTTGAACTAAAATTAAAAATTAAAAACCTAATCCTTACTATTTTAATTCAAGAAAAAAACTGCTCCTCTTCTCAGCATCTCAATCAACCACTGGACAAAATCTTCATCCTCAACAAACGATTCAAGCAGCCGAAGAATCCGAATTTCAAACTCCTCAACAACAACCCATGATGTATGTTAGGTAATAATCGAACAAACCCATCTTTGTTTACTCGTTTTTGTGCTTAAAAAAGGTTAGATTGAATTAAATCGAAGTAAAATTAGGTTTCAGTTACGTTTCCGCTGGTGTTACGTCTGGGTTCGGGTCTAGGTTTCTAAACGTAAAATTTGATTATGAAGAACTTACGTCTAGGTTTAATTGAATTCAACCGTAAAATTGGGTTTGCATGTAGTCTTACGTCTAGGTTTAGTTGAATCAAACCGTAAAATTGGATTTGAATGAGTTACGGTTGGGTTAGTTACGGTTACGTATTCTGAATTTCCAAACTGTAAACTTTTTTCTGAACCTGTTACGATTAGGAAACAAAGAACTTCTAACCGTAAATCAAAAAACAAAAAATAAAAATAAAATAATGTGTTGTTACGGTTAGATTTACGGTTGGATTCGACTGTTATAAAACCTAACCGTAAGATCTTAGATCACACCAAAAAAAAAGAAGTTAAATTAATTTACGGTTTATTATGAATTTAATACCAACCGTAATAATGATTGGATGTGACTAATACAAACCTAACCGTAAATTTTTCTGTATTTATATTTTAGAAAGGTTTCTTACAATTAAATTTGGGGAAAAAGGATTAGTATAAGGAGGATTTACACAAATCTAAGTCTGGTCAAAGAAGGACTCACGCTTATCATAATGAGGATTTATTCAGATCCATGAAATTTACTTTTGTAAGTTATCACTCCGTTGGATTAGGATATACCATACCAATTAATCCTTAAACATATCACGATTCCACTATTTCCGCATTTAAACTCTTCTTACAAGCCAGCTTGATAGCAGTTTTGACCTAACGAATGAAATAATCACAAATCACCGATGTGAAAAAAGAAGAAGGTATCGGCGAACCAGTGACCGCTAGGAGTAAAAGAACTCCTAGCCGTAATCCCAAAAAAAAAAAAAAAAAAAAAAATAAAAAAAATAAAAAAAACTGGTTTAATCACTAATATAATTATATAATAAAATCAGTAATTTAATCTAAAACTATATTATTCAACCATTGGTTCTTCACTTTCTTTAATTATTATCTAATTAAATTAAATTAAATTAACTAAATTAGGGTTGTTTGGTCATTACAAAATTATTTGAGATAAGGAGTTTTTGAAATTACTTATAGATGATCCGTTTTTTTATTGTAGCGACGCCCTCTAATGTAATGCGACGCCCCAATAATAATTATCAATTTCTACACGCAAAAGAAGAAAAAAAAACTTTATCAAATTTCATGACAAGGGTAATGTGGCAGATAAAAATAGTGCAAGTACAACCCTGTGGTCCAAGACTTGATCAATCTAGTCCATGATCTAACAGAACTATGTTGATTAGCCTTTTTTTTCTTCTTTTGTGTGAGGCTTAGTCCTATGGTGTGCTAATATAGCAGCTAGATTAGCAGTCTATGTCAGCTAGCACTACCTCCTAAGTCCTATGGGAGTGTTAATCTGGCAGCTAGATTAGCAGTCCACATCAACTGGGACCACCGCCCAGTGTTGTTTGGTTTAGCCCTCAACGTTGTTTGGTTCAACGCTTTAAATCTCAGCCGTCGGGTCAAAAAATAAATCGCCCAACGCCAAACCATTCAGTGAAAAGGTAATTTTTGCAGCGCTGAACCATTCAGCGCTACTATCTTGCTGCTAGTTCACGTTCGAGCAACTGATTGGAGAGAGAACTAGTGTTAACAAATAGACAATACTTTTTTTCTTTTTTTTGAACTGCAATACTTTTTGGCTAAATCTAGCCCATATGACTTATCCAGAGACCATTTCCATGTGACTAATGATATTCATGTAATTTATAACTGAATAATTTTTCATAATGGAAATTATCAGGGATTTGGTGGAACTTTTTATGTGGGTGTTTGTCTTGAATGCCTCTTACGGTATGATATTCCATTGCTCTGGAACTAATAAGCCTTTCGTACAAAAATGATGCTTCCCAACCAAATTTTTCTCATATGTACTTTAAAGTACATCCACCTCATGCAAGAATGATCCGGACTCTCAACCGATAAATTATTTTTTTACCCACATCATTCAACGGATGGTCTTCATTTTGCATTGTATTTAAATTGTTGCATTTTTGTACAAATTTATTTATAGAAGGCATAATAGCAATAAATTTTGCAGAGCCAAGTAAATTGTGAAAAGAAGGTTTTCGTGGCTTGTTGACTAATACAACACAGTGAGTCACTTATTGGTCAACTAAAAATCACACCAGAAAAAAACAAGGAGGACAAGCACCTGACCTCCGAATAAGAAAAAATATAAAGTAAAAACAGGAAAGATCTTATCACCAATAAATGTTTAGGTGTTCCCTGTCTAAACTAACTGATCTAGACGGGCTTGTTGTATGTCGAGTAATGTGTTCCCTCGGTATACTACTATTTAGTGTCATCCATACCATTAAAAACGGCCAAGAGATGGTTTACATAATGAATTTCTTACTCCGACCACCTTCATCAAATTTACGAAGATAAAATGATTGTTAAGCTCAAGTATTGTAAACAGTTTCCACCAACATCTCCAAATTCCCTAGGTGTTAACTTCACGCATTTTTTTAAATTCTCAAAGAAATCTGTTATCGAAGCAGGAGACAGATTATAACAGAGGTTTTATATATAAACTTTGGAAGAAAAAAAAAATCATTGTGTGTGTAAACCTAACTAATGATCATGCAAACTTTATCACCACATATCAATTGTGTGCATAGAAAACAAACACAAAGACTAGGAATTGTGTGTGTGACGTGCATTATCCAGTTAAAGAGCTACACCTTGTTTGTTGGATCTGACTAGATGTCTGACTCAAATTTTAGATTGTTTTCAGTCCCCATGGTCTTGCAAAAAGTATAGGATAGTAAGAACAATACTGAAAAGCAGTATCCAGCAAAATGGATAAAGACACTCTTCATTTTCAGACTCTATCAGTGTTGTAATTCCATTCCAATTTTATAAAGGCTTGGACTCTCTATGAGACATAGTCTGAGAGAGAAACCTCTGAATCTTGTTGAAGGCTTGAATTTTCTTAGACAAATGCATACAGAGAGTATTAAAAGTCGCTACCAATTTTTTTATCAGGTTTAGCATCCTTGAAACATGTCAGCAGATTTTTCGTAACCAAAAAAAAAAAATGAATCTCACGAGCTAGAGTGCTTAGTGAAGCTTGAATGAAGATTCAAATAGAAAGATTAATCTGCATTTTTGGAATTAGAATTCCATTGATCAGGATTTAATACAATACCTCTTTCAACCGCCTTATTTTCCATCTCTTTCTATTATGTTTCTGTAATCTGTATTCATCTGAAGATATTCATCAAACCAATCTAGCAAGATCAAGTGAATGTTTACGACGTAAGAACTGAGAGTTTGTTTCTGTGCTCAATGATACGATACCATGTTAAGCTTTTCAGGCTTACAGATCCAAACAGTTTCCACCAACATCCCAACAAGCGCAACTTGATGTTTAACTGTCTTTTTTGCATACTCAAATTTGAACCTTTCTTGTTTACTTCAGCAGTTCTAATTCATTTCGTGGTTCTCTGTTGATCTGAGAGATTGACAGGACAAACCTTACTGAACTTGGAAAATTTTACCCCTTGGGGAACTTCTGTGTTCAGATTTGGACTCCCATGGTCTTGTAAAATGCGTAAGCCAGTAGTAATGGAACTGAAAAGCAATATACAGGGAAATGAAGAAATGGGTTCATTTCATAGGCCTTTGACATAGCTCTACAACTCTGCAAGAAACATCGGATTAAAACAGTGATGGTTAGCCTAAAGTAAAAGCAATTTTATGTGTTTCTTCATAATCATCAGCATAAAATTTTATTTTATTTTTTTGACTCGGCATCAGCATAAATTTGGTGCCACAAATATTTAGTTAATGCTAATTTTATCAAGGAGAGTACACAAGGGGAAGAAAAGATAAAGAGAAAGAGCAATAGTAAAGATGAGAAGTTTTACCTTCCAATGCTTCCAGCAAATAATCAAGCAAAATATGACCAGAAGTATTCTCACCCAGGTCCTACCGCGGAGAAGCTTCAATCTTTTACTGTTCTGGTAATCATTCTTTACATGTCGCTTTGGCGCTCTAACATAATCATCTTCTTTCTTAGCTGATTGAGACAAGTAATGCTCCCTATATACTGTTCTTTCAGTAGACAATGCCCATATGACAAAAACAGTAGGGAAAACTACGAAAACCAAATGAGGAATTACAATCACCATAATATCCGGAAAACCAATATGTACTTGTTTATGAACTGTCCAACCTTTGTAGGTCATGGATCCCTTATCCCCATCAACGGTTAAAACTTGTCCAAAAAACCATGGGAAGAACACCAAATAGATCAAATAAACCAACATACTACACCATACAGATGAGATCCTAGATAACTCTGTTAGAAGCCATAAAAGGCCACTTGCGAATCCTTTCTCCACACTAAAATTCTTAAACGAGTAATTTTTCTTCGAGAATGTCAGGAGAGCTCTTGAAAAAAGAAGTACGGAAAAGAGAGAGAAAAGAATTGACCAAAGAATTGGATAATAAAGAGAAGCCCATTGGCAACCCATCACAAGAAACTCCTTCCACGTCCACCTGATCTTCAAAGTAACTCCATTAATCGAAAATGGTCTTATTTCACTAAGAACTGATCTACCCATTGTGTCAACTGCTTCTATCTGCAACCAGTATCGATCAGGAGAATCATCCTCAAAGGCTCTCCAATTCCATGGAACAGCATAGAGATTTCCTGTAGTGGAGTTCTCCTCAAGCTTTCTCATTGTTGCATCCAACACCATATCAAGTTTTCCAGGACTTGAATCATAAATTTTTGCGGTAACTGAAACAATCACAGATCTTGAGAATACTAAAGCTCTTATGGATTCATAAAACAACGGATCCTTAGTCTGACAGTAGTAATCGTGGAGAGACGAAGTTGTTAGCATGTAGCGTGAATCAAGAGGAAAAGTAGGAAGTATGATTGTCTTCTCAGATTCTGACTTATTCAACTTGATGTCTACAAATGAGACGAGACCTGAATCAATAGCCAAGATCCGCATGACTCTGCTCTTTCTCCAATCTCCCATTTCCCACTCCCAGAATTCTTTAACAGATAGATCTCCATTGGAACAATTAACATTGCCTGTGTTACTTTCATAAGTATTCTGGTGGATGTTTGGTTGGAAATACTTCTCCAGTGATAAAAAGTTATGTCCAGATTGATGATGCCGCTTCAAATTACCAAACCTTGTATGAAGATGCCCACACAGGTAGGCTGATAAAGAATGCTTCAGGAATACATCTTTCAATGTCTTCCCAGAATCTGTGGCAGCTGAGAATGAGAGCGGAAAGTGACCAAAGGAAACTTTAGTTACAGGTGTAGCAGGTTGAGAATCCCATTGCGCAAGTTCGTTGTCCAAGTCAGCTAGTAGTTTATCAGTTGGATGCCCAAATAGATTCGTTGGGCCACGTGGACCAACGCTCATTGTGCTATCAAGTCCAACAAATAGATGCCTCCGTCCCCCGCTCTACATATTGCAGGACATGCTGTCAAATTGAAGTGAAATAACAATAATTCTACAAGAAGCAAGCCATTCAAGGAGGCAATCTAATAAGTTAAAGTTACAAACACAACCACAAGTGATCTGAAATATAATTCTACCAAGCATCTCATGAGTTTTTTTTCTTTCTTTTCATTTTTTTTCCAACTATAGCCAAATTTGGTGTTTAACATAAAAGGTCACTTGCAGAATTCAAAGTATCTTAAGTTCACAATGATTTCTTTTATAGTCACTTTAGCTAGTTTCCTCAGAAGCTTTGCAGACGCTGGTCTACAATTTTCACCATCGGAGTTTTACGAAAAACATATTGGAAAGACAAGATGATCCTACCTCCAAAGAGAGGCGAGACAGCGAGACCATTCAGTTTATAATAGAAATATACAGTTTATATGGTTTTCCAGACAGATTGGAGTTTTGTTGAACTTAGATGAATAATCTAATAAGGATTCATGATTGTTACTTGAAGGTATCAAGATAACATGGTAAACGTGAAATATTTCGAAAAAGCTATTCCATGGAATGTTGCACTTGGCATCCTTAAGTATACCAAGAAGCAAATATGACAAACTGCTTCAACGTTGCAGAACCATTATTCGATTTTACGGCAATATAGTTGGACACTTATTAGTATGTGAAAGGGCTACCAACATTGTACACCAGCCCTGCAATATCAAATGCACCACAGAAACTATAACCTGTACTCTACCATTACAACCTTTTAAGCATTCTCTACATATGCCTCATGCTAAAATATTCACAGTATACTCTAAGCACAACATAACATGCAAATTCAACCAACACTGAAAGCAATAAGCAGCAAAATGACACTCACCTGTAGTGTAACACTATGAACATGTCCTTTCCTTCCCAATCTCCCATTAATACTATACTTCGAAAAGTAATCCAATTCCCCACCAACTTCTGGCACACCAAAATTATCATGGTTCCCTCTTAAATCATAAAACCTTTCCCTATCAATCCCACTCCTTTTAATAACTTCCTCAGTCACTTGTTCATATTCTTTCCACTCTTCTTCAATTTGATTCATTGTTAGTAAATCTTTGCTCTTCCCATCTATTCAAACAAACCAGAAAAAAGGGTCAAATTATCACCCAAAAAAATAACATAAATTTTGAACAAAGAAATCATAAATTTGTCCAAGAAAATCAAATTAGATTGTTATTATTACCTGTGAGATCACCAGTGATAAGAACTAGAGATGGATGAATGATAGAAAGTGCTGGACCAATTAATTCTTTGAAATCAAGAGCTCTTTCAGGATTATGGACACTGAAGTGAAGATCAGATAATTGAACAACCCAGATTACTGAATCTGCTGCTCCTGCTTTTGGATCAATAATAACACTTGTTCTTGAATTGGGTTCTGAGAATACTGTAATAATGGGTATTGATAAAAAGAAGAAGCAATGGAGAAGGAGATAGGGAAGACCCATTCTGTGTTTGTTTGATTTCTTCTTCATGGAGACATTTTTGGGAGTTTTAGGGAGAGAGAGAGGTTAAGTTTAAGAGTCTCTTTCAATTTGCGTACTCAACTAGTCTTTTGGATTCGTTACAGACCGACGTGTACCGAGTTCACCGGGCGGTAATTGACCAGGGATTGACCATTGACCGGTGTTGGTTCTGTAGCCACTGGCCACCGTGCTAAACTCGGTTTTTTGCTGATTCTGGACCCACGAAAGATTTGCACCGCAGGGTGCACCGAGCTGAAATCCAACTGTCCCGAGTGTGCCTCTCAACATTGGGATAGGGAGCGGGGAGGAGTGGGCCCCACCACCCCTCTCACACGGTGCATATACAGTCAATTTTTTAATTTGCAATTTGTACCTGTACTTGTTAGCTCAGTTCCGCCCACCACTGGTTTATATTACAGAAAATGGGTCATTTGTCCAAATATTTTTAAAACATGGTTGTAATGGACTAGTAAAAATTAGTATGGGTGAAATGGACAAAAAAAAAATAGCAAGAATGAAATTGGATTCATCCTAATGTAACTGGATGCATCCTGATGTAAAAATAAGAAAAAGTATTTGAAAATGGGTAGGATGAAACTGTTTACATCCTGGCTATTTTTACATTCTCGTCCATTTAAACAGTATCAAATTTTACATGTCTTTTTCACCCATAAATTATTGGGTTTGGTTTTTTTAACCAATTTTGTGTTTATATTATAGTTCAGTTTGCTCCAGTCCTTCCAGGTTTATACAGGCAGTTTGGTAACTAAAATTTTGATTTAATCGACCGGTTCAGCCCGACCTGAATTGAATTTCCGGATTGAATTTTTCTGAAGCAACTTTCTTTTTCTACATTTTTCCAGTCCATAATTTCGTATGGATTACAAAACCAATTAACCATACGAATAGTTCTAAAATTGACTTGAATTCTTAACAAGAAATGATTCAAATGAAGCATACACAATCCATAAGTCTCTTCGAGCTTCAAAGTTCAAGATAAAAAAAAATAAAAAAAAAAATAATAATAATAATAGAAAACACATTACAGTACTTGGACTTCCATAAGTCTGCAACGTGAAATGACTCTAAATGAACTTCAAGGATCGAAGACCTATGGCACTAGCACAAGACCCAATAACTCTACAACAACCAACAAGAAATGAATTTTATGTTAAAGTCTGTATTTTATTTTAACAACTTTGAATTGATGACTTGAACTTGATGCATCCATTTGGGAATACCAAACTGACTTGATTAAAGGATCTAATTGGGCCGACTGATCTAAGTGATGGAGGACTTTTATATGGCCACTTTTTGTAAATTGTAAGTTATCGATTGACACAAAAAGATTGGATTTGGTGTCCATGGTTGGTCTTTTTCATTTGACATAATTATCCTCTCTTTTAGTCCAATTACTATAACTCCTTATATATCCTATTTTATAGGGGTATAGTTGGAAAGCAAACTTTAATATAGCATATCTAAAAATCTGTGCCTTGGAATTTTGCAAATTTTATCTCGTTGGAAAGGTTATAAAAAAATCTACGCAATGAGTATAAACAACGATATCAAATTTAGAGTTTTTACGAAAAATCCGGACGTATTTATCATTTTAGGCACAATTTTAGAAAAAAATAAATGTATATCCATTACGCAAACCACCACAAACGATACATAATATTCTGGAACGGAGCGAAAGTATCACTTTATCTGAAACGGGGTGAAAGTATCATTTTTTCTGAAACGAGGCGAAAATATCACTTTTTCTGAAACGGGATGAAAGTATCACTTTTTATGAAACGACAAAGTAACACTTTTTCTGAAACGGGGCGAAAGTAGTCGCTGACAACCCCATCTTCAGATTCTTCTTCTGTCGGCCCTCCCACCGTGGCAACAGTTGTACTAGTAATAAAGCCTTGCACAAGTATTTTACTAAATTCATACACATAAAAACTTACACAACATACATAAGACCATTTGACAAGACGATCAGTAAAATTACAAGACCATGTTATAAGAAACAACATATGAAATCCATAGTATACAAATACCACGGGACTTGAAAATTTGAAATCATTTTAGAAGTCAAAACCCCAAATACAACACAATACAACTATATATATCCACATGATTTTAAGCACTGTTGTTTGTTATTCACTTTCAAAGCACCGACAGGGTTATGATACTCAAAACTCAATTTATTTATATAAGAAGAAGAACAAATAAAGATATGAAGCTGGTATAACACAAACCACATAAGTGTTTCTTCATCAAAATCAAAACTCAAACCACATAAGGATTGTGATACTCAAAACTTAAAACTCAGATCAAACTCAATCTATGTATCTATTAAGAAGTGTTTGATATTATACAAGAGATGCATAACACAAACCACATAATACTAATAGTCTAATACCAATATTTTGTGCAAGATATGAGGATACTAATACATGATAAGAAAAAGGAGACATGGGGATACAAAATACGGATAAACTTCACGTCATTTTTAAAAATAATTTATCCATAAGCCATAAGCATGATCAAATTGTAACAAAAGGTAACTAAAACTTAACAATGAAACGTTAGCAGGAAAGGTAAAAGGTGAAAACTTGAAAAATTGGTGGTTCAGTCTTTATTTAACTTTTGTACTTACCTTTTGTTGAAGAATTTCTCCAGAGCTCCTGTTGATCTTCGCCTCCAATCGGTGGAACGCAGATATCCGATACTCAACTACACACTTCTATCCTAATCAGAGACTTGACTAAATGTAGACTAGAAATCAAGATATAGTTTTGACAACTAAATTTGAAAACAAGCTTAAGATAGCAACAGTTGTGAGTTCGACCGAGCAATGCTCTAACAGTATTTCTACCAAGTTTTACTCTCTTATGTTATTATTTTCTTTGATTCGTCCAAAATTCATTGTACGTTCCCCTTATATAAAGAAATATGTTAAGGTAGGCCTGTCAATGGAAGAATATCCGTCGGATATTTAGAAATCCAAGTTTTATATCGATATCCGATAATAACTATCAAAATCGTTATTATTTTCTTTATCCGATAATATCCTATATACTTGAAAAGCTTAAAAACCCTTGTAAAACATTTTCATAATTGACACTTATCGGATATTTATCCGACAATATCCGATACTAGACTCGAAATTATGTAAATTACAAATAAGTTCCTATACTCCTCGAATATTAACATTTCGGATGCTAATCCATATGTTAAGGAAGAAATATCCGATCCGATATCCGATAAAATGGATAAAATCCTATAGGATCTCGAATGTTCAGAAACGGATTCCGGATATCGGACAAATATTGACAGGCCTATGTTAAGGCCTTCTCCTTAGCCCATTTAGGCCATATGAACCAAATGATGTTCCAACATCAGTATCATTGGAGATCAAAGCTGCATCCAAATTAGCCTTTGAATATTCCTCTAAAGGATTAAGTTTGTTTGTTTCTTCACTCAATGAAGAGATATAATGTTAAGCTTTTCGAGATTATAGATTTAAACAGTTTCTACCGACATCCCAACTTCCAAACAAAAGCATCTTGATGTTCAATTTAAGTTTTTTTTTTCCTATTCAAATGCATCTTTTGACTGAAAATAAATCCTAATAGACGATCATATATACTGCATATAATCTTGGGGAAGAACAATATTTATAAATTTTTGTTAACCTAAATAACAATCATGAAACATCCAAACAACCAAAAATGTGTCACGCATGATCCAATTTACCCTATTTTGTTCTTATACTACCTACTTCCTACTAAGAGATATGGATGTGAATCCTCCATTCATTGATTTGTAGGTTAACTTTGAAGTAGCCAAAATCTCCTCACGCCCAACAAAATGTGTCATGTGGTTCACCAACACAAACTTTACTACTAATCGTGTAAATACGTATGATATAAATGCATATTACATGTACAAGACCCAGCTAAGCTAACTAAAAGAGCTTGTATTTTCTTATCTACAGCTACTCCGATAAAAAATAAAAATAAAAATCTTGTCACATTCCATCTCGTGTATCTTTTTTAGATTCTAGCAACCATGTTTTATGATGCACTTGGAAATTAGATTATATGTTGCAATCATATACATGCCAGTACAAAGGGCATAGGCCGCTTAGAGCCAAATGACAAAGGCCCACAAAATTCTCATAATCTTCTTTAAGTATTACAAAAAATATTAAAACAATTTTGGAAAATTCTGATAATGAATTCGCAATATCTTAATGTATTAATGATGTTTAACTTAGTAATAAAAAAGTTTCTAATATGTTAGAACACAAAACAAAAAGAAAGCATTGAAAAAGTTGTTGAAGAGAAATAAAATTAGATATGGATAAACATTAACAATACGGTAAAAATGGAATGTTGTTTGGTTGGATAAACATAAATACAATGTAAGTTTAGTTATATCTACAATAATACATAGGAATATGGTAAACACATAAAAAAAATTGTATGTAAACTCTAATTACTAGTTTCATATATGTATAAACATTATTTGTATAACTTCTTATACGCAGGCCGAAGTATCCAATAGTTTTGGCTCAACAACATCTCATTTCAACATTATTGGTCAAAAAGTTTAGTTTCCATTATCCAATCATAAAAGTATAAATACAAAATTAAATTCACAACAATAGCTAATCTCAGAATATTTCTTTTTGGACGACTGGAAGTAACTAAGTAAATTTATCAATTGATATAATTTAATTTCTATAGATAAGTTTAACTTCTTCTTCTTCTTCTTCTTCTTCTTCTTCTTCTTTTTTTTTTTTTTTTTTTTGTTTCTATATTTTAATTAGGTCGACATAGTAGACTTACAATGTAATAATGGATGAGTTATATCGAGGAAGCCACAAAAGTAGATTTGTACCATCACTACGCCAAAACAGGGTAAATTTGACAGGGCCTCTTTGGGAAATTTGACAAGGGACTCATGTAAATTCATTTTTGACGGGCCATGGCTATCCAAAAAAAAATAATTTAGTCAAGCCCTTACTGGGCTTCATTTTTGACGGGCACAACAAAATAACCCAACCACTAAATTTTAGTTTTTTACTTAATCATTTATAAGATTTTTGTAATTTTTATCTCTTTTTTCGAGTTCCTCCAGAATCCAGAGAAAGGAAAAAGTAAAACCTAGATTTTGTTTTCAATCTTCTCTCTTGGTGGAATTTGATCTGGAGAGTTTAATTTCAATCTTCATTTTAATTCCCATATTCGATCTGATATTGTACTTCTGCTTTTACTTCTTCATCTTAATAAACAAAATGTTCATCTCGATTTCCTAGTCGATTCTCATCTCAGATTTGATTATTTCTTCATCTCAGTCTTATGAGATTATATTTTTTTTGTTCAGAAGTAAACTCTCTAACCTCCTTTCTTTTATCGGAATACTTTTTGTTACCTTTTAGGCGAAACACAAATTTGATGCATTAAAAGCAAGGATTCCGAGGCTTGAATCTCTTAAACTTCAGAAAAAGGAATCAACTCAAGTAAGATTTTATGCAAGTTTTTTATTGAATAAGTAAACAATTACGAGTATACATAACGATTGTTAGTTAATAGTAATCTCAGCAAGTGGGGGTTGATCCTGAAACCTGGAATTTTTGTCATCAAAGACCTTGCATTAGTTAACCGGTGTTAGTTAATGTATTGATAATTTTATCTAGTTGTTTTTATTAACTAACTTTAATGCATACCATTTATGTACTCCATTTCAGTGAAATTATAATATTTTAAAAAGATATTAACATATACATAGTTTTTATTTTCAATATTTTTCCTATAGCTAGTTTGGTACGGCTTTGCTCATTTATATTTCTTCTTAACTTACTAATTAAGATGACTTGGCAATGAACCGAGCTATTATGTTGAACTTTTCTTGTTTTCTTTTGTAGTTCTTCTCCATTTTATACTTTTTTGTCATATTTGTTAATCTAAAAAACAATTTAAACCTCATCGAACTTTGAAAAGTTTACCTCATGAAAACTTTTATGCTTACATTTGGACTTTTATGGTTTAAATTGTTTTTTAATTAGATACATTTGACCTATCTCAACAACCCTACAAAACACATCCATTAAAAAAAATCAGGAGAAAAACCACTTTTACTAGAAGAAAAGTTGACTTTGGATAGTTTATTAGATTGTGAGTTAATATTGGGTAGACTTACGATATGACATAAGTAGAACCGAATGAAAGGTTAGTAACACAAGAAGAGATCCATTCCTTATGATAACCGATAAACACTCCAATCCAGGAGCAAACTCTAATCCAAGAGTTTGACGAAAGATAATGGTTTAATAACCACGAGTAATTCTGTTATAGCAATGCGCGGTTTAATCCTCAAGTTTTGCTACCTCAAGCTTGTTGTCAATGTTAGTAGAACAAAACTATATCTTGATTTCTAGTCTATTAAGCCAAATCTCATACTAGTTTAGAATTTGGTAGTTGAGTATCAAGACATCACCCTCGAAGACTGAAGATCGACGAAGACATTTGGAGAACTTCATCAACAAGGTATGTAAAGATTGAACCATTCTATTTTACTCACTATCTTACCATTTTATCTTACGAGACTATGTCGTATGACTTATAGTATATTTTTTGCAAAGAAAAAATTTCGAATCAAGCTTGTCTTGTTAAACATCTCGAAATATGATTCAAGCATTGGATGTTCAAAGGTCCTTAACAATATTAGTTCGAAACAATTTATTGTTCAAGAATTAACTTGTTGATCATTTAAAAATATCCCAAACAATGATTTTATCATTTGAGAATGTTTCAAACTTCAAAAGAGAGAAATTCAGAACTTCTTATATTTTGGCTCAAGGTAGGTTGGAGAACCACTTCGGAAACCATGGATATCTGAGTTTCTAGAATACAGGAAGGTTGGCGAACCAGTTCGCAAATGTTAGATCATAGCTCGATTGAACCCACCAAGCATTGGTATGTCAAGTTTGGTTGTCATATTTTAGTATCAAAACTCATCTAGAGTCGCTTGATTAAATACTAGAGTCAACTTCGTTTAGGTTAGCTAGACTAGAAAGTCTAGGAATATTGAGACATACAAGTATTACTCTTAAGACCTGAAGATTGAGAAGAAGTAACGACTACAACGACGACATCATCCTTCCACTTGAGGTTAGTAATATTGACTTGAACTTGTTTCCATTCCTAACGTATCTTTCAATTCGTGTTATATTGAAAACATAACATGCGAAGCTGTATATAAATAAATACTCTAGTAGATATACATGATCATAATAGTATGTTCATAGTATTAAGGAATTATATTACGAACTATAACGCTTATCTTTTGAACTTCGTAGATTTGACATCGACATAATCTTGTATATATTTTATGATTATGTGTATGGGTTTATGGTGAAGATTTCATCCTAGGAAACAATGTTTTACATTTGCTTGTTTCATGAATCATAAGGGAAATCAATATGTATATTGGTCCTGCTATTCATTGCATATTCTTTGGATGACCAATATGTGTGAGTTGGTAGAACCGATCTTAACTTAGGTTATGTATCTTGGTATAACAGATCACAATACCTAGACTTATGATTTGGTATGACCGGTTCTAGTAATTGGTTTAACCGATCCTAAGTAATCGCCATGAGATGGTATGATCGATCCTTGTAATTGGGTGACCGATTATGGTAATTGGTGTGACCGATCATAAGAGGTTGTATGATCGATCCTTGTAATTGGTATGACTTATCCTAGTGACTGGTGTGACCTATCACAAGTAGGTACCATGCTTAGGTAGAACCGATCCATGTGATTGGTATAACCAATCTGAACCCATGTATGTGACTTAGTAGGACCAATCACAACTAACCATTGTGACATGGTATGACCAATCACATAGTCGTCTTAGAATTTTGGTTGAACCGGTTCTAAACTTTTTTGGAAGTGTGGTTAAAAAAGCGGGGGTACAACAACCTCACCCAATATTTCGATTAGAAATCTGTATGGACTAACTCTAATATACTTTTAAGAGAATCAACTAGACAGTCAGAATCAATCTTAATAAAAAGTATATCAAGGAGTTAATATCTCTATCTCTCGATTGGATCTTTACTCAAGCAAATGGAAATCTGCGAGTCTTTATCAAATACTAGAGAGATAAACTTGGATGGTACCAAAGACCAATATCCAAGTGTCAATCAAGTAAATCAACAACCAAAGGTTGGATATTCTAATTGATTGCACTTAATGCACAACCAAATCAAGATATTTCAATTATATAACGAAATATAATGCGGAATAGAAATAACACAAACACCAGAAGTTATGTTAATGAGGAAACCACAAATGCAGAAAAACCACGGGACCTAGTCCAGGTTGAACACCACACTGTATTAAGCCGCTACAGACACTAGCCTACTACAATATAACTTCGGTTTGGACTTTAGTTGAACCCTAATTAATCTCACACTGATTCAAGGTACAGTTGCGCTCCTTACGTCTATGATCCCAGAAGGATACTACACACTTGATTCCCTTAGTTGATCTCACCCAAAACTAAGAGTTGCTACGACCCAAAGTCGAAGACTTCAATAAACAAATATGTATCACATAGAAAAGTCTACGATAATAGATAAATCTGTCACCCCACAGATAAACCTATGAGTTTTTGTTCTGTCTTTTGATAAATCAAGTGAATAGGAACTAATTGATAACCTGGACTTATATTCCCGAAGAACAGCCTAGTGTTATCAATCACCTCACAATAATCTAAATAGTATGGTAGCGAAACTAGATATTTTGGAATCACAAACGATGAGACGAAGATGTTTGTGATTTCTTTTTATCTTGCCCTATCGGAGATATAATCTCAAATCAATTATTCAATTGAACTCGTACGATAGAAAATGGCAAGATCAAATCGCTCAACTATAAGAGACGTAGTTTTGCCTGGCTTCACAATCCCAATGAAGTTTTTCAGTCGTTAACTTACATGGTCTCGAGAAGAAACCTAAGGTTAAAGGAGAATCTACTCTAGCAAAACCAACTAGTATCACACAGGAGGTGTGGGGATTTCCAGTTGCTAGAGCTCCCCTTATATAGTTTTCAAATCAGGGTTTGCAATCTAAGTTACCTTGGTAACAAAGCATTCAATATTCACCGTTAGATGAAAAACCTGATTCAACCAAGCTAATATCTTTCAACCGTTAGATCGAAACTTAGCTTGTCACACACAAATGAAATGTATTCATTTAGGTTCGAGTAACCGCACCTAAATGTGTACACTTAGTTGGTTCACAAATAGTTAACCAATGGTTAGCCATATGAGCACTTTCATATTAACCGTATTCATCTTTCTAATAACTAGTTCAAGTGACTCATAAGAACTAGTTCAAGGGTTGTTCAATTGCTTAGGTATTTATTCATAGACACAATTGAAGCAAAATCGGTTTGATCCACTTGAATCAATTCATGAACAATATAGCCACGGTTTGCAAAGATTTCCTTATAATTTATTGTTTTAAGCTCATGAACTACCAATTTGAGAAATAACCAGCTTGGGTACGCGTACGGGTATGCGTACCTTAGCTACCGGATTTGAGTTGGCTTTGGTTTCCAAACTCAGCAGAATTTTTCGGGTAGAAAAGTTCCGCCAGTACGCGTACCTAAGGTGACTGGTTTATGAGTTCGTAAACTCCAAACTCAACAGAATTTTCCGGAAGGAAATGTTCTGCCAGTATGCGTACGGGTACACGTACCCAACCTGTCTCCTTCACCAATACCGTATGCACACATATGCACACACTTGGTTTCCGGTACATGGATTTATACACTAATGTGCGAACACACTATATATGCTTATATCCATAGTTGGTAATCTCAACTCTACATTTCAATCATTGAAACATTCTTCTATAATGTTATAAAAATCGTTATTCACGACTATCGTCATCAAAGCTATTTTCAAGATTGAAACGTCATCATGACTTTCGTCACGTGTAAAGATGAAAATGGTTAAAACGAAGGCTCACCAACACATATTTGGAGAAAAAGATAGGCGAGTAAACTCGGCTCGAAATAGCAAATGTGTATGTATGAAAACTATCATACTTATACGACTATTGTCTCAAGAGTAGGAGATAGAATAGACTTTTGTGTGACAGATTAGTTCAAGTCTCCACATACATTTTTGTCGAATGAAGTTACACTTGTTCCTCGAGTAGTTCTTCGTCTGCGTAAGATGATCGCCATGGAGTCTGGAACTCAACTACACTTAACTATCCTAGAACGATACTTAGTCATAAGTAAACTAGAAATCAAGACATATAGTTTTGATCACTAATATTGACAAACATGCTTGAGATAGCAACGCATGCGAGTTCTACCGAGCAGTGCTCTAACAATCTCCCCCTTTGTCAATATTAGTGACAAAACTATCAATACATATGGATTACAAAATAGATAAAACTTTGTAGCTTCTCGTCCACATGCTTGATCTCCTTGGTGCTTCAACATTACTCGACAACTTCGTCTTTTCCAAGTACTCCCATGATTCAATAGATGTTCAATTCAGTATCATAGTTTTTGAAGTCCCGTAGCCATAACAATGAGAAAACAAAAGCTCTCGATCATTGTTATACAGTGTCATAGTATTATTACACAGCATCAAAGTTCTCATATCACAACTTTGACAACAATACTATGGTGATATGTATCACTCCCCTTAGTCAATACTTCGTTTCAACACGAAAACCACTCCCCCTTACATAATGATCCGAAAACCATATGTATTTGTAGTGTGAACTACATATTAATTCTCCCCCTTTTTGTCAATAAAATTGGCAAAGGTACGAAAATGGGATCCTAATGAAATTTCCATGGAGACACTTCAAGACCAAAGAAAAGTACATATCAACTTTGTTTAGATGCAATCATAAAGCCGAAGCTAAATGCATTCATCACGGAGTTTATAAAGATACAAGATAACTCCTCAAATATTCCGCAGCCGCACTCCCCACAAAGATATGGCAATTAAGCACAAGTTCAAAAGAACTCTCCCTCATTTGATGTCATTCCCGAAAGAACAACAAGAGTGACCTTACTTTTACGAGAAAAGAAGGATTTCTTTGGACACTAAAAAACACAAAATGATTTTGTATCCAAAATTCTCAATTAAACTAACCACAAGAGAACCCATGATTAATTTAATCGGAATACACAACCAAAATAACCACAAACGAATCTATGATTAGTCTAGTTGGAAATGCTCACACAAGAGGACTTATGGAGCCGCACATTATATACATAAAATATGGATCAGGGAAGATCAATACTGCGGAATATACAAGGATTCATTCTATTTTCCATCACCATTTACACAATGACATTCAACAGACATAATCCTTGTAAACAAAAGATTTTAACCTATCTTCCATCAATAAATTGACATAATAGGCTTAACTTTTGTTTGTCAAAAGTTCATCGATCTTGTATCAATATATGCATATCGACATATAACCGAGATAACTTTTGACATGTCATAAAAACTTCTCATGGATGTAATCCTTTTTAGCATAAAAATCATTCAAAGCTAAAATAGAAAGTTATTACAATCCTTACAGTGACTTATCAAAAGAAGTTTTAACAATACAAAAAGAAAGAGCTAAGCTTGATTGCGATTATATTTCTCAGCAATCTTACACACATGTTCAGTTAATTCAGGATGAATTCCAAACACGTAGCTCAGTTGTTCCTGTAGGCACTCAATTCTTTCATTAAGAAGATTGTCTTCAGAATTGACTGGCTTCTTCATCTTGTTGATGTCTGTCTGGGAAAGAGGAGAAGCATAACCAGTGCAGGTGCCAATAGGTTTAACCTTAAATTGACTGCAGATTCTACTGATAAGACATGGAAACCCAAGATTCTTTTTCTGCGAAACCATATGAATCATCTGACGAATAATCAGACCACAGAAATCAATCTCTTTACACGAGACAAGGAAGCAAACCATCTCATCAAGGGTTTTGCTCCAAAGATTCTTATCCAGTGTACTTGGAATCAGGTTTGCAACATCCAACTTACTAAAGACTTTCAAATGAAAGTCAATGTTGTCAATATACAACTTGCCCCCAGACCATGATTCACTTCTATTTAGAAGCAATTCGGATAACTTTCCTTGAGTTGGTCTGTGCTTCTCAGGTTGAGGAATTGCAAATGAGCGATCAAGTGATATAAGTCCAGCAAATATGCAATTACTTCACGATTTACCTCAAATGTTATCCCTCCCACCATTGTTTTGAAGCAGCAACTGACTTTGTTGGCAGCATGCAGATTAGCATAGAACTGGAACGTCATCTCAGGATAAGAAGACCCAAGACCATCATGAATATAACCCCACTCATGTTGATTCATGAACTGGTGAAACTCAGGTTCGGTAACAGTACGATCATAAACCCTTTCTATGACAAACTTCCCTTTAAAGAACTTAACATATTTATTCCTAGCGAGAAGACTAGTAAAACTAATTTGAAGAGCAGGGTCAAAAAAAGGTTGTAAAACGTCTAAGCCAATTTCATCATCTTCAAACTCATTATCGCTACCTAAGTTTTGATTGGGTTGAGAACTTGAACTTTCACCACGGCTTAACCTTTTCCTAGAAGCCATATTTTGAACAAAACACAACAGAGAAGATGAACAACTTACTCGGTTCGTGAACTGTTGTTGATGATAGAGTCCAAAAATGGTGAGCAAGGTAAGAAACGTTCTTGACCCAACAAGAAATAACTTCTTATAATTCTCTTGGTACAAACCAACCACAGATTGGTTAAGAAAAGGGGAAGATGAGAAAAAATTGGTACATGAACTGATGGGTTTCTCAATCGTACTCGAACTGTTAAAAGAGAAGGTGAAGAGAACGAAGAGAAAAGTTTTCTCTTTTAATGTGTCAAACGGTGGAACCAGAACCGGATTTGTTCGAACTTGAACAAAATGTTCATATGAATTCAGAGTTCGTGAACCGCACGTGTGAAGCAGGGGCACGTTTGTTTTGAGGGCAATTAACAAGCATTTTTGGAGCAAGACTCAACAACACAATTTCCTGCGTTCACAATAACATTACTTTGTGCGCCATGACACCAAGAGAGGGCTTCTTTCCAACAGCTCTTACATCTCGAAATATTGTGTTCATTCCAGAACACAATTTTTAAAAGACTATCAAAGATCTTTATCAGAACCAAAGAATTATTGAAATTCTGATTTCTCTTTTTCCATCTTTTATGTGGATAGTTTTTTGTGTTGCACAGGGAAACTCTTTTGTTAAAAGAAGATATCCTGGATTCTTCAAGAGTGAAGACAACATCACTATCATGACAGAATGTATTAGGAATTAATTCATGAACACGTTCATGCTTTGAAGTTGATTTCTCATTTGATTGAGATTTAAAATCTTCATGTAACCTGTCCAGTTTATTACAACTAAGAGAGTACAGAAGAGGAGCACTGCTCTCACTGATTAATAAATCAATATCAACCTCGACATGATTACTATTCATCATAACTTGATTTAGCCTGTCAAGAGATTCTTGTTCATTCTGAAGATATAGATTAACATTAGAAGATAGACTTTCAAGTTTCTTTTCAATTCCTGAAAAAACCTCAAGGGATTTTAAACCTGGTGGAGGTTTAGACAAAATTTCTTCTACAGATTTAATTAAATCAGTCATGGAAGAGAATTATGGAATCCCTGGATCTGGTGGTGCATTTATTGAGATAGCACTTCTGTCCATAGAGTCAGATCGCTACAAACACAGACTTTTGAGGTCTTAAACGTGTTTGCCTGCTCTGATACCAATTGAAAAAGCGGGGGTACAACAACCTCACCCAATATTTTGATTAGAAATCTGTATGGACTGACTCTAATATACTTTTATGAGAATCAACTAGACAGTCAGACTCAATCTTAATAAAAAAGTATATCAAGGAGTTAATATCTCTATCTCTCGATTTGATCTTTACTCAAGCAAATGGAAATCTGCGAGTCTTTATCAAATACTAGAGAGATAAACTTGGATGGTACCAAAGACCAATATCCAAGTGTCAATCAATGTAAATCAAAAACCAAAGGTTGGATATTGTAATTGATTGATCTTAACGCACAACCTGTGATATTTTAATTATATAACGAAATATAATGCGTAATAGAAATAACACAGACACCAGAAGTTTTGTTAACGAGGAAACCGCAAATGCAGAAAAACCATGGGACCTAGTCCATGTTGAACACCACACTGTATTAAGCCGCTACATACACTAGCCTACTACAAACTAACTTCGGTCTGGACTGTAGTTGAACCCTAATCAATCTCACACTGCTTCAAGGTACAGTTGTGCTCCTTACGTCTCTGATCCCAGCAGGATACTACGCACTTGATTCCCTTAGCTGATCTCACCCACAACTAAGAGTTGCTATGACCCAAAGTCGAAGACTTCAATAAACAAATCTGTATCACACAGAAAAGTCTACGATAATAGATAAATCTGTCTCCCACAGATAAACCTATGAGTTTTTGTTCCGTCTTTTGATAAATCAAGGTGAACATGAACTAATTGATAAACCGGACTTATATTCCCGAAGAATAGCTTAGTATTATCAATCACCTCACAATAATCTAAATCGTATGGTAGCGAAACGATGAGACTAAGATGTTTGTGATTTCTTTTTATCTTGCCCTATCGGAGATATAATCTCAAGTCAATTATTCAATTGAACTCGTACGATGGAAAATTGAAAGATCATATCGCTCAACTACATGAGAAGTAGTTTCGTATGGCTTTACAATCCCAATGAAGTTTTTCAGTCGTTAACCTACAGGGTCTCGAGAAAAAACCTAAGGTTAAAGGAGAATCGACTCTAGCAAAACTAACTAGTATCACACAGGAGGTGTGGGGATTTCCAGTTGCTAGAGTTCCCCTTATATATAGTTTTCAAATCAGGGTTTGCAATCTAAGTTACCTTGGTAACAAAGCATTCAATATTCACCGTTAGATGAAAAACCTGATTCAACCAAACTAATATCTTTTAACCGTTAGATCGAAACTTAGCTTGTCACACACAAATGAAATGTATTCATTTAGGTTTGAGTAACCGTACCTAAACGTGTACACTTAGTTGGTTCACAAATAGTTAACCAATGGTTATCCATATGAGCACTTTCATATTAACCGTATTCATATTTCTCATAACTAGTTCAAATGACTTATAGGAACTAGTTCAAGAGTTGTTCAATTGCTTAGGTCTTTATTCAAAGACACAATTGAAGCAAAATCGGTTTGATCCACTTGAATCAATTCATGAACAATATAGCCACGGTTTGCAAAGATTGCATTCCTTATAATTTATTGTTTTAAGCTCATGAACTACCGATTTGAGAAATAACCAGCTTGGGTACGGGTATGCGTACCTTAGCTACCGGATTTGAATTGGCTTTGGTTTCCAAACTCAGCAGAATTTTTCGGGTAGAAAAGTTCCACCGGTACGCGTACCTAAGGTGACTGATTTATGAGTTCGTAAACTCCAAACTCAGCAGAATTTCCCGGGAGGAAAAGTTCCGCCAGTACGCGTACGGGTACGCATACCTAACATGTCTCCTTCACCAATACCGTATGCACACATATGCACACACTTGGTTTCCGGTACATGGATTTATACATTAATGTGCGAATATATATGCTTATATCCATAGTTGGTAATCTCAACTCTACATTTCAATCATTGAAACATTCTTCTATAATGTTATAAAAATTGTTATTCACGACTATCGTCATCAAAGCTATTTTGAAGATTGAAACGTCATCATGACTTTCCTTACGGGTAAAGATGAAAATGGTTAAAGCGAAAGCTCACCAACACATATTTCGATAAAAAAATAGGCGAGTAAACTCGGCTCGAAATAGCAAATGTGTATATACGAAAACTATCATACTTATACGAATATTGTCTCAAGAGTAGGAGATAGAATAGACTTTTGAGTGACAGATAAGTTCAAGTCTCCACATACCTTTTTTTCGGATAAAGTTCCACTTGTTCCTCGAGTAGTTCTTCGTCTTCGTAAGATGATCGCCATGGAGTCTGGAGCTCAAGTACACTTAACTATCCTAGATCGAGACTTAGTCATAAGTAAACTAGAAATCAAGACATATAGTTTTGATCACTAATATTGACAAACATGATTGAGATAGCAACGCATGCGAGTTCGACCGAGCAGTGCTCTAACAGTAGTAGAATCGATTCCAATATGAAAATCTGATTTTCCATGATTTACATATTTTCTTCATGAACTTGCGTAGATTCGGAATTAGGGTTTGTTATGTAAAGATGTCAACATACTTTAAACATGAACATTAACTCTTATCATTTATTATTCAAAGATATTCCTTGATACTCAAGGTGATCCCTGGTCCGAAAAATTGAAAAGCATTTAATTATGATTTTCATTATATATATTTTAATTACCAGCGATTAAAGCATATCCTCTGGAAAATATTATTAGTTAATGTGTTAGACTAATAATACAAGTTTTCTATGAGAGTTTTCGGAAAAATAGGTTTGGCATTTAAGTGGAAATAAGAAAACCGAAATAGGTACTTTAATGCATATCTTGAGAATATTTTCGGTTTTGGAATTTCCTTGGTGTCCAAACAACCTTGGTCTATAAATACCTAAGTTTGCATTTCTAGTAAACTATCCTAAGAGCCAGGCAAACTTCATTTCTTGTTGTTTCTTGTGGATCCATCTATTCGGAGAGGAAAGTATCATATCAGGTGAAATCTCTTACGACAACTCATTTAAATACTTCTGTGGGATCAAGAAGATCTGATGGGAAACAAGATAATTGCATTGTTATTGTAGTTTTTGATTTGATTTGACTGACTAACGATTGTTTAAACTTTGATTGCACCTAGTTTGTTTATTCTTGAGAATTATGATATAAGATTCACTCAGACTAGATCAAAGTATCGACGGGATCTTCAGAACTGTTGTTAGATCTAAAGACATATTTTGATAACTCATTGTTAACAGACTCCATTCTATGTGTGATTGATCACAAGAGGATTCAAGTGTTGTTGTGCATGTTTTGAAGGCAATAGAAGATTTGAAGACGAAGAAGAATTCTTATTAGTTTTCGTATCTTGTGGATTTAGTGCACAAACCTTGGTCGGTTGGGATCCAACTAGAATCAGTTTATCTTTGATAGATCTGATTGATTAGTTGCGTGAGATCGGAATTCTCTATAGTTTCTCTTTGAGATCTATATCGATTGAGTGCGAATCTAAACTTGACTATTTCGGTAGTTATTGGATAGATTGATCTAACCAGACAACGGACTTTATTAGAATAAACATAAGAGCCTTTGTCAATAACTCATCTTATCTTCTAGCAAGATTGATTAAAGTGGTTACCAAACAGATTCTTCATTTGATGTTTGAAATACGATCCAAAGGACTTGCTATTCACGTGCGTGACTCTAAAAGTTGAAGGCGTAGGTATACTGAGGGAACAAAGTAGCTAGGGGTAGTCTGCTTGGTCTCAACTATACGAAGTTGGTATTAGATTTGGTATAGCGGCTTAATTCTGAGAGTATTCAAAATTGGACTAGGTCTCGGGGTTTTTCTGCATTTGCAGTTTCCTCGTTAACAAAATCTTGTTGTGTCATTTACTTTACTTTTCCGCATTATAATTGTTTTATTATAATTCCGTAACACTTGATATTGATACTATAGACTTTCGGTTATTACCGAACCTATTATCAAGTGCACACTTTGTTTTCGTATCGTCTCGATCTTGTATCCATAGACGATCACACAAAGTGTGAACCAAATTGTTGTATTGTGTCGACTAAGTCCATAAACGATCACATTCGGAAGAGGACTTATATGTTGTTAAACAAAAGATTGTGGTGTATCTACCTATACGGTTCACGAACCGTTTCACCAACGGTCCCAATAAAGTTTAGTAGATGCTTAAAGACTTATTTTTTAAATATGTTTAGTATTTCTATGACTCTCATTAACACCTCTAAAATATCATTGATCACTAAATTAAACACTTGTGTATGTGTAACATATAATAAAATTCCTAAGTGTTTAAATGGACATCAAATTGCTTACTAGTTCATAAGGCATATTTTCCAAAGAACTATCATTATACATGCTTCCTTAACTAGACCACTGTGTACATTCTTCTAGGTAATTTCAAGACTAATTCTCACATACTTACTTGAAACCTTAATCAGAGTTTCATCTAAATAGAGAAAGTGTTTTCTTGAATCCCAAGTTATCTTAGCTTGAATTCTAAGCAACCCTCAGTCTTGAACATCTATAAATAAAGA
This sequence comes from Papaver armeniacum, assembly GCA_023531295.1. NCBI lineage: Eukaryota > Viridiplantae > Streptophyta > Magnoliopsida > Ranunculales > Papaveraceae > Papaver > Papaver armeniacum. The sequence goes on along the minus strand of JAJJWW010001452.1, from coordinate 46,479 downwards.
TGCTCCTTCAACTGAAAATTCAATCCCTAACACTTTGTGTCCTAGTTGATAACTAGAGTCGTCCTCTATTGACCTAGATCTCCTCTAAGAAACATAGTTAGTTTTACGACTAAAAGAATTCATTTTGGAGATTGGTGAAGCATGTTCGACTATCTTTTACTTTGATAGTTCGTTTATCCTGATATTGATTTTCTGTTATCGAGGTGCTCGTAATCTCTTTCAGGAAAGATAGATAGTGATCGCAAGTTCTCTTCGTCTTAGACTTTGTGATTTCTCAAGATAAATATCTGAAAACTATTCTTAACTTATAATTTGAAGATTATTTTTGAGAGGTGGTAAAGAATCCAGGCTTCTCATCTAAGTGAGTGTAAGTGTTCCAGATTTATGAGGTTTTGCTAGCTTTGTCTGTTGCAAACAGATTTCCAAGCCTTGATCTTTGATCTAAAAGGAAATCAAATAGGCTTATATGTTAGAGGCAAGATTGGTATCAAAAGTCTTCACTTAGGTTGAAGCAACCGTTAGGCTGTAAAGGGCGTCAGCTAATGGAATCAATTGTGTAGAGCTTTGCAAGGTTCAAGAGATGTAAGGACCACGTTGCTTTGAGGTGAATTCGGTCTCAATTACATTCTAGTCCGAAGTTTGATAGTAGGATAGTGTCTGTAGCGGCTTAATACAGTTTGGTGTTCAAATCTGGACGAGGTCACGGGGTTTTTCTGCTATTGTTGTTTCCTCGTTAACAAAACTTTTGGTGTCTTGTGGTTTTCCCTTTCCGCATTATATTGTTTATCTTTATAATAGGATTTACACACGTAGTACGTATTCAATCTTAGTATATACTTCTATATAATTAGGATCGATTACGAGACTTGTTTCTTGTAGAATTCGTATCTCAAAAGATAGATAACAAGTTTATTACTTGTAGAGAATTCCAATTGAATTATTTGGATACGACTAGATTGAATTATGAGTACAAAAGATATGAGGGTATATTCGAAAGTTTATTGAGAATATTCAAGCTGGACATAATTATGAAACTAACGAAAATGGGATATAGGACGGAATTAAAAAGACGAAAGATGCATATCTTTTCCCATGACGGAAAGAGTATGAAGTGAAAGAACAAGGAACATTTTTGTTAGAATATCTGAATAGGCATTAACCGAGTTTGAGAGCCAGTTGGTAGGTAGAGATTCTATCCCCAAACAAAATAAAAGTGGATGCACATAGTTGGATGCCACTATGAAAGCTCTAAAATTAAGAACTGGTAATCATTTTTAGGATCGAGATTTGAGACATGCCTTTAACTGTGAAGAGAGCTTACTATGCAATAATATACTTATGACAACCCTCCATATAGACTACAAGCAGTGGCGGAACTACATATCCAAAAAAACCCAAAATTTTACAATGGTTTTGAGTTTAGCAAAAAACAATCATGCCTAAAACATAGGCTTAAGCCACCCCCACCCTTACTTTCCAGCTCCGCCACTGACTACAAGGGGTACCTTCCTACTTGAGTTATATAATTATTATTCTTTACTTGACAGCTCGATCTCAAGTGATATTGCTTTCCTGCGGTGTCTAGACAGTAAAATCCCAATAATTAGATTTTATGGGACAAATATAGCTACTCCTTAGATTGAATTTCATGAATAAATTTCAACCTTTTTGTTAATCATTGTATTATAATCTGGATTAATGTGAATCAAAGCAAATAGGTATAGGTTTAAGACGTCAGTGCAACATAAGTTTCATCGGAATTTAACCTGCCAAAAGTTAGAAAAGACAATGAGAAAATCTAGCATTCTACCTAATCTGGGACATAAAGCCTAGCATGGGTTTGACAAAATAACCAACAATTCGAGCATGAGATATTAGAGCAACTGCAGTGGTGCGAGTATAACCAAAGACCAAAGAGGGAAAAAAGACTAAAATTTGGGTTTAGTCTCTGGTGTGTGGCTACGGGCGGAAAACTAAATTTGGTGGAGCGTGGATTATACGTTACTGGTGTGGGGCGTGAAGTATACGTTCGCTGGTGGTGGGGCGTGAATTATACGTTCGCCGGTGTGGGTGATTTCGAAATTTTAAAAAAATTAAAAAAAAAAAAAAAAAAAAAAAAACAATGGGGCGGTGGTATAAACCACGCCCCATTCAAAAACTTAAAAGATTGATGGGGCGGAGGTATTAACCGCCCCATTCAAAATAAAAAAAAAAAAAAAAAAAAAAAAAAAGGGGCGTTGAGTATACGTTCGCTTTGGTGTGGGAAGCGTTAAAGTATACGTTCGCCCAGGTGTGGGCGTACATTATATACCCGCTTGGTGGTGGGGGGCGACATTATATCACCGCTCGACTATATTTGGGTTTAGTCTTTGGTCCCCGACCAAATATACTCGCCCACTGTTCATTTAGTCTGGGATTTGGTCGATGGTCCGTCCCACTACGCCTGGTCCAGAGACCAAATAAATGGGTTTAGTCGCCCACCTGCAGTTGCTCTTAGGACCTAAAGACGGAATAAAAAAGAAAATATTCTTGCCGAGGAACCGTACAAATCAATAGTAGGATGCAAACAGTGGCAGGGCCAAAAGGGAAGGCCACGAGAGCATATATAGATGTTTAAGATGCAAATAATGGAGGATTGAGAATTTTTCACAAAAACTAAGCTAAACAAAATAATCAAAAACACAAAAACTTAACATCTAAAAAAATTCAATGAATTAAAGTTAATGAACACTAATTAAATGTAAATACCAAGAAATTTAAACAATCAAATCAATTTAATTATCAAACAGACCCATAATTAAAAAAAAATTAAGATTAAAAGGGAATAAAAAAATTGCATTTTCCATCCCACTTCCAAACCTTAATTTTCTGTCCTCCTCCTCCTCCTCCTCCTCCCTCCCCTCATGAAATGATTCACTCATATTTTTTCCCTCCAAAATTATTTACATTTCCTACAAGCCCATTAAATTTGTTGTTTTGGTTGGTTCTTCATGATAATCAACTCAAAGCAGCAAATCCACCACCTCTCATCATCTGCTTAAACTCTTTATAATTAACCATACCATCACCATCCACATCAACTTTCTTGATCATCATTCTACAATCTTCAACAGTCCTTCCCTGTTTAAGCCCCAACGACGACAACACCGAACGTAATTCCTCCACGGTTATAAAACCGTCACCGTTCTGATCAAAAACATTAAACGCTTCTCTCATATCCTCTTCCTCATCTCTCTCGTCCATTATCGTTTGATACAAGGCGCCGAACTCATCGATATCGACACACCCGTCGCCGTTTATATCGATCTTTTCGATCATCTGAGTTAAATCTTTGTCTGGTATGAATATACCGAGATTCTCTAACGAATCGTTTAGTTCTTGTTTAGTGATTCTTCCGTCTCCGTTACGGTCGAACATTTGGAATACCCGTTTTAGTTCAACGGGATCCATTGCTACGTCTTTCTCAATCGTGAATGAGTTGGAGGACACTGCCAAAGGCGACGGTTCGGAATCCGAAGAACACGAAGAAGGATGAGCAATGGGTGTAGGAAATGCAGCACTAATGGGTTGTTCTTGATGTGCAGAATTCGTAATATTAGGACAAGAAAACAAAGAGGAGGAGAGAAATGATTTGAGCTTGTTGGGGAAAAAATAGAGAAGATATGAATTAAGAAGGTTGAAGAAAATAGAAAATCTCAAGAAAACCGTTGGCATTGGAAGGTGAATATTGAGAATGTTGTTGTTTGGTTGAGAAATTCTTGGGTCACTTCTCTGATTATATAGGTCATACTTTTTTTAGGGTATACCCTACTAAAAATGCAAGAGAACCGTTGGCAATTATGATGAAATTCTGCCGTTATTTATACTTTTATAAGGGCTGTTTTTATTTATTTTTTCTTTGTGCTTTTCTAAAAATAAACGCGTTTATGATTACGGCCAACGCGGTTGTTTTAGTTTATTAATTTCTTTTTACGTGTGAATCACTAATATTAGTACCTAATCTTATGTGCTTACCAGTTCTTCTTATGTTGGTCATCATCATGCTCATGCATAAACACGCCTTGAAAGGAATTTGTTGCTTGATTTGAAAATCTTAGCCATATGATAATATTTCTACTTTTGGTAGTATAATTGGAAAACCAAAATCAGATATTTCTGATAAGGCCGGTGAAATTCTAAACAAGTTCGAACTTCTGACCATAAGTATGAGAGTCTCATTTCTGGTCTGCTAGGCAAACATGATAATCTAGTGAACTATACCAAGGAAAAACACTTGGAGCTAACCCGACTGGTTAGAAGTATTCCGACTATCATATTTGGGATCAGTAGTTCAAGTATCTCCAGGTTTCTGGAATCTTGGAAAAACCCTCCCGAAGAAAACCCTCTTGATTTTTTATTTTTTTTTAATTATATATTAGTTACCATTAATTAATTAATTAATTAATTTTAGGTGTAATATAAGTTACAAATCAGATGGATCATCATCTGGTAAAAAATTTGTCGGAAGCCGAGCAACAAGCTGAGCTCCAACCCCTTTTTGAATCACCACTCCTAATCTATGAAAGATAAAATCTCCTACACGTACATTGGCATCATAACTAGCAATGCAGCTACGTAAGCGCTTCAGAAAAACCGTGGTATCATCTCCGAGCTCTCCTAAGGTGGTGAAAGCAAGTGTCCCAAAACTATAACCTTTTATTTTTGAATATTTTCAATGTTAGTGTCATTAGGTTAAAGAGACACATTTGATAACGGATCTAATGGAAAGAGACGTTGGAAACGTAATCAAAGATTCGGGGAAAAAGACAAAGACGGTCGGATTAGGTGACTTTTTATCCCCTCAACGGCTATGACGCGTTAATATTGTCGAATGATGTTAAGATCTAGAAACAAGTGGTTGCAAGTTATTCCCAATTATTTTAGCAAATATTTTCAATGGAACTAGTTCTGTCGGTTTGAAATTTGTCACCCGGACATGGGACGGCCGGTTAGCCATTTGGACGGCTTTTAAATAACACAAAATTGGTTAAAAAGACTAAAATCAAAATTTCAAAAAGGGCAGTTAGATTTAGATCTTCATTTAAATGAACAAAAATTTAAAAATAAAAGCGAGGATGTAAACTGGGTTTATACTTGTCCATTTTCAAATATTTTTTCTTATTTTTATTTTACATGCGACGATGCATCCAGGTTTCATCCTTGCTATTTTAAGTTTTAAGCCAGGATGAATCCAGGTTCATCCTGCTAATATTTTTGTCCATTTCACCTATAAAATTTTTACTAAATTCATTTGAACCGTATTTTAAATTTTTTTGAATAAATGACCCATTTTCCGTTTAAATAATTGTTCAACATATTATTACAACACACAAGGAATCATCTGACTTACAGTCATGGGGGGTGTTTTTCTCGGTCCATTTGATAGGACTTCTGTTTATGTCTTAACATTTTTCTTCTTTCAGCTTAATCCGTTTGTCAAAGTCTACCATATTACGTGACAGACACACTTATTACGTTTTTAGGAGTCGTCACTCATCAAATTGCTTACAGTTTCTAGCTCGCCGGAGTCAATCCTAATGCTTGTGACGCTAGTGTAACCTCCCAAATTTAGTCGATTATTGCCCGAAAGTTAACAAGAATGTTTACAGAGATCTCTCAAGTGCACGAATTCTTTTGATCTAAAAGTCCAAAATAATTAAAGTGAAGCTGTATTGTTATAATATTTTGTTAACTGTCTTGTAAATATAGCAAGTAGCTCACTGAAATGCACCGAGCAACAAAAAAAAAAGATCTAGAAACAAAGTCCGGCAAGTGGTTATTGTTTTCCCAATAATAAAAAAATAAAAAAGAGTTGTTACTAGCAAGTAATCGTCGGTTTGGAGTTTGTCGCAGGGTAAAGAACTCCCTTGGTGGTGGGACGGCTATTTTTTTTATTTTTATTGGTTGCATGGGACGGCTGTTTTGGACGGCTTTAAAAAATGCTCCGGTAATTTAAGCCGGTGCCGGAAGTGTAAACACAAGGAACATGGGTAGTGATGTTAGAGCAACTCCCATTGCTCTTTCATGCTTCCACTGCAACATGTTTTACACTCCAATCACACCCAAAGGGTCTTGGAGTGTTTTTCTTAGACCATATGAAAAGACTAAATTGGCAGTCAAACAAAGCCTTAACTTTTCTTCTTTGCAGCTTCATTTGTCGAAGCAGTCATCAAATATTTATACTTTCTAGCTCGCAGGAGTCAATCCCAAAGACCATTGCTGGTAGGTAAGCTACCAAGTAATTTAAGAAGATTTCAGTCAGCGATGCTCAACTTACGCGTCACCTGAGGTGGAATTATATACTAGAGACAAGGAGGAGTAGTATATTAGAAATCAAAGACTGTAACCATCCATTATGATCTAAAAGCCCAGAATAACTTAAACTGACTGAAGCATGAAGAGAAAATTATTAATTGACACTAAGAAACGGATTAGCTTTCGGCTATACTGCTTGCCCAAGAGAAACTAAGAACTGTAGGGCTTGGCCTTACAAGTGACTCCCGTGAATTCGATGAATAATGAAGGAACCGTTTTTTTTTTGGGACCCCCCTTTTTTTGGGGACCATTGTTTTATAAGGCCCCCTACCCTACAATGTTAAGGGATGTCCTAAAAATCATAAGACTACCAATTTGTCCCTTACCCTAATTAAAATTATCCCTAACCTAATAATCTAAAACAAAACCTAAAACTAAAAAACCAAAACAAAAAAACAGTTTCTATCAAAACCTGTTCTCCTATTCGCTTCTCTTCTTCCCAAATACAACATCGTCTTCATCGACTCCATCGATTAATCGTCGATTCAAAAAAAATTCATCGTCGATTAATCAATCGACTATAACAATGGTTCTTCAAAGCAAACCAAAAGACTTCAAGGAGAAGGTCTCGATTGGGACATCTAGCAAATCAGAAAGTGATTTTGATTCATAAAGAAGTGGAACAACCAAGTGAAGCCATAATCCGGATAATAGACGCTTGCCGGTCAAGCCTGTTTTACGCCATGGGACCGATTCGCAGTATTTTGCAACAAACCCATTACTTTTAATTTGATTTTGATTCGTTAAATTGAATAGAAATCATCAAAATAGGGTTCAAATGGAAGTTACAGTGCATAGTTCGGTTAGGTCGAGTTTCAAAATAACCCAATTTTGGTAACCGAACTTCTGAAAGGAAGAACACGAAGAAACGGTTCTCTAGGTATCAAAACTAGGTCATCAACTCAAGCCTGTTCCTGTTAGATCGCAAAGAAGCCAAAAAAAAATTTCTAACCGAACTAAATTTTTTTTACAACAATTTGTTTTTCTACATGTAACCGAACTCCGCTATTTTGCCTGCTAGTATGAGTTTTTATGTAACCGAACTGTGCTATTGAGTTCGGTCTGTTCGCATAAAAATCTAACCTTAGAAAGTAACCGAACTTTACCGAAAAAAACATAATGTAACCGAATTCTTGACAAACCGAACTCTTCAGTAGTTGCAAACATGTTGAGTTCGGTTTGTTCGCAAAAAATTATGACAAACCGAACTCTTCATTAACATTTACCAATGTTGAGTTCGGTTTGTTCTCAAAAAATATTTGTTAACCGAACTATACTATGGTCCCCAAAATTAGAGTTGGCCTATTTTGTTTAAGCTAATATCTTTTGTTTTCTTGATTAGTGGAAGAGGCAAAAAATCAAACAAACCTTTACTGGAAGATCTTAGAACTCCCACCCCTCGAGGCAAAGTACATTGTGATGCCGGTCACCGTGGAACCAAAAATGCTAAGTATAGAGGTGGGTCATTACCGGATGTTATGATCCAAGATGGTGTTAATAGAGATAATGTTGACAACGTAATCCAACAAGTTAATGAAGAGATCGTGGAAGCGATGGGCAATGAAGAACAACATCAAGGTGGAGAAGGTGAACCAGCTGAAAGAGGAGGAAATGACGGTGCCAATGATGGTGAACCAGGCAAGGAGGAAGAAATGAGGGTGCCAATGATGGTGAACCATGTGAAGGAGGAGGAAATGAGGATGACAATGATGATGGTGAACCAAATGAGGGTGACAAAGATGAGGAAGATGGAGATAAGGATGATCTTTGAATTGGAGGAGGAGTTGGATGAAGAGGAAGTCGAAGAGGAAGAGGAACAAGTAGAAATAGTGCAAAAGAAACCTAGAAAGACGCCTAAAAGGCCTTGTGCTAGATATTCTTACATTCCTGATGACAATTTGTGTTTGCCTCCAAAGAATCCAACTTATGGTACTCAGAGATGGAGGGGAGGTATTGGTGGGCTACAAAACTCATGGGCTGCCAAGATGTTTGCGACAAAGGTATGGTTCAATCACCATCAAGATTTCTCAGTCATCTTATTAGATTTTGACATATATTGTTCTTTTATATATATTAGTATATAAGATATGATGTTGCTTTTGTAGGATCATACTAATGCTGTTCGTGTTTTGAAACGTCAAAAGAACAAGATATGGAATATAGAAAACGAGTGTGATGAGGTCCGCTTGGCGGTATTTGACTGTGTACTATGGAACGGGATACAACATGCGCACCAAAAGTTTGATGTCACATTATTCGCATTTGCCGAGAGGTCTTATCCAGAGACGGATACCTTTCATCTACCTTTTGGTGAGATGGCAATTACTCTTGATGATTGTTTTAGAATCACAACCCTACCAATTACGGAACAAGTGTTCGAGATGGCTACGATCCTCGATGAGTTATGAACTTCTTGAAAAGCTAGTCGAAAGGTGTCTAGGATGAAGCGATAAAAAGGCACAATGTGAGTTTAGACGAGCTAACAAAGAGCATAAGGAAGGTGATGAGTATAATGAGTTTGAGGCAGACCGCACGTACAAGAAGAAGTTGAAAAAGATCAAGCTCAAAACCTTGTTTGATGAGTTTTCAGGGACGAAAGATTTGGTTGCTCGAGGAAAGTTGGTGATGACAGAGGAGAAGGTTAAGCACCATGTGACTGCTTATTTGTTATATCAACTAGGAACCATTTTCTTCCCTGACAGTTCAGGTCACGTGGTAAATGCTCATTACCTCCAGCTATTGGACCCCCTGGATGAGGTGAACAACTACTGTTGGGGCATTGCGGTGCTTTCATTCGTTCAAGAGGAACTCAGAAAATATTCGAGGCTTAAGAGTCTATATTTTGGAGGCTTATACACCCTTGTTCAGCACCTAGTCAAATTATTGTTTGTGTGTTTCAATATATAAGTGAATGAATGTGTATTTTTACTAATCATATTGCGAATGTATTATTTGTTGCCTCTTCTTATAGGTTTGGGTGTACGACCACTTCCCTCAACTGCAATTGTCTCATGCTCGCACTCCTTGGCCTTATGGGAAGCCTACAGCTGGTAAATATGAATTTTTGAACTCACAGGAAAAGAATAAGAAAAAAAGGTGTTGGAGATGAGGAGACATTGGATAAGTTAACGGTGGAAGATGTGGTTTTCCATCCTTACACCATTCCATCGAGATGAAGACGAGGGAGGATGTTGAGGTTATTGATTTCTCACAATTGCGGCGTATAATGGACCGTTGTTTCATCCTGGAGGTTGTACAATGTATAATCCTCGAAGAGTATTAAGACAAGTTTCTTGTGTCCAAAGTGTCCCACAAGTGGAAAACTTCAACTTCAAGGTGAAGAAGCGAGGGAACTAAGAACACCGAGATGAATTTCACCCCAAATACGATCTGCTCCATCGGTGGACCACCGGAAGAACTTTGGGGATTATCTTGTTCCAGTTGAAGAGTTACAAGATTCGTTTGATGAGCCAAATGCCGCTGACGAGGGATATATGGAATGGTATGAACATTTTTCTCATCCTCGTGTAATAAACAGCTGTCCAACAAGCCGTCTTTGAGAAAACAAAAGCGAAAGCAGTGGAGAAAGAGGCTAAGAAAATTATGAAGCATACCCCTTCTCGTATGGTGACGAGGCCTTGATCTTGTGGAATTCGGCGGTAAGAAATTTACTCTTATTTTTTGTTTTTCAAAATGTTATGAAGTATTGAAAAATAATAGTTACTTATGTTTTTGATGAGAATAGGTGAAGGCAAGTGGTAAATTGTTGAAGAAAATGATGGAAAAAATCCGGAGTGGAGAGCCGATGGATACTCGAGAACAAACAGACCTCTACAACCAAATAACTAATGTTTTTAATCCCAACCTTGTCGATACAAGCCAGGTTGATCCAAGCCGGACCATGCCGTCAAGAGGAGTCGCCGAGAAGGGGGAAGGTTCAAGTCGGATGGTTGAACAATAAAGCAGTGGAGATGACACTCCTAGTGACGGCGATCGACCTAAAGCTCCTAAACGCAAGAGTAGAAAAGTTTCGGGGTAGTGGTCGTGGTAAATGAGTGATTGCAACAATTATTACTTTGGTTCCTTATATTTGGAATACTTTTTAATTGCGTATTTGGTAGTTTGGTTCCTTATATTTGGAATACTTTTTTATGGCGGATTTGGTAGTTTGGTTCCTTATGTTCGGTATTAGCTTCCAACATTTAGTGATGTGGATTAGTAAATAAATTTCCTAATTTGGTTTTTAATTTGTGTTCTAAGGGATTACTTTGGCTATTTGACGGTTAAGTGTTTCATTACATTCAAATTTTTAAGAAAAAATTAGGTAGTTCGGTTAAGAGACTAAATCTCGTAAACAACCGAACTCTGCATTCGGTTACCTGCAAGGTTTCTTAGACAAACGAACTCCTGTGTTCGGTTACCTGCAGAAAAGGCAATCTAACCGAACTCATTTCAAGAAAATTTCAAAAGTTACAGTGTAATGTTCGGTTACATGGTATTATTTTGCAGGAAACCGAACTCCTGTGTTCGGTTACCTGCAGAAAAGAAAATCTAACCGAACTCATTTCAAGAAAATTTCAAAAGTTACAGTGTAATGTTCGGTTACCTGGTATTATTTTGCAGGAAACCGAACTCCTAGGTTCTGTTTCCTGCAGAAAAGGCAGTCTAACCGAACTCATTACAAGAAAATTTCAAAATTTATAGTGTAATGTTCGGTTACTGTATTATTTTCAGAAACCGAACTCTAGGGTTCCTGCACCTGCAAAAAGGCAGCCTAACCGAACTCATTAAGAAGAAAATTTCAAAAAGTTACAAATGTAATGTTCGGTTGGTTCGCTAATTTTGCAATCTAACCAAACATTACACCAGAACTTTTTGAAATTTGATGATTTTCATCGTTTGGTTACCTATGATTTACATAACTAATCAACCTTTGAGTTCGGTTTTCGATGCACTTTTATGTAACCGAACTATGTATTTTGAAATTTGGATGACATTAATTTCAAGTAACGGCTATTTTTATAGCCGTTATACACCCCAGTGGTATAAATATGTGTCTCATAGTTAACATTTTGTCTCAAAATCTTCTAAAAATGGCAGCCACAACTCCTAAATTTACTTTAGATGAAGATTTATCTCTTTGCAGAAACTACATACTATACTATCCAAAGAGGGGTGAAGAACGAAGAATGAATGGTATTATGAGTCAAAGTTATTGGGGAAAATTCATGAGAAATTCTGCTCCGACACATCAAACCCTCATAACTTGATCAAATAGCCTTGTTCATTCGATTCGACAAGATTATAGCTAGAGTTGTGGAATTTATGGCTTTATTTCATTGTAAGGCGGTATCGACTTAGGGTGAAGGATTCTCAAATCATTTTAACATCAAAAACGAATGGCGAAGATGGAAGAGAAAGGATTTCAAATATGAATATCATTTCCGCCTCCTTAAAGACTTTTTCATAACGCGTTTTGGATATTAAATGTTATGTAGCTTTAGTTTTAGTTCGGCAATGTCCTCTAATTTCATTTCCTAACCAAACTTAAGTCTTGATATCTCACTGTTTGCAGTGATGTCATGTAATTAAGTTCCAATATGGAAAAAAAAAGTTCCAAAATAACAATCTCTTATTCTTATGAAAATGTTCAAAGCATAACCCAAAAATAAGACCTAATTCCAAAAAAACACAATCTTTGATTCTTATGTTGATGTTCAAAGCATACTTAGTTTAATTAATGGTACATTTAATCATCCGCAAGGAAACTGCACCTCGTGTATGATTTTTTCCGAATCCTTCAAAGTTTTCCACATCTCCATGTTATGCTCACTTAATGCACCATCCCAATATTGTGTCGGGTTAAATCCTTGCCAATAAGAGTATCCGCATATCGGAGGCAAAGTGGACAATCGTCTTCTAACCGGAGGCCTATAAAATGGTTGTTGTTAACAAGCGCAATCACCACTCTCCTACGTTTAAGTTGCTCGACACATATTTTTGTTTTCTGAGTGTATGTGAAACTAGCACCTTTTGAGAAATAGTGAACCACGCAATTGAATGCTTCGCCATTAAGTGCCCACATATCGAATGGCCATCCAGTGATCCCTTGTGATTGGATCCCCCGTGGAGACGCCTTTGATACCTAACAAACGCATATTGAGACTAGCATCCCCATCGGACAACATTCGCTTGTAAAATTCCGGGTTGTCCTTTAGCTTCATCAACATACTTTGCCGGACATAAGTGATTTGATTATCATTATACAGCTTCGCACCTTCAGTGAAAGGCCCTAGTTGTTGTACGACAACGTGGAATCCGCAATTACCATCCGGAGGGACGTCATCGGTGGATATGACGTACTTTATAATATATGAAGGTAGCTCCTCCAAGTACCTTCTATCAACAAAAGTTGATGTATCATCAATTGGTCGACTTCTTTCTTGGATGCGGCATATTGGAGCCTTAAGCTTCACGTCTCGTCGAATTGGTTTACGTTCCGATGGAGTAGGTGGGGTTGGTTGCGAGCGTAACATCGGTCCTTTTTTCTTCATATCCCGTTCACTTGTTTCGCCCTTTTCCACAATTTTCCTAGACATTTTCTTAGAATCTTCTTGATACTTCGCCGCGGTATGCTCATGCCCACTAGGGTCTCTAGTAAAAGGGGTCATTTCACTTTTCCTCTTAGCCAACATCTTTGCATATTCTCTTACTTGTTTTTTCGTTTCCTTGGTGATTGGCCTACCTTTGCCCTTGCCTTTTTTTGGTTCGTGCACATTCTCCGAAGTGTGTGGATAAACAATTGGCCGCATGTCATCCCAAAAGATTTGTTTTTCGAGTTTGTTCATGTTCCGGTACATCTCGATAACAATTCTTCCCATCTCATTGTCACCAAACTCTTCTCCGACATCGCCCTTTGGAGGAGAGACAAAACTTAATTGTTGCCAATATGGATCTATATCGCTTAGAGGGATTATGCCATGTTCATACTTAACTATCATATGGCGGCAAGGGAGTCCCATAGACTTCATCATGTTGCAAACACACACCTCGTCCGGCTTGGTTCCCATATGTCAATCAAATTCACCTCTACCATTAACCTCTTAATGCAAGCACGTGAAACATTATAATGGAGTCCCTTGAACAACCGAAGGTCCGCCATATTCTTGATGTTACCACCTTTGTCTACAATCTTTTGTACTTCATGATGCGGCTTTTTGAAACTTCTCTTTAATTCTATCAATATCGCGCTTGAAGTAATTCTCCATTGCGTTAAACATAATCAAAAAATTATCGACACATCCAAAAAGATTTTTCTTCAACCGGTGGTGTGCCGATTCTACCAAACTTGTCGCTTGATTCCCAAAGTGTTTATGGTGGTTGGTAAATGCATAAACGAAGCGCTCTTTGTGCGGTTCCAACCATTGCTTAACCACATACGATACAATATCCTCGGGATATTCGGGGCTAGACCAATGTTCGATAAATGCCGCAAGATTTAGATTATACTCTTCTTCGGTGAGACCAAGTCAATGACTCCTATTCACCAGAGAAATCAACCCATTTAGCGTGATTTATAGTGTATTGTATATTGAATTCTCTTTTGCATCCGCTTGTTCATCTTCCGGTAGCTTACTAATCTCTTCAAATGCTTTCCTCTTTGGTGGACAAATTTGAGGCTTGCACCTATTCATCACATTACACCATATATGGAACGATAAAGCATATTATGTGCTAATGGGAAGACTCTCTCTATTGCGTTCATTAATGCTACATCGTTGTCCATCACTATAACCGCGGGGATATCATCATCTCGGTATATGGCCTTCACTTGTTGTAGCGCCCAAGTGTAACTTGGTTCTTGCTCATCTTCTAGAAAACAAAAAGCAACGGTAAACGGTGACTTCGTGAGGTACGACCAACAATGTTCAACAATGGCATCTCGTATTTGTTAGTCTTGTAAGTGCAATCCATTATAAGAACTTGATGGAAGGATTGAGCCAATTGAACACTCTTCGGATGCGCAATGAAGAGATGTGTTATTTCATCTTCCGGACCTACCTTCTTTTGAAACGCGTAGCCTTTCTCTTTAGCGCAAAAAAACAATTGTTGCATCACTTTTCTATCCTTCCATTCATTCCTTTTAATTGTCTCAATTGCATTGTAAATGGTCGTCAAAGATGATACATTATCCTTGTTATCATTCTTTAGTAAGCGAAGCATGTTAAGTGGTGGAATTCCCATTCTCCTAAATTTAGCTATTTTCTCCATTTCTTGAGGAGTGAGCCTTGTGGCCATTGCATGTCCTTCAAGATCATCCGAACGAGGGTGGTTATGATGACCTACCACCTTATCCATAGATAGAACCCATCCATTCTTTTTTTTTTGCACTTACTAAATACTAGCTTGAACGGACATTTAATTTTCTTTGAGCAGCACTGTGTGTTCTTCCTCGCGTCTTTCCTTTATACACATAACCCTTCTTCTTGTGACTAACATTGGGATCTCCACTTTTCTCACAAACCATTTCAAAACGAGTTTGGCTTTCTTTTCCATTCAAAACTAATACGCACATGGCTTTCTTGGCATGGTCTCTAGCCCAATTCTTCGCATCAATAGTTTCATCAAAAACCAAATCATTGACATAGTGATTAGATGTATCTTCAAACAAAGACGCTAACCTGGAGAAGGTTGATTATCCATTGGTATAAGTTGACATTCAATCTACAAGAAATGGAACAACATCAATTGCAATCAGAAATAAGTTCGGTTACATGATAATTTTATCGGGAAAACCGAACTCAGAGTTCGGTTTGTCAAGCAAGTTGACAACTAACCGAACTTTACGTACAATAAATCAAAATTGGTGATGTACTTAAGTTCGGTTAGATAGTGGGTTGGTATGAAGTTTGCGAACCAACCGAACTTATGGACCCTAGAGTTCGGTTATATGATTATTTTTCTGGAAAACCGAACTCAGAGTTCGGTTAGATTAAGGGTTGGTATGAAGTTTGCGAACTAACCGAACTTTATACACTAATGTGAAATATTATTTTACGTAAGTTCGGTTAGCTATTGGTTGCGACCTAACCGAACTCATAGACCCTAAAGTTCGGTTACATTTCGGCCAAACCGAACATAACACTGTAATCCTATTTATAGAGTTCGGTAACTACTTTGTTAACCGAACTTCAAAAAACCTCCATTAATGGCTAGTTCGGTAACCTGCGTGTTTAGAAAAAGTAACCGAACTACAGTTTCAGATAATTTCGGTTACATGTTCTTCACACAAGGTAACCGAACTAGCCCAAATCTACTCTAAAAATTCACATTTTTTTGAATATTTGGACCAATTCAACCAACATTATCTAAGTTTATAGCATACCTGGGTACCCAAATAGTCTTCCTCCTGTTGTGGTTGGTAAAATCCATCGTTTTCATCTTGATATTGGCTTTGGGAAAGAATACATTCACCATCTAAGAAATAATCCATATCCGGATCATTGTGAAGATTGACATATACTCTAGGAGAGGAAGGAGATGAAGATTCAGATGAGCTATCATCAATTGAATCATCACTTGAATAGTCTAGATTAGTGAACTCAAAAAAAAATTTATTTTCCATGTTTGTGTTCTTCATCTTCTCTAACTTTTCTCTCTCAATAATTCTACTTCTTTTTTAAAAAATCAGATTTTTTAATCTCAAATCGTTATTCAAAATCATTTCACTAATCACACTAACTAATCATTAACCAAAAATAATCAGAGGGTAATTTAGGTATTATCATAAATATCTAGATAAGGGGTGACCTAGATTTACTTCTAATGTCTTACCCAAAATAAAAACCATGGTCCCCCAAAAAAAAGGCTGGTCCCCAAAAAATGGTTCTAATGAAGAAGTGTTGTAGGGCCTACTGCCCGTAGATGTGCGGCCCAACTAGCTATACCTAGGGTTTCCCTTACATGTATATAAGGATATTATAGATATGTAATGTGGCTACTGATCAACAAGAAATTGTGTCTCTTTCTTTATCATTTTCACCTTTATCACTACAAAAAGAACCATTTTTTAGGAACCATGGTTTTTTTGGGGGACCATGGTCCTATTAGGCCAACCTCCCTATACTTATAAGGGTGTCCTAAATAGGCCTGTCAACGGCACTAAACGTAACAAATAATGGCTCTGCCGCTACCGTTTCCATTAGATTTAGCGGTTAACCGATATCCGTTAAGTGCCGACGGAATTGTGAAATCCAAAACCATTACCGTTACGTCGGACTTATCGGCTAACGTTTAATTTTCCGGTATTAACCGGTATGTCACAGGACAACACAAAAACAGGTTTAAAACACAAACCAATTACACATAATAACTTCTAAATCCAAGCAAACAAGTTCTAAATCCATGCCATACAAAAAAAAACATACAGATACATGTTCATATGTTCTAGCAAAAGAAAAAACCATGTTTTTGCAAAAGAAAAGACAAATGATTAAAGGAACTGCCAACTGCATCTGCAAATGCATTCCTCCATCTCCAAATTCTCCACTGCCAATGCCAACTGCATCTACAAATGCATTCCTCCTTACTCCTTAGTCCTCAACTTCTGCATTTTGAAAGGAAAATCAAAACTCATAGACAAAGGGTTAACTTAAGCTGGCAAAGTGGCAATGTCAGTGCAATAAGCCAATAAATATAAAAGCTAGTAAAAGATTAAGATGTAAGGAAACTTACCAGTAACACAACTACCACTCTCACTGAGAGTGAGATCTGGCAGCCAATCACCCAAACAAAGCAAAGCTTCAACAAGATCTGGAGCTAATGAACTCCTGTGAGATGTGAGAACTCGGACACCAATAGTAAACATAGATTATGATGCTACACTTGTCACTGGAACTGCCAATACATCTCTTGCAATCCTTGAGAGAATTGGGTACTTAGGAGCATGATTCTTCCACCAAGTTAAGATATCAAACCTTATTTCTTCAGTGGTTGTGCCTTTAGGAAGAACTGGCTCTGCTAACTATGTCTCCAATTCTGACTTCTCAACCTCAAACATATTGTTTTCCATAATGAAATCATCATAACCAAATTCATATGATGTTGTTGTACCTGCAGAGCTCTCAATTGCGGTTGAATGCATTCCAAGATCAAAATAACTGGAGTTGTAGTGTTGGTTTCATAAGCACGATAAAGAGCATTGGGTGCAAGCTCAAATTTGTTATAGTGACTTTTATAGTGATCCACACCATATACTCTCTTCATAACAAACTCCACCCATTTAGCTTTGTACCTAGGATCTAAAACAACCCCAATGCCCATCAAAGTGTTACTTTCTTTCCAGTAGGCATTAAATTTCATCCTCATATTCATGGCCATGTCTCTGATATACTCATGCTCACTTGATTCCTAGATCTTAATGCATCTATTAACTTCTTGCACCCCATTATAATACAAATTTGCTGTGGGATACTTAATCCCAGTAAATTTGGTTGAAATGACATCAAACAATTCCAAACATTCACATACATGTATTCCTTGTTGCCACTCCTTAGAAGTTGGTAGTATCTTGAAGTCATTATCCAAATCAGCTAGCCTAACAAAAGCTTGTGTCAGAAAAATTGCATCCTTTAGCATCTTAAAGGTGGAGTTCCACCTGGTATCCACATCTAAACCCACAGACCTTGAAGCAGGAAGCTTAACTTGGGAAATAGCAGTTTCAAATCTCTCTTTTCTAGCCTGACTTGCTTTGACATATATTACACACTCTCTAACTACATCTATAAATGGAACAGCCACTCTCATTCCACACCCTACAATCAAGTGCAATACATGATTACTACACCTCATTTGGAACATATCCCCATTAAGAACTAAACAGTCTTTGCTATCAAGCCATTTCTTCAGATGGTCCATCATAACATTGTTGGAGCTAGCATTGTCAGCAGCTACAGCAAAAAGCTTAGTGTCTATGTTCCAATCTAGACATACTGATTTCACTACAGATGCTAGAACTTCTCCAGAATGTGGTGATGGCACTAAAGTATATGCTAGTGTTTTCTTAATCAGTTTCCACTCATCATCTATGTAATGCATTGTCACACAAAGAATAACCATCCTTTGTATGCTTACATGACCACATATCTCGTTGTTAAACTACACTTAGATGTAATTGTCTCAAATTGTTCTTGTAATTGCAGTTTGAACTCAGTTCTTAGTTTCATGATATCTTCCCTAATCAGTATTCCTAGTGTAAAGCTTAGCAAAGGATTTAAAGACTTCACAAACTCAACAAAATATGGATGCTCAACTATAGTGATTGGATAACCATGTTTAGCAATCATCTTGGCAACAAGTATCCTATTAGCAACAGCATCATATTTCCAATTAGCAATCTTAGTTTGTGCATTACCTGTTTTGATTGTAGAAATCTTTCTTTGTCCTTTCTTGTTCTCAGGCTTTTCTTTGCAGGTTTTAGCATGGTAATGCAATTTGCAGGTTCCTTGGTTACTGGGTGCAGGCATTCTCCTCTTACAATGTATGCATTCGGATATAAGTATCCCAATCTCCTTACCTTTTACCATCTTCTTTTCAATTAACCTTTCAAAATCATCCCAAACATCGACCTTCTTCGCACGCAGCTTTCTTCTTTTCTTCAAATTATAATTGGATCTTCATCTACTTCTATTTCTCACATCGCTTCTTCCATTGCAACAACAGCAGGTGTTGAATGAATTCCTGATTGTTGAACTTGGTTTGATGCAGAAGGTAATTGAGATGCAACTGAAAGTGATTGATAGGGATTGCTTCTGCTTGATGAACCAACGCAATTGGATGCTCCTCTTTCGCTTTGGGACATGATTAATTTCACAAATTGAAAACCTTAATTTCAATTTTCAGAAACCCTAAATTGAAATTAAACTCGAAAGAAAAAGAAGAAGATAACCCTAGTTTTCTAATCCGTAATCACAGATGATTTGTATATATAAGATGATGATTTTGCTCGAATTGAAAGGAAGGAGATGAGGGTGAGTCGGTGACTGAGGGGTGAGTTTTTCTTCTCTCGTTTGTGTCGAGTT
Source organism: Papaver armeniacum (assembly GCA_023531295.1). Classification (NCBI taxonomy): domain Eukaryota; kingdom Viridiplantae; phylum Streptophyta; class Magnoliopsida; order Ranunculales; family Papaveraceae; genus Papaver; species Papaver armeniacum. Next base: position 27,046 of record JAJJWW010001452.1, on the reverse strand, counting down.
GAAGAACAGAAGAAGAATTGGATGAAGAGATGATGATCAATTCGAGTATAACCTAGGTATAGAGGAATGCACACGTGCTAGGCACACGTTAGCGGTTAACGGAACTTAGGCTAACGGAAATAGGCCAACCATTGCCGTTACGGTAGGATGAAATTATCTGCTACGTTATCGGTTACGGTTAACCGGTTACCGGTATAACGGAACTAAACCTAACGGCAACCGGGTAATCGGATTCGGCTAACGGTTAATGGTTTTCCATTGACAGACCTAGTCCTAAAGTTAGGTAAATACACATTTACCCTTTACTTTAATTTAAATTAAAACTAACCTCACACTTTTATTATCACACTATCTCACATGTTGAGCGTCATTTTTGCGAATAAAAACCAAACCGTAACGGATTTAAAGCTAATATTTTGGGGATATGTTCCTCTTACCAAGTTCTACATACCTACTAAAAATGAGCGTATTCTGAAACATATAACACCACCATCTACTACTTTGAAAATGAACCGTTGAAAATTAACGGATTTCTGGCCATCGAAATTAAGACCGGTAGGTTGTGAGGTTTTATATTTCGGAATGTGTTCATTTTTGGTAGGCATGTAGACCTTGGTAAGAGGAACATATTCCCAAAATATTAGCTTCAAATCCGTTACAGTTTGATTTTTATTCACAAAAATGATGCCCAACGTGTGAGATGGTGTGATGATAAATGTGTGAGGGGATCCTTCCTCAATAACTATATAAATCTAATCATACATATCTAATCTAAATGAATTTATTAACCAAAATCAAAAACAAAAACATGGGGGAATCGAAATCAAAATCATAACCAAAATCAAAAAAAAAATATTATGTTCTTCTTCTCTCTTTCCTTGACGTTGCTCGCTCGTTTGAAAAATGAGTATTAACCATCAAAATGAGTTGAAAATGTTAGTTACGGAGAGAAGTTCAGCTAGGAATTATGAGAAAAAAATTTGTCGAACTAACCGAACCTAATAGAAATGATGAACATGAAGAACAGTTTGCCTATTTCGCAAAAAAAATATTCTCAACCGAACCTTAGTTCGGTTACGTCGCAAAAAATATTTCCCAACCGAACCCTAATAGTTCGGTTAGTAGCTAAAAACTTCCGAACCGAACTATAGTTCGGTTCGTCGCGAAAAACATTTCTCAACCGAACAAAGGTTTAGTTAAGGTTTGGTTACGGAGCAAAAAATATTTCCCAACCGAACCTTTATTCAATTTTTTTAATTTAATCTTCATTTAATCTTACACTAATCATTTAGTTTAGTTTAATATTTTTTAGTTTATTTTTTTTGACTTAATATTACACTAATCACTAATTATGCTAACCTAATGATACAACTAATCATTACACTAACTTATTAATTGAAAAAGGTAATTTTGGTATTAATATAAATATTTAGATAAGGGATGACCTAGATTTACTTTTAATGTCTTACCCAAAATAAAATCATTGTCCCCACAAAAAAACCATGGTCCGAAAGAAGGGTTCATAATGAAGATCTTAGAAGCCCTAAAATGTTCATAATCATAATCATACATGGTGGTCGGACGTCCAGTAATATTACAATGATCAGAAAACTATTACAATGCATCACATGTCCAGTAGTTAGTAAGACAGTGAGAAAATGTTTATCGTACATTAGGTAGCAAAAATGATTGCATTCCGAGATGAATAACGGACCCTTCTTCCATATAGTTGATTTCTCTCCTTCCTTTTACCTGAATGTTTCTTTTTTTTTTGATCGATTTTTTAAAATTTTTTTTGATCGATTTTACCTGAATGTTGACAATAAAGAAAATCCAACTTTGCTCTACAGAATTCTAAAATTCTTTAATTGGTAAGGCTCGGCAACCATACAAGTGATAGCAGGGCAATGAAGAAAATCCAACTTTGCAAGGTGTTAAAATGTAAAGTGATAGTAACATTATCTATATTATAAGGGACAATTTAAGTGTTTTTCAGACGATCGCCAATTATCTACAGTTCGGATATATAAAAGATGGTTGAGATGAATTCTGCCTTTAAAGATAATGTTTTTTGCCTAATGGACGGAGATCTACATTTTAGGTTGACAAAGAACGGCGTAGATCGGGCTACTCCACTAATCCCTTCCCACACCTATCAATTACTCTACCGCATCAATATCGAACCGTTTTTATTTTCCTGCCATCACTCTCTTGCGTCAATATGATATCAATGCGAAAATAATTTCCTTCCATATGCGAGGGGCGTTACTCTTCTTCACCGAATCAACGATGAAATGTCAAAGTGGGTAAAGCAGAATTCTCACTCTTGCTAAACAATTTCAAACTCTCCATATTCCTCTCTGCATTAATAGGTTTTTTTGAAGGTAGATTCGTCTCTGCTTCTCAGTTAATTACGGTATTATTAGGGTTTACGTGAACGTGATTCCTCTCAGCACTTCAGTTAATCACAAGGTTGAATCCAGAGAAACCATAAGAAATTTCTCTGTTATATACATCTGTTGTAGCTGCGGCAATTACTCCTGGTAAGATAATGGATGAATTATCTAGATCTTATTGAATAGTTTTGAGCCATTGTGCACGCAGGGATTAAAAAGGATTGCTTCAATCTAGATTTTAGTTTCGATTCATTTTTCTGGTAAGGTAATGGATGAATTATTTTGATTTTGTTTTTCTTATAGTCCTTAAAATTTACAATTTTATACAGTTATCATTGATCCCCGCTCTTGATTCATTTCTGACATTAAAAAGGTCTGCAATCGATCTTATAGTCCTTACAATTTACAATTTTATACTGTTATGATTGATCTCTGCTCCTGATTCATTTCTGACATTAAAAAAAAGTCTGCAATCACGCCTCCTAGATTGTAAGTTTGATTCACTTCTCTTCCAAAAGGCGCCTTTTTTTTTCCCGTGTCCTGTAGATTCCAAAGGTAGTGGAAATTCTGGAAATTTTCTCCCAGTTTTAACAAAAGTTTTAAACTCAAAAGACCTATTAATTTGTTTTCTTTTTGGGATGTAGTTTTGGTTAGTACACGGTAGACGCAAGGGAAAATCGAGCATCATGGATGAATTTAGTATTTTTGCAGTGAAAAGGTACTAACTACTATCGAATAGCCTCATATTAGTGTATTTCGATATCTAAGGTTATTCCTTATATTTACTAATTGATTTTGCACTTTCTTTGTAGTTGGATTTTGACCCTTTAATATAGCAGTGTCCAATTCTCTTAGCTAGGAAGAATGTATTTTGTCACTTCATTTTGTAGCAGCTTAAGTTATAGTCATCGTTGCATATTTTAGAGATTTGTTTGTATGGATTTATGAAAGTGTTATTGGCAGTAGAAATCCTTTTGTGATGTGGTCACATGTACTAAGCTAGATTCCTCTCAAAAAAAAAAAAATCCATTTTACTTACTACACTAGCCTCTAATTTGTATGAGTTCCAACCTCCAAATTGCTCATTTTGGTATGACCTAGGAACTACCAATCCTTCCCTATGCTTTATTTTGTACTTCACATTACGAGTATTTATTTGTATCTTTGCTTGGAACCAATTCTTTCTTTTCTTTTTGATCGGCTGCTTGGAACCAATTCTGTCAATGCTTATTTCTTCACCTATTGCAGCATCCTTAACTTTCATAGAACTGTCTTTCCCAGGAGGATTAGGTGTGCCTCTACGAACTAAAGTCGAAACATGCATGCCATGTAGAGGTTCAGGGATTTGGTCTCTGTTATCCGTAATTTTTCATTTTCTGGCATGCAGTCTTCCGTCGAAGTTTTTCTTCTATAGATGGTTTTCATTGCTACATATATAGAAAAATCTGCAGCAAGCCCATTTAGAGCAGTCAACCTGTGCTTATTGTGACGGAACTAGGAAAACTGCAAAGGTACCTTAATTTACTTTTGCTTTTTTTACTTTTTTTGTCTATTGGTTTGCAACTAAAATAAGTTATTGCTTCATTCATAAATGATTTATTGTGTTGATGTTGCCAATATATTAACATAATATTGTTCATCGACCATGGGCGGATCCTTCCTATTTTTAATGTTAAGAATATTGGCAGCAATATCTTCTGATATGTCTTTTCTATTCTTGGTTCCGTAGGCTTATATAATAAGGGATTCATCTACAGTTGATGTTATGCTCGTAACCAAGTCCTATTTTTACTTATAGAGACTAGGGTTACGTACTTATTTCTCATGGAGAATAGATTGGATTCTTACACGAAGAATAAGAATTTGGGACTAAAATAGAGATGCGCATAAAGCATATAGATGAATATAGTTAATAATAAGCAACCCTTATTGTTCATGTTCGAAAAGAAACTATACGAGGAGCAGTGAGGGTTTTATAAATGTTGCAAATTTGAAAGAACGTCTTCGTTTTGGGTTAATATTATTACCATCTTTCATAGTTTGACCCTTATATGATTATGTTATTATTGTAGCTCAAGTAGCTTGAATGCATGCTGGTGCCGTAAGAAGAGTATACCATATTTTAAATATTGGGTTAAAGGTGGTTGTGGAGGTTCCAATGTACACCGAAGACCTATAATTTCGGAAAAATATGGGCATCAAGTAGATGATGAAAATGGCACAAAAACGAGTATCGGTAATGGAGCATGCGAAATCTGAAGCTGTGCAGGTATCATGATATCTTGGTAAATTTTAGTCATGATTTTTCATCGTAGATTAACAAAACATCAGTATGGTAGTTTTATTTTTATTGCTTATGAACAATAATAACTTAACAATAGTTTCAATGCTCCAAGAATGTAGAAATGAATTGGAACCAACCAACAGTTCGAGCCTCCAAAAAAGTCCAAGCTAATGACTAGGCGTTGTTATGTCTGCGCTGTTCTTCCTGCCTACACTCTTTGTCTTGGGTCTTTATTTTTATCCTTCGTAAACTTGAGTTTTGATTATAATGAGCATTTAACAGTTAGAAGAGGATTGCATGGTATAGCATGAGAACAATGCTTCTGGGACCTGGGTGCGCTTGCATGCTAGGAAAATGATAATGTCGCATATATTCCTGGATTTGGATATAATATATTGTTTTAAGTACTCTAAGCTACGGGAAAAATTGTGATTATTTAGCGAAATGGGAGTGTCTTTTGTGCTCTAACTTTCCTGTAGATTATTGTATAAAAATAATGATTTAAATGAGAATATATATGTGCTAACCGGAAGTCTTATATAGACATGTAAATTTAATTTAATTTTGTTAAGAATCCGTTTGCTTTCTTTACTGAGTAGTTGCACATGCAACTAATCTCATTGCCGGTGTCTTTGTGTTAACTAATACAGGGGGAATTGCGTTACACACCTATTAAAAATTAACCATAATTAGATAATAAGAGAGATGTGCCAAGAGAGAGAACACCATTGCATAATTACTCCTATAAGATATAACATCATATCAGTTTCATTGCCAAATCATATACTCCCTCCGAATAATAGAATGGTTTTATGTGTAATTTGTAGATGAAACCAGCATATTTTTTTGAAACGGAAGTAATAACTTATTACGGTAAATCAGCTGAATGTAAAAACTAATAACACCAAGTATAATAAGAACGCGCAATTGGGGGATACATAATCTAATTGGGGGATATGACTAAATGACAAAATAGGGATCCAAATATCCTAGTCAAGTTACCCCTTATCTAAATAAAATTTAAATTCCTAATTTAACCCTCACTAATCAGGATTAGATACTAATGATGATTAGTAAAATATTAATGATTTGGGGGATATAATGTGTGTTTATGTTTATTTGAATTTGTGTGTTTTAGTTTAAAGGGAAAAAATTTTTGAGTAGAATTTTTTTTTTTTTTTGAAAATGGAAGATGATTGTGATGAGAGACTTGCAGCTGCTGAATCTTTAGCTCAATTACAACAACAATCATATCTTCAATCTTCGATTAATGATAACAACTCGCAATTGTTGTATGATGAACCAACACCTTTGAATCATTATTTTCGTGACCATGAAATGTTTTGTGAAGAACCAACTCAAGAAAGTAAACATGTTCAGCATACAAGCAACCCCAACACACAGGTAATGCTTCAAAGAGGTCGAAAATTTGATTTTTTTCTTTTGAAACCGCCATTTCTGTCCAAAAACCTTTGTACCCGGCATGCTCGTGGTTTGAATACTATGCCTAGATCATCAAGTCCCGGATAGTATTCATAGATATATGTATGCTCAGCAATAATTTCCCAGATTCAAGAACATACCTAAGGCGTGGTATTCATACCAAGATTGAGCGCCGGTACAAATTTATTTTTTTTACCTACCAGAATATTCTCGAGGAATATTCAAACCTAAGTGATGTTAGTACATGACATTCTATGTCGGTTTGATACCGCATAGAAACTTAAATGTCGAAGATGCTGGGTTTACATGAATAACATACAAGTTAATGATATTTTGAACTTAAATACCGCATTTATTTCTTTGAACTTAGTATGCCTAAACTAATACCGGATATAGAGTCAATTACTGGATGCTGGTTCTTAATCCCTAGTCTCCTTTACTTATCGACAATGCCGGTTTTGAACTAATCCAAGTTTCTTTTCATTCATTCCTTAGATTGTTACCTACAACGATCAACCAAACTCCAAACCGCTCCATCGGGATACGTCGAGTACTATAAAATGCCATGGGTATGTTACCAAACATTACTTTCACCTAGTGCTCACAATTTTATGTTGGGATTTGCTTGTAATCTCTATAATGTTGTCCTTATGTAGGGAATAAAATATGAAAAGGAAGCAATTGCTTGGGCAAAAGCAACGGCTCTTAATAACATGTGTGTCTTAGTGAGGAATTCCCAACGTTCATCAGTGCTTTTGAGATGGTTTGCGAGAGAAGTGGAAAATACAATGAGAAAAATAGTCATAAGAGAAAGGGTTATGTATATGAAAAGAAGACTAACAAGGTATACAAGACAAATACGCTAAGGATGACTGCCCTTTTAAGCTTGTATTCTATCTAAGAGGTTCAAAAGTAGAAGAAAAGAATGGGAATGTAAGGTGTGGTTTGGCCGTTACAACCACCCCGATCCGAATGATTTTGAAGGTCACTCCCTAGTTGCGAAGCTAAAACCCGATCAATTCGAGGATGTAAAGATGATGACCAAAGCATGTATCAAACCAAGAGTGATTCTCGAACCTTCAAGGAAAAGGATAAGACCAACGTTTCTTCACTCAAGACAATTTATAGCGCACAAGCAACCATTAGAAGGTTGGAATGGGAAGGGAGGAGTGTTATGCAAGAATTTGAAAAGATAGCTTGGGATCACAATTACACGCGTATCATTAAAAGAGGTCCGGACAACAAGCCGCTTAAATATTCATTTCGCATCCTTTGCTTTCACAATTGGCTCATACGTGTTGTGATGTTCTTATGATGGACTGCACATACAAGACAAACAAATACAACATGCCGTTGTTCAACATCGTGGGGCAAACATCGGACAAGGTAACATTCACATTGGCTTGGTGTTTAATGGAGAACGAGAGGGATTACAATTATCATTGGGCATTATGGCAATTGAAATTATTGTTCCCGGAAAATCGTTCTCCATGGTCATCATAACCGATCAATTTGACGCACTAATGAATGCCATATCCGACGATATCCGGGATGCACAAAATTTCCTTTGTACATATCATATAGGTGAAAATGTGAAAAACATTGTCATGCTTTGTTTGAACCCTCAAAGGATGATATTAAGAATAGAATGATTGCTCAACTAGAGGAAGATGTTCGCAAAGAGAAACTATCACCCGAAGAAGAAGAAAATGAAAGAGGAAAGATTAAAGAGCGAGTCGAGTCAGTCGACAAAGAACACTATGAAAATCATAAAAGGTGGTTGGAATTTCTAAAGGATTGGGAGAAAGTTTATTGGTCTCTTACCGAGGACATGTATGAAAAGAGATTGAACAACTTTATTGCCAAATATAACGAAGTGTATCCAAGTGCCGTCTCATATTGTCGGGATAATTGGTTGGATAAGTTCAAGGAAAAATTTGTGCGTGCGTGGACAAATCGTTATAGACATTACGGGAATGAAGCAACTAGTATAGCGGAGTCCTCTCATGGGAGATTTAAAGATCTCATCCAAATCTCTGGCCAGGAAAATGTGGTTACTGGGTCACCGAGGCAATGGAGCAACACTTTAAGGCCGATATCGATAGGATCAAGAAGGCTTTTGAGAAAAGCTCAATGGAAAGGATGACTCAATTTCTTGAACATACTAAGTTGCTCCAAGGAATAGAGTTTAACGCCTCTGTTGGGCAATAAACCATATGATGAGACAAAGGCAATATGAGAAGCTTAACTGAAAGCCGGGTGATGTGTGTATTTGTCCCGACATGTCTTCATTGGGGCTTCCGTGTCGTCATATGCTTGTGAAGTATGAAGTGCTGATACCTATTGATGTTATTGATCCTTTTTGGAAGCAATTATCTTTCGACCTTCCCCTACCGAAGCTCCCGGACAATCACCTTGGGATACAAAGGAGGCTTTAGAATTTTATGAAGCTTACTCACGTGGAAACTCCTCTACCCGACAAGTATTGCTTAGCCAACTAAGACTAATTACACGGCCGTGGATAGCACAAAGTGAAGAGCCAAGAAAAGGAGATCCGATTGGGTAGACCACAAACTAAAATTGCAAGGAAGAAACAAAGAAAAGAGTTAAAACAAATGACTCGACGTGAAGAGGAACTCGCGGCAACTAAAAAACGAGATCTATGTGCAAGTGAGATTTCGTGGCAAGATTCACTGAAACGACTGCTCCAAACAAGAGGGGTAGGCCGAGAAGGAACCGATATCAAGTCAACAACACCATCGACGATATCCTAACCTACACCCATAGTCGATGTATCGGAGGTTAAGAGGAAAGGGGAAGGCCGCCAAATGTACCAACATTAAGCAACCAAAGACAACAAGGTGAGCATTCCGAACCTACGCCAATAGTTGATGTATCCGAGCTTCCCAAAAAAGGGGAAGGCCGCCTAAGGTACCAACATTAAGCTACAAAGGACAAAAAGGTGAGCATTCAACCAACACCAATCGTCGATGTATCCGCTGTTCAAAAGAAAATGTGTAGGCCGCCGAATTTACCAACATTAAGCAACCAAGGGCAACAAGGTGAGCATTCCGAACCTACACCAACAGTCGATGTATCTGAGGTTCAATTGAAAAGGCGCAGGGGTAGGCCAAGGAAGTATAATCTCCCGTCACATACCGAAGACATTTGTAGTGTAGAGATTGCAGAGGATGGTTTGGATATAATTAAGCTAAAAGTTGGTAATATGACGATGTATAAGGATTCGCAAACGTTAGGACTTATAGACACTACCATACGAAGATAGAGTCTTACATAGATCAACTTCCTGAGGTTATTCGCGAGTTTGTTGTGTACACGGATGATGTCGATGGAGATGGAAATTGTGGCTATCATGCCGTCACTGAACAATTAGGAATCTTCGAGACGGCTGTTAGTAAAGGAATGACACCATGCCGATATGCTAGAATGAGGATGGCCGATCAACTTGTGAAGAAGAGGAGCTTTTATGAGCAATTGGTTGGTCACGACGAGGTGTTTGATGATATGTGTGCTCAAGTGCAAGGACCCGAGCAGAGATGGCATTTCTTCCTTCTCAATATTGGATGAGGATGCCGCTTTTTGTGGGCATCTAGTAGCTTGATACATTTAATTGTGTTGTTCATTATTTTTCCCCCACCGTAGTCACTACATTTACACCAAAATGGCAAAATGCGAGGGATCTCTTAAGACGAAGAGTTGTTTTGGGCGTACGTGAACGCAATCATTTCGTCGGTCTTAAACTCAGGGACAATTGTCCATTGCCACCTGTTTGTGGGATGGTTAAAAACAAGGAACTAGATCCAAATATATGGAAGGGATGGATGGCGTTGAACCAGGAGAATCACCAATTATGGGATGCTTTGGCCTTATCAAAGAAACCTCCCCGCAGAGGAGGAGTTGCAACTTCATACGTGTGGAAGCGATGATGAGTAATTTGGATTAATGTTGAGTAATTTGGATTAATGTGGTTCACTAATACGCCACCTTTTGTTTTTTGGAAGTTTGAATTGTAATCATTGAACCATATGCCATGTACGTGCCATTGTGATTTAATTCAAACTTTACTACTACGGTGCTCGATCGCGTTGCAAAATATGTTCTCGTTTGTCTTTGGAATAACAACTTAAGTACACGGATAAGCAAAGACCAAATACCATAAAATAACATACGCAAAGTGTAAACAAACCAAATGAAAAGTTAAGATGTTCCAAACCGAAAACAAATGAAGCAAAGATGTTCAAAGTTTACCAATCCACACAACCAAACATAAACCAAACTAACATTATCAAAGAATCACAAGATCACTCGGTTCTTGGCCTCTTGTATGCCCTCTTCTTCTTCGCCCCACAAGTCTTTTGCCTCAAGTATCTTCTATTTGGTCTATCTTTTTGACGACGTTCTCCATTTCTTTCCTCGGGTCAAGAACTCTCCTTTCTTGGTCTTCTTCTTAAAGAACCTTCCTAAGTTTCCACCTCGCTGACGCTGTTAACGGATTTTTCAAAGATGTATTTAGTACGTACAAATTTATAAGTTGATAGATATAGATTAAGAGAATAGTAATGAACGCACCAACAACGTAACGAGTCAGTAGAAGTCCTGCACAAAGATCCGGAGTTGTGGAGGGACGTGTCTGGTGGTGGAGGGACTCTACCGTATCCCGGCGTACAACATAAGGATGTGAGTACTTGTAGATGCCCGTTTAGGAATGTTGGTTCACTATCAAAACCGTTTCAGCCAATTCCCAATCACCCCTATCCAAAGACAAGTTCTTCTTCTTCCCTTTCGATCCAATGTGCGAGAATTGGTTCCGGGTCGTAGCATACCATAGTATGGTTCTCATTTGATTGGCATTTAGTAAAGTCGTGAGAATATTTATGATAAGATGTATCCGTGAGATCTTTCTGCTTGTAACTGAGTTGGCGCATCACGCGGAGAGGGTTATGCATAACAAATCCTTTTGGATGAAAGAACGGTCCGTTGTAAAATGAAACATTTTCGTGTCTCTGAAGGTGAACTCCTCTGACATTCCTATAAGGGTCGAACACAACGTGTTCCACAGAAAACGAGTCCAGAGCCAATCTCATTTGTAAAAAACCGTTTCTTGTTAGGCGATGGGGTATTTTTGAAGTAGTATTTCTGAGCTAGAGCCATATTCGGTTGGTAATCATGCCAAATTTCCAATCCTTTATACCCTATGAACAAATCTCTAAGTGTTCATAAGCCCACACCGTGCCCATAAATTTTATAAGAAAATAAACATTTGGAAACTAACAAATGTAACGATAACAATCACAAAATAGGTAGTTCACCTTACCTGAATCACAGTGAAATTCCCATTAAATTGACGGCCTTTCGCCTTAGAAGCTCGACGCATTTCTCGCCAAAAATGAGCCAAGAAAGCAAAGTGCCCCATGAATACTTATGAACGTCTTCCAACGGATCCAAGTACCGTAGGTTGTTCATATGCACTCTGTTACCATTAGAGTCGTGGAATATAGCGGTTCCCAAAATGAACAAGATATATGCAAGGCAGCAGCTTGTTGAGCTTGTGCAGAGTCAATTCCTGTTCTTCGTATTCCCAAACAGCTTGAATGAGTTTGACGAATGTTATAGTCTTTGTCTCAGCAAGCCTGCTTCTTGTACAAATTTGCCAACGTGGTTTCCTTTGTTCCATCCAAACAACTTTTCTGTGAGTTCATAGATCTTTTCCCCACCCTAGGTCCTTCGACTTGTCTCCAACCTTAACCGGTTTCCCAAGAACCTCTAGTCCTATTATCCTTTGACATCTTCGGGATAATGGTCATCTCGCCAAAATTAAAATGCATGGTGTCGGTTTCACCATAAAACCTCTCCAAAAAGCAAATTTGCAAAGTGATTTATCGGTGGCCACATAATTTTCTATCGCATGATACAACCCAGATGCTCGACTATTTGTTGAACAAATGGACACTCATCCTCCAAAGGCCACACATCCGATTGTTGATGGCGGCTAACACGCCAAGCTTCCCCGTGGTCCTATAAAAACACAACAAACTTAATTAAATTGATCACAGAAAATAATATAATAATAAGATACAAACGCCTTACATAAGTTTGATAGATCCAACGAGCCCAAGAGTCTTTATACGAAAATAAAAGTTGCGGGTTTATCGGTTGACCCCAATGTTTGCCATCATTGCGGACAGAATCAATTCTAACTTATCGTGAAGTGAAGAGGGGGTGCCTTTTCATCATCAGTTTGTCCTAAACCACCTGCTTGTGAGGATGAGCCACCTGCTAACACCGGTTCTGGTGGAGTTTCCCACTCATCATCATCATCAGTGCTTGTTGAGTCGCTTATAGGATGATCCCGAATTGTGACCTTAGCAGTAGCCGGATTTTGACGTTTACGTCGAGAAGACTTACGCTTTGATTCTTCAACAGCCTTTTCCTTTTCCTTTGTCCTTTCTTGGTGCGTGAGACCTATGTTCCAACACGTTAAATTGAGTTACATACTACATGTCGGCATACAAAACTAACATACTTAAAACCGGCATCAGAAATAGACATATATGAAATGCCGGAACTCATACCGGCATAGTGAGCTAAAACCGGCAGCTAAAAATAAAATACGATAGTGCCGGTTTTTGTTCCTATGCCTAAAAAAATACTACTATGCCGGTTATATTGAATTATATGTAGAACATTCTAAGGCGTATGAAAAGAAACCGCATAATTTGTTACCATACATTAGGTGCCGGAACGGATACCGCATATAAAATATTAATACATAGAATGCCGGTTTTGGTTGAATTGTATCCGTGATTTACAAATTTTAGTGAGCGAAACCCAGATCGACAAAAAAATACGATAGTCACCGGTTTGAGAACCTAAGATCGAAAATATTAATACATTGAATGCCGTTTTTGTTGAATTGTATCCAGGGATTCACAAATTTTAGGGACATAAACCGCATCGAAAAATAAAATACGAGTGCCGGTTTTGGTTCCGCATTCCTTAAAAAATACTACTATGCCGGTTATATTGAATTATATGTAGAAAATTCTAAGGCGTATGAAAAACAAACCGGTATAAATACAAACCATACATTGAGTGCCGGAACGGATACCGGCATATAAAATATTAATACATTGAATGCCGGTTTTGGTTGAATTGTATCCAGGGATTCACAAATTTTAGGGACCTAAAACCGGCAGCTAAAAATAAAATACGATAGTGCCGGTTTTGGTTCCTGCATTCCTAAGTTGCAATATATCTATGCCGGTTTTTCTCGAAATTTTTATACGAGATCTTAGTGTTTTTGGATTTTGATTTTCAAACTCAATTCAATTGACTAGAATTTCATCTTACTAGAATTCAATTTCAATACCCTAATCAATTTTCAATCCGCCATGAACCCTAGAATGTTTGACTTTGTGTTACATATTATTGGGTAAACCCTAAAAGTACTTCAATTCAAAAGGACACTTTGTGTTATACATCACTTACCGAATCAAATCATACGTCCGCTTCACCAGAGACTCTTGATGATTTTTTTATGATCGGTATTTCTCGGATTGGGTTTGCGACGAGCCATTGCTTTGGTATAGAAGATGTGAAAAAATAGGGAGAGATTGAATAGATTGAATATTTTTCTTTTCCAAAACCGCTCACTTATATAGCATGAGAAGTTTGAAACCGACGAGTTGATTGAAATAGTAACCGCCAAACAAGTTGAATGAATTTGTAACCGTCAAACAAGTTGAATGAAATCGTAACATATAAATCCGCATAGAAAAATACATATCAACTATGCCAGATTACAAGTTAATTTTTTTTCGTAACTGCCTAATTTATTATAAATGTAATCCTTGTCGCAGAAGCACGAATGCACTTAGCATGTGCATCAAGCCTTTAAACCACTTGGTGACCCAATAGGACGAGTTATAGTCTCGTGAGGGTTTACATAGAGATGTACCCACAAAACCTTACGAAAACCTTAGCAAATACCACTAAACTTTCAATCTTCTTAAGAAGAATCCGCTTCCGATTCACCCAAATTGGTGGTACTCGTGACTTTGGTTACAATATGGTTCACGTTGGCTTCAAACATGAATGGTTCTCCCTTTTCTTGTAAGTAACGCGCTTTCACGCTTCATGCTACAAAAACAACACACAAACTTTGTTGGGTACATAAAAATTGAAAAATAGTAGATTGAGCCGAATTATTCATAAAGATACTTACGAGTTGTTGGGGGCAACCTATTGTGATGAGCGTTATCGATCCGGGTACTTCATTTTTAGATACTCAACCACAGCATTTAGGATGATGTCGTGTCGCTGCTCGATTTGTTGAGCAGCTTCTTCCTTTCGGGTTACCGAATCGTGAACAAACTTCCTAAAAATCTTCAACCACATGGAATCCCGTGTGCTGCTATCTATAGTTGAAGGACGAGTTTCGGCGTACCATGCTTGGGTGATTGCTAAATCTTCCTCGAGTCAAACGATGCCATTTGTTGTATGTGGGATTAGGTTCTATAATAAGCTATTTATAGATGACTATTCTAGGGTTTAGGTTTTCTTAAGTTAAGATTCTCAAGGAGGTATATAAGAACACACGAATTTTTGGGCATTTGGGTTCAAGTATTAGCTCTCTTTATATAGAGGAAAACCTCAACTAGCTAGTTTTTTTGAAATTACCTAAATTCCGGCTTTCGTAGTTAATGTGTCATATGGCGCCAGACAAGTAAATTTATTATCGAGACTATCCCAAATATGTAATCGATACTAGGCATTGTGTAATAACATACTTCCGTCGCAAAGAACTAATACCGGCATTATATGTATAATTGCGAATACGCCAGTACTTGTTAATTTAAAATAAAACGGCTAGATTTTTGAAAAATAAGACCGTTGGTGCTTCAATTATATATAATACCACCAAACCGGCATAGTTAATTACATACCAATGCTGCCAGATTACAATTTAATGATTTATTGAACGAGCTTGAACAAGTAAAGTCAGCTTCAAATGCCTAAAAGGCTCTTTTCTCCACTTCGTATATGCATCCCGAGCTTCATACCTATCACCATTGTATCTTGCAAGAAATTGTTGTATTTGAGACATGATTTGATGAGTGCAGCTTGTTCGAATGCGTACTATTTGATGTGCGTATTCAGGTATGCGTTTCTTTACCGTCAAGTCTGGTTATGCTTGTAAGAACCCGATCATTACAAGGCCCCAAAAACATCTCAAGGGCGTTGATCCTCCCAAATCCAATACTATGTAGTAATTTCTAATCCACTGCTTCCTCCTTAACATCTCGCTTCTATCTTAGCTTCTTTTTGACGTTTAACCTCTTTCCCTCGCTTCCGCTTTTATCTTATCTATTTTTTTGACGATAACGTTCAAGCTTTGCTTCCTCTTTTTCTTCTCTTTTCCTCTTGATTATCTCTTCTTCCATTGCGGCAATTGACTTGGTGGTTTCTTCCTTCCTTCTTAGTTTTTCCAATATTGTGGCAACGGAGTTGGTCGTGGTTGATGATTGATTTCCGTTGGAGTTGACAATATTTTCTTCATATTTTTTTCTTTGTCGAGGGAATTGATGAACTTGTCACCTGGTGATTGGTAATCCATTGGAGATATATCACATGCGGTATCAACCGCAATGGGTGTATCCATTCCTTTAAATAGATGTGGAGATAACGGATCTTTTTCACTTTAGTGACGGCACTCTAAGTAACTTAGATCCCACGCCGGAACTAATGTCTTCGAGCGTATGGTTTATGCAAACTAGCCGTTAGGCATTCAATGTTCAGAACCGGCATTCTAGGAGGAACTCTAACTATACCGGGTATTGTGTTCCTAAGACAATACTCGATAACACGAGTATGCCGGGTAATGCGTAAAATCTTTACAGAAACTACCCATATATGCATACAATACCGGCATTCTTTGTTTAGTAAAATCTATGCTCTAATTGGAAAATTTCAAAAAACGGCTAGTTTTTTTAAAAATATGACCGTTGGAGCATTATTTCTATATAAAATCACCAATTCCTTTGCCAAAAACTACACAAACCAAGCACCAAATTAAAAAAATATTCTCTCAAGTAAGCAAGCACTACTAAAGAATGGGGGATTCATCATCTACCTCTATTTGCAAAGTAAGTAGATTTCCTAACAACATGCTCTTCAATATTATGACGGAAAACTAATACAATTTTTCTTACGTAATCATCATTGCAAGTGTCAAATTTGCAAGTCACCTTCTCACCCGGCCATGGACTGTCCATTTATTTATTCAAAGTGTAGAAGTCATGATGGGACACGCCGTTTTTGGATTGCAAAAACTACTGATGATGAGAATGGAAGAATGTTTCGAGGGTGTTTGAATCACCCAAAGTGCGATGAGTTTCAATGGTTTGACAAAGCGGTTGAACTAGCAGAGTCAAGAGAAACCACAAGGTCCATTGTAAGCCTATCGATGGGTGTGATGGGTGTTACATGAAGGGAAAAGAATACGTTGAAAAAGAAGAAGAGCCAATGAGGATGATCCTTGACACCCCCATTCCTAAGATGTCTTTGAACAGATTAGGAAATGCTCAAAGGCTCCGCAATTGTTGAAAAGGGATGGAAATAGATTATGTCTAACTAAGCGCAATTTTCTAATCCAATGTAGTCGATTACTCAAGATTCTATAATAAAAGTTTTTTTGAAATGAATTAATCAAATTGCCGCATTGTGGAAATCACAACAACGATGCTTGGTTTTCATTCAACTCGTAAGAGTATTTGGACATTTGCAACAATTCTGGCATTGTCAAATTGAATATTACAATGCCGGTTTTCTATCACATACTTAAGAGATTTGGACATTTGCAATACCGGCAGTTAACTTAGCAAACGTAACAATGCCGGACATGTCAATTTCAGGAACCAAAAATTTAACCCGATTGCTATGCCGACTAGGTTCCACCAATGTTTTGAGCATTATGTATATGCCGTTACGTGTACATGTATTTCTAAAATGACCGGTGTTTTGAGCATTAGTTAACTTTCAAACTACAAATCTTAACATGTTCAACATAAACCAAAGAACCAAAGAACATTTTAACCAAAGTCTTAAATAGTTAACCATCACAATTTGTCATCAATTCTCTCAAACTAAATTAGTCTTTTGTTTTTTTTTAAGCGCTGGCGCCTTCCTTGTTTCCCCATACATAGCTTTGACTCGTAGGTTGGGTTTCTTCAATTCTTTGAAGCTTTTCCTCAAGTTCCTTGATTTCTGGAAGAGATAGCACCACCCCATCATTATGCCTACAACCTAACATCTTCGTTACCTTCCCAAGCCGACGTCGCTAGATTAATACATCAAACACATAATCGTATATATGTTAATATATGATTATTTTTACATTTAATGAATATAAGCAATTAAGAAAACTTACCACCATTCCTAAAGTCTTAAGAAGGTGGGCCATCGTAGGTTGTGGAGGTGGAGGAATTTCAGAGAGGGTTTTCTTGGTGTGGAGCTGACGGAGGATGGCGCACGACGTAAGGATGTGACCATTCCTGTAATCTATTATGTAGCTTTCATCACCTTCATAACCATTTTCTTCGCAACCTCCACTTACTAATATCAACCAAACGATGGGCGCTCTATCACTCCAATGTGTTGGTTCCGGTTCTGGATCATACACTACATGCAACTTGTTGGGAGTTGAATTGCACCGAGAAAAGTAAAGAAGATAATTATACTCAGAGGTCGACCAAAAACGGGATAATTGCTTAAATCCATGTTGGCGCATCACACGGCATGGATCGCCATGATGTATCCTTTTGGGTGGTACAACGCCCATGGTAAAATGCAACATCTCCTGAATTTGACGGTATCCTCTAATCTCCTTATAAGTGCTCTAACACAACGTCTTCCACCATCATAGCATCCAGACCCAATCTCATTTGGATGACTCGACCTTTGTTACCGGGCCGGACACTTGTTAAACTCAAACCTCTGAGCTCTAGGGGTATCGGGTTCAGGAAGGTCTTTGATCTTCAAGAATGGGCAGTCCTTGAATAAGGTTGGGAAGTGTTCATAACACCACACCTAATCCAATGTGAAGAATATACATGTGAACTTAAGTAAAAAAAATACATCTCAACAATAGATTAAAGAAATTTGTACCTGGAGTAGAGTGAAATTCCCGACAAATTGGTTTGTTTTAGCCAATGAAGCCCTTCTCATCTCCGCCATCAAATGTGCCATGACCGCGATGCCCCAAGAATAGCCATGGACACCTTCCAACGGGTCAAGGTGCGAGAAAGTTTGCACTTACCCCTGTTGCCGTTAGTGTCGGGGAATGCCCTAGTGCCCAAAATGTATAATGTACGCTGGCGGAGTGATACCGAATCTGTAAGGTCCCATCCATCCTTCGAGCTTCTAGCCTTTGTATTTTCAAACATCTTCTTAAGCATCGTCGACTTGAATGTCTTCGTCTTACTTCCGTTCGATGCTACATAAAAGCTATCCGAAGAAGTTTGGAAGTCCCAACCAAACAACTTTTTGGTCAAATCGTGCAACTTCGACCATTCTAGGTCCCGAGACTCAACTCCTCTCAAATTGATTTGCCGATAACATTCAAGCCTAGAATGTTATGAGCATCTTCAGAATCAAGGTCATCTCACCAAATGGGAAGTGCATTGTATCGGTTTCACCATGGTACCTCTCAACGAAGCAATTGACGGTCACGTATCTCGATTCACGTAATTTTCAACCAAAGAATACGGACCCGAGTTCTTTACTAATGTTTGGACTTCTTCATGCTCCGACGACAAATCCCAATGAGCCAGCGGCTTGGTTTCGCAAACACGCACAGCCTTAGTATGATCCTACAAATACGAGATAATACGATTAAGAGATGATGTAAAAGATAAAACAACGCACATGCACAAAATAAAAAATGCTTACATAAGTTTGAAAGATAAGTACGAGCCCAAGAGTGCTTGTATCCAAATAGTACTTTCGGTTCCGGAGCTTGACCCCAAATTTTACCATCATCGCGGTCGGGTAACATGTCATCAAGGTGAGGAAGGTGACAACCTTTAACTTTCTGTTTTCATTTTTTAACCTTGCCTTGTTGACTAGTCCCACCAACTTCGCTTTGGCTTGCTAGTTGACTTGGGGGAACCTCATCATCTTCATCCTCACTTTCCACTCCATCTTGCTCATCGCCCTCATGTGTTCCAGTACCACTCTCCCAAATTGACCCTCTTGTTTCAAACCCCAAACGTTTCTTGCGACCCGCATCTTTCCCCCGTGGAGGCAGGGACTGAGGAGTATCAAGACCGTCCTTCCTCCTTCTCTTAGTGAGGATAGGACCTTTATCTTTCTTCGCTTCTTTGGCTCTTGACCTATAACATAAAAAAACATCAGAAAAGGCATGGCAGTTTTGGGTCCGGCATATTAATTACTAAACAAACCAATACCGGTAACATGAACCGGCATCGTACCATAAATATCGAGCATGCCGGTATCGCAGAACCGGCATTGTCTAGAAACCAATTTATGTCTTAGGTATTGAGCACCATTTCAAAGATGTTCTGTATGTTTTAAGTGTAATACCGGCATTGTCGAACTGAAATAGCATATGCCGGTTTTGAAATACCGGCATTGTCTTGAAACTAAATTATATGCCGGTATTGAACACCATTTCAGTGATGTTCCTGTATGTTTTAAGTGTAATACCGGCATTGTCGAACTGAAATAACATATGCCGGTTTGCAATACCGGTATTCACGAAAACTATATATAATGCCGGTACAAACAATTAAGTTCCTGTGTGTTTTTAGTTGCAAACCGGTATGGTCTTCGACCCAAATTCTATGCCGGTATAAAAAATTCAGTTTCAGGGATGCAAACCGGTATGGTATTCGACCCAAATTATATGCCGGTATCTAAACCGGCATGGTATTCAAACCTAGATCCTATGCCGGTATGGTAATCGGCAGTTTCAAATATTGTTGGCGATTCTAACCCTAAACCCATGGCTACAAATCGAGTAAAACAATCGCAAATGAGTTCAAAAATCACTTACCTTCTCAGAGAAGCCATGAGTGTTTGATCATCCGGGTACGTTGCTGCGTGCTCTTCTAGTTGTTCAAGAATGGTCTCATTCTTCGCTCATGTGTTTGTTGGGCGCCTGATTTGGTTCTCGGTTTGCTTTCGATTTGGTTCTTGGAGGCATGGTTATGTTATGTTAATCGACGAAGAAATTTTTGATTCAACGATTAATCGTCGACTTAAGGATGAACGATGAGGAAGAAGATGAAGAAATTTTTTTTTCTTAAACCTAACCCTATGCCTGCATTTTAAAATCAATTGGGGATATATGAATTGGTTTTTTGATTTTATGTTTTAGTGGAAAGGGCATAACAGTCTTTTCATAATGTTTTTAATTAATCTAAGGGTGTTTTAGTATTTTCGCCCCTAAAAAACACCCCTTAACAGCCACCTTTGGTTGGGGGAAGTAATTCATATCCCCCAATTAGATTATGTATCCCCCAATTGCGCGTTCTATAATAAATGATACAAATTCCGATTGGGAAATATAATGTATAGAAATTCCTACTTATACAGTATTGATAATAAACCAAAGCTCGCCCGTGCCTTTACGGCACGGGTCATATCCTAGTCTATATTATAAGGGACAATGGTGTTTTTCTATTTGGACGGAGATCTACAATTTGGACACATAAAAGACGGCCTAGATTAAGACACATATTTAAGTTATTCAATTACATTTCCTGGATATAAAGAATGGTCCAGATTGAGCTACATATTTAAGATTTTCAATCTATATTTTAGGCTTATAAAGAAGGGTCCGATTAATTCACATATTAATTTTACCCAAGACAATAAATTTAGACTTTTAATGTGCATTGGTCACTCATTTATTTGGTGTTTTCATTTTCATCCTTTGCATAACTCTATTCTCAAGGTATGATTCACTATTTTTTGGTTGATTGAGATAATTGTTGTTAGCTTTTCCATTTAATTTATTGTTTAACATCAATGGATTCATGGAGTTTGATTTCTCTTTGTTTTTTTTTTTTCATTAATATTGTATTTTGTTATCTTAATTTTGTTTTTCATTTGCAAACCAAAAGATACTGATCAGATACGATTGCCTTCTATTCATTTTTATTCTTATGTTGGTGTTTTTTTAATACCATACCATTTATTTCTCTTTCTTATATTTTTTTATTTTCTATGGACAACAAATTGTCCAATTAGACTTTGACTTTTTCAGCAAAATCAAGAGGATTTACATGGAGTGAAAATAAATGACGAAGAAAACGATGGTTTCATTGTTATGCCCTTAACTTAGCCGATAAATAACATTTTTTAACTATATTGCTAATGTTGTTGGAGAGTTCAAACTCTTAGTTGGATTAGATTCGTGTACATGTTGGTATCAAATGGATTAAAGTTTCTTGATTATATTTGTTATTCTTCTAATTCTTTGTATCATGTGATCACCTTGAAATTACATCACTTCATATTTAACCTTTGATGGTTTACAAAGTGAGTATTTGTGTATCTTAAATTCTTCATGCATAGTCAAATAATGGTTGTATGCTAGTTGGCATCAAAAAAATGGTTAGCAGCTACATCTTCTAATTTTGGGAGATTGTTTTTAATCAATGAAGAAAGCGGTTTAGGGAGCAATGCGGTGATGCAAAATGTCTTTTTGTGGGATGCGTCATTAAACCTATATGCTTGACTACACAAATTGCCATTCCATGTATTTTATCTTTGACGCAAATGGAAAAGTTTTGGTATTCCAGAAAGGTACAAGTCTGATTTTTGCTACAAGATGTGGTTCATATGCACATATGTGATTGCCATGATCAAATTGTCGAGTTTTCTAAAGGCTATCTTGGTTTAAGAGAGCTTAGTGCATAAGAACCCATCTAGAACTTGCATCCAAAGATACCATGACTTAATACTTGATCCACATCTTCTAATTTTTGCTAGAAGATGTGGTTCATATGCACATATGTGATTGCCATAACCAAATTGTCGAGTTTTTCTAAAGAATATCTTGGTTTAAGAGAGCCTAATTAGTGCATAGGAACCCATCTAGAACTTGCATCTAAAGATACCATCATTAATACTTGATCCATCATGTACCTATCTTTTATTTTAAGCATATCATTTAGTACTTGAGCTTCTTCTATTTCATCGAAGATACCGACTAGCTAGCCAAACTCTTATAAATATCTTACACTTAGTAGAAGTCGATTAAGGAATATTTTAATATTCAATTTATAATGTCATGTTCACTTTGTGCTAGCAATAATAAAATTATGGTTGTTTTAGGTCTCTTACATACTCTTTGGGTCAAAGTGTAATATCAGTTTATTTGCAACTTTTCATACCTTTTGTATTTAGACTAAGTCTCTTATTACTTTTAGGTCTCAAATGCATATGTCGACAAAGAACGACTCTCCTACACATGTATCATTTATCAATTCATGTATTAAACGGGGAGATTTCTTTTGTTTGGATCTGCCATTTTATTTAATGCGAGTCTTTCACTATTTAGTAAAACGATAAATTTGTGTTATTTATTTGCAAGGAAAAGCATACTGGACATATGATGTATGCAATTTCATCACGCGCATCACTTCTCACCGCTAAGAAAGATTCAATTACGCTTCACATCACTAATATCCAAGGGAATGATGTAGGATTCAATGTTTTACATTTTTGTCTTTCTTTTTGTATTTTTTGTTGGGTGTTTTTGACATGTTAGTTTAAACCATAAATGTATAGTCTTTATAAGGAGACTTCATAGTGTAGTGTAACGTCTCCCAAACCGATTATTGTAGGGTATGATGATTGTCAATTACCATATTTTTGCAAATGACATGTTTAATGGCCGTAAAATGACTGGCCGTAAATTATATTAACCAACGGATTAAATTTTTTTACCACAGGTTCGAGTATTGCTAATGTGTAAGCAGGCCAATTATACATTGATATAAGAACACAGTCAATATTTGTTTCTGAAAACAGTCAGCGTTTCCAAGAATTAATGCAGATATAACACTTTTCAAGGATACGAAAGAAGGGTTCCTCAACTCGATTCAATTTTTCAAAATTTCAAAATAAATTGTACTAAATTTATTTTTAGCACAAAATGACAATCAATTTAAACATTGGTCATATATAACCACACCAAAAACAACTCATAGCCTTGCGCGTTCCGGCACGGGTCATATCCTAGTATACAAAAAATCCAAAGATAATCATATCATTATTAGGTTGAAATTGCATTTTCTTTCGTAGGTACGATGTGTCTAGCTCGAAGATTCTCCGACCGCTAATTATAATGTCATTACAAGTTGCATGAGTAATTCAAGACTGACATATCAATACTAGGTACAGTTTTTACGTTGTTTAATTTACTGAACTAGATATTTTCCTCAAATTTGACTTAATTGATGATTTAATTAATATCCTAATTCCCAAGGATCAATAATAATAGTGACTCACTTCAGACACCAAGACTCTATGGAATCTTAAAGTTCACTCAAAAAAAGCACCGGTACAATGTTGTTTCCCATACATCCCTTCAGTGAGATGGCCAGTAAACCTGCATAAATTAAGTACTTGCAACTTGTGTACTAAACATGTAATTTTATGGTCGGTCTTGTGCGCCAAGCATAATCGAAATGAATATATGCGTGTAGTTTTGCCTGTTGGCGTTAAGCTTTCAATGTTTGCAGAACTTTTTCATGCGTGCTTTCAATGTTTGCAGAACTAGCTAGTATAATATTGAAACCCAACTGCCCACTACAAGCTAAACTCCAAGTTAAATTTAACACCCTATCCCGGCATCAGTGAACATTTTTGGTAATGTTTAGGAAAAATTGATGTGATTTCCTGTTAACTGTTGAGTTGCAAAAGAAAACCACATTCTACAATTCTAATTGATAATATAAGGATATGTATGTGGAGTTTCCCGGATAACATGGTACTGAAAACCCATGAATCAGAATGGCCATAGATTAGATATCGCAACCCAAGCCATTATCTCAAGAAGAACCAATGTCAATCTTCCCGAATTGGTAATGGGTGCAGTTTTTCACAATTAAATAAAACTTCATGAAAATAATAGTGCTCAGACAGCCAAGGGTGTGTCTTCAAATTAGGGTGAAGAGCCCCAATCAGAAACTCTAGTCCACAATAGTGTCATCACCGCAAGCCATCATCTCAAGAAGAACAATGTTAATCAACCTGATAACCCATGCAATTTTTAATAATTAAGGAAAACAGGCAAAACATATTACTCTCCCTATCGTTGAAACCTAGAAATTGCAAAAACAAAGATATTTATAGAGCAAAAAAGCTCAGACAGCCAAGGGTTTGTCGTCAAACTAGGGTGAAGAGCCCCAATCAGAAACTCTAGTCCACAATAGTAGCATCACCGCTTTGAAAACAAAAATCTTACACAATATGGAAGTAAAAACAAACCATAAACATTTTTTTACAACAAAAAAAAATTGCTCAGAGAGTAGCATTGGTTTAATCAAAGACAAAAATCTCAGATGTCCAGACATAGTTATAAAGGAGCTTACTTCATCATTGCAAGATACTTAAATCAAGGAATCTTTGAGAAAACAAATAAATTGAGAACAACACTTAATTCAAAGAATCTTTGAAAAAACAACTAAATTGCGAACAATCGATTTTCAGAATCATGTTGTAGATTAAAAAACCCTCAGAAAAAATCCACAAGTGGAGATTACAGACATGTCAACATGGCATCATTTCAGACCGCCCGTCTGCTTTTTCTCATCATAGAGATTTATTAATCCATTAAAGATTCCAGCTTCAAATTCAATAATCAATTCCAATAATAATACAAAATTAAAGAAATCAAGGCTAATAGAGCAGATTACAAACAACACACCAAAACCCCCCCTTGTAGCAAAAACAAATCATAAAAAGTTGAGTATATAAAACTGTTGAAACTTTGATTCACTTTTAAGGCATCAGAAAGTAAGTTTGAGATGTTTGTATTCAACACAATTGAAATTCAGTGTAGGATAAGAATTATTCATCACTTGCCCTTTCTAAAGATCTTAACAAAGCACAATTATTAGAAAAACGGGATCAATATATCTACATACCGGAAAAAACCATGATTTCTGCTAAACATAACACATGAAATTGAATCAATGGCATCAGTCAATAAGCAGAGATTAAGTCCACATAATATTTCAGGGTTAAGCATAAAACTGTTTTTACATCATTTGCCATTCTCAAATCTCAAAAAACAAGAAAACAATATGATGGGAAAATATAAAGAAATTTAGGTCGGACCATTTGACTCTGGAAGCAAATAGAAATAGTTTCTGCAGCGAGCTGGTAAGCCAACCTATATTTATGCATCAGTTATATCTTCTAAATGCCATGAATATAACATTAGAAGTAGGTAAACAGATGCAATTCCTTCAAGCTAATAATAAGAAAAAAGAACAAAATTTAAAAGTTAATTCAATTGTCTAACTCAAAAAACCAATATCATGTGTAAGCTCAACTCTTAAAAATGCAATGCTTAACATAGTCAGAAGTACACAACTCCAATGCTAGGAGATAACAGTTGGGTAAGAAATCTTAAATTAGGAAAATCATTCAGGAAAAATAAAGATTAGCCACATGAAAAGTATCAACATAGCTATAAGAGAGATCAGATGGTAGTGCATGTTAAATAGTCATCATTCTTATACAGAATAGATGGGTAACAAATCTTCATTTCTCTCAAAACCATAACACAGCATCAATTTATGTGTGTAACAAAAATATGTGAGACAAAATATAAAAATATGTGAGACAAAATATAAAAAATTGTAAAATATTAGAGAAAAATTTAAAAGAAAAATACCCTCAGATTCCCTTTCCAAATCATACACACAGCAGAAAGAAACGAAACAACCACCACCGCCAATACTAATCTAAGTAGATTGGACTTGAATTGATCTGAAATCAAAAAAATTCTTTGGAAATCTTTAATCAAACAGATCAAAATTGGTCCAAATCTCAATAGAAGTTTCTTGGTTTAATAGGAAGAAACGAAATCAAGCTGCTGCGTTTAAGAGTGTCATACGGCACTTCCTATCTTTTGCTTCGCTTCCTCATCGGGATTAATCATTCAACCTCAAATCAAAATACAAACATGAAAGACAAAGGAGAAACCTCAAAGTCAAGAATTTTGACTTAGTACTGATATTAAACTAAAACTCACAAACAGCCACTTACACGGAAACAGAGACAAACAGATACAGGAGTAAACTAAACAACTACCAAGAGAAAAAACTCACAAACAAAAGAAGGAAAAAAAAGCATTTCATGTCAAACGAGTATGAAAAATGCAATAATGCCTCAGTTAAATCCATTATTGTCATATGAATATAGTTTCCCCAAGGGGTTCTCCCTGTAATCAGGGTCTCAGTTCCACTACATCTCAACTAATTGGATAACATCATCACAAGGCTGTTTAATCAAAGATAAGCAAATCTTTATAAAAATTTCATACAAATCCATCCATAAAAAGATAAGCAAAACTAGGCTCAGACATATTTCAGCTCTCTATCAAGAATTTTCTGAAGCAGAACTGGCATAAAGCTGTGTAATGATCATCACAGCCCAATTTCACCATTAATTCAATAACATAATTGAACAAAATATCCTAGATCATTTAGCCTATACAATATGGCTCATATCAAGAAATTCAACCATTTTTACCTTTTTACCTTTTACCTTTTTAGCTTCATTGATAGTCTAAACATAAAACATCTACTCACAAAAACAAACAAAACATGTACTCAAATCTAACACAAATTCAGATTCA